>JAOXNZ010000117.1:16003108-16014547 GCA_028566095.1 Kryptolebias brasiliensis | reverse complement strand
ATTTGTCATGACAGTTGGAAGTTTATTGTAATTTATATTAGACTCCAGAATGACACCAGCATATTGCAATGGCTCTAGACAGCTTTATTATTTTTTGAACAACGTTTATTGGACCATTTTATTCCATACTTGTTTGAATGAGATGCTGTTTAAATTATTTCTGCTGGTAATTCTGCCACGTTTTAATCTCTGATATATTGTCATATATGAAAAGTAACAGGGAAAGCTGTTTACATGCAGGAGCAGCATAGGCTTTTAAAAGTCCAACTAAAACCCAGAACAAGATCCCAAACCCACAAGTCGAAGAGGAGACACTGCAGATGTAAGGCAGAAGCAAGCAAAAAGTTAAAGAGTACATTTAAACCCTTTAGTCCTTTCACTGTCATGGGGGACTGTAAGGTCACTGACATGTCAAAAATAAATAAAGAAAATTGCAGCGTACTGACAAAAACAAAGAGGGAATACTAGGGATGCAACATTATTGGATGCAGGAACACATTTTGGACTGCAGAGTCAGAGACAAAGAGGTTGTTCAGACTTGTTGTTTAAAATGGTTTTAAATGTTTGTTTTTTTAGCTGTTTCATTGTGATCAGGTAAATACAGTTCTGAACTCCCTTAATGTGCATTGAAAAGGTTTTCCCTCAGAATGCACTTCGGAGGTGGTCTGGACCCTTTTTAAATGCATACCTTTATCAGTCTGAACACTTTGGAACAATTTTTTTATTTGTTTTTTGGCATGAATTGTTTACCAGAATCCTGCTCAATATAAATGTCTGTTTTTTGGGGATTTTATTAATCAGAGTGGATTACAGGACATTGTATGGGTGATTTTCTCTTTGGTTTAATGGTTGTTCTGATTTTGTTTGTTTTTGGGCCACTGTGGTCACTGTATTTTATAATGTTTTGTGTCAATCACAGGACAACAGTCTAAGCAGCGTTACGTCACATTATATTCACCTAATTAAACACAGTACTGATGATAGGTTCACAGTGAAGCCGATGGACGTCAGTAAACTGTGAATTTTTACAGGTTGATATCTTCAGTCTTTGCTCTGACAGAGGTCTGTGAAGTTACTAATTGCTGTACATGTGCCTTTATTTCCCTTATACAGTGTCTGTTAGATAATTAAGCATATCAAGAGATAACTACAAAAATGTGACTCAGACGGCTCTGATCCACGTTAATAGTAAAAATAGTAATATAGTTCAGATGTCTGAATGTATTGTGATTGTTACATAAATAAAAATCAGTCCTGCTTGTTGCTCACTGACAGCCCTCTGTGTGACGAGGCTGTGTGTGTGCATCTGAGTACAGAGTGGGTAACTGACATTTGATCGCAAAACGTTTTGGGGTATGTAGTTTATTATCAAATGCAAACAGAGGTGTCAGAGCTGACCACTTCACCTAAAACGGATTTGTAACAACAAATCTGATCTGAACAGTCTCTGAGAGTAAAGCAGGAGGTAATTCAGTTACACAGTCTGTGTTCTCCTGGAAACCTCAATATGAATAATCATCTCATCAGAACTGTTAGCTCTGAGCTTTTGTACATATCATCACCAATTACAATTCAACTTAAACTACCAACTCTGCAGCCAGCAACAGTTTCAAGCCACTCCAATCCATTACTGATCTCAGGTAAATTTAATCAGGACTCACCAGAACCTGCAGTCTGAAGCAGGAGGAAGGCCAGTAATGGCTTCAGTCCACATGCAGGCGGCCCACCCTGCATCATGCTGCACCTGGAGACAGACATGAAGAGACACAGGAGCAAATGTGAGAACGCAACAGAAAATCAACGCGATGCCCTTGTGAAGATATTCAAATTCACACACCCAGATGAGTCACTGATAAAAACGCTTTCTCTATTTTGTTTTTCTTTATGTTGCTCACAATAGACATTTGGGTTCAACAGTGATAATTTATTCTTCGGTTAATTTGCTGTTTCACAGTGTGGGTGCCAAATGTCCTCTGAAGGCCTGTGAGTCTGGGAATAACATTTTTAAAGGGCTTTAATGAACATAAAACAGACTTAATATGACCATTGTGGTAAGTCTTTTTCAAGTACAATTAAGAATGGGGTAACATGTTTAATTCAAATAAAAATGCTATTCATAATGAAATGTAAAAAACTTTTTTCTGCTTCTGTTTTTAGCAGTTTGCTTTTGTCCAAGATGATGAAACTTATTGCAACAAGACCTGGTGAGAGTAACAGCCTGATTGTGTTAGATGACAAAACCTTCAGGATATTTCATACTTGTCACCCATTCTTTCCAAAACCATGTGGCTTACATGTCTTTGGACTAATGTGGAGTCAGAAATGTTAAATACAAAGTCTGCCAACATCAGAATTCTCTGACTAAAAAATAATACATTTGTTAATAAATCACTTTCTTTGTGAAGTTGCGTTTCAGATAGGAAGGCTGGCGAAATTAGTTTTTAACACAAAGCTCACTTCACAACAGAGAGAAATACGACTACATCCAATTAGACCCACATTTAACATGATGGACTTCTGTTGCTGAAAACTCTGGTGAGCAGAAGAATATCAAAGCTGGGTTGATGTTGTCACATTAAAAACAGAATAAAATCTCTTTGAGAGTTGGGTTGACAGGAGCTGTCTGTGGTATGTCTGCAAAGGTTTATCCAGACCAAGAATATATATTTTTGAGAAACAATGGGGGGCATTTATTCAAGTCTCGCAAAGATGCTAGCTTTTTGCTCCCCCACTTTCATTCTTCAATGGACATGCCTAACAAAAATAAATACTCTGAAGTGACTTTCTCTGTGTTAATCAGAGAGTGGGAAAGATTTCTGGGTTACAATGTTTTCACAACTTTTCAGTTTTATCCACAGAGAGATGGAAGATATCAGTAAGCAAACGCATGAAGAAACGAGACAGGCAAAGCGGAAGTAATTACCACTTATGCATTTGTTTATTTTTTACTGTTTGTTTGCATGTGGCTATCGCCTAATAATGTGTGTGCGTCACAAACACCAGCCGATGGAGACAAAATGAGGTGCGTCAGCCCTCACTGTGAGCCCTGAATGTAAATAATGAACACGGCATCTCTGGAGACACAGCGGACCGAGGGAGGCCTGAGGGCAGCAGAGGAGCTGCAAGGGAGGGAGGAGGATTAAGCGGCTGGTGGGGAAGATGGTAAGCCTTACAGTCTGTGTCAGTTACAGCACCACTGGCCTCTTTGACTCAAGTCTGAAAGAAACTGCCAAGGACAAAAATCACTGACCTCAAACCAAATGAGTTCACTGAGCTGCAGCTGAAGAGTGTTTGTGGGCTGCTTGGAGGGAATTTGCAAGATTTACACAGAGAAAACCTTCACAAGGAAAAATACGAGCACAAGTAACAGCAAAATCTAATTTAAACACTGTGGTATGAAGAAAAATGGTCGGAACAGGTTCCCTTTTTGTTTTCGGGCAATGGGATCAGATTTGACCTCTTTATTTCTTACCTTTTAAAAGAGCAAGGAATGAAAAAAGTGAGGGAGCAAAAGATGAACTGATAGTTTGCTTAAGGTTTTAAACTAAACATACAAATTCATTTTTAACATTTCAAGTGAGGTCTTTGCATGTGTTATGTTTTGCATAATTTTAGAGACAAAAAATAAAACGATGTATGTTAAGATATATTCCTCAATGTTTCTGACTCATGTTGTGAGGGCTGTGAATTGTTAAGTTAATTAAAGCTTTATTCCCCATGTTGTTCTAACAGTCAGCAGTCATGGGCTCCTTGAGACACACACTCAGAAGTCTCTATCCAACAAGTTAGTCATGTCATTCAGAAACAACAAATAATAGAAACAGAACAGGATGAGTTGACTTCTGGGAAAATAGGCCCTCTGAAAACCAAAAGGTTTATGAAAGATTTTGCAGCTGCTCAACTGTGAAGCTGCTAAAATGAGCTTGATGAAAAAAACAATTCTGTGCCATCAACACAAAATTATACTTTAGATATAAGATGCAAATGAATACTTAACAAAGGGTGGTGTGCTTTAGAAATGTAACTTCTTAAGGTAAAGATCTGTTAGGACAATCAGCACTGTAAGACATCTGACGGGGTCAGATTCACTAATCATTTTGTCAGCCATTTTGGAATTGCTTTATTTTCACAGATCTTTTCCATCACAAATAAAAAATAAATGCCAGTAAATCTGATAAACAAAAAAGGAAACCCATGTCTATTAAATAAATTGCTTCATTTCATGATTTAACTTTTATTTTGTACATCCGTAACTCCCTCCTCACTTGTCTCTCTCCAGTCTCTGTCTCCTCTTCAGTCTCTCCTGCTGTCTCTTCCTCTGACTTGGTCTAATCTTTTTAAAGGGCTGACCTTTTCGCTCTTGGAATGAAAGAATACTCTTTTGCTTCTTCATTGACATACTGTTTTAGAAGAAGATAGATGCAATGACAAGACTGAGTCAAAGCTGAAGTGTACGATTTGCTCTTTGCTTCCAGAGATGGAGCACGCATGTCAACAGAAAGATGAAGACATAAAAAGGAGAGATGATGTCATACTGCACTGCATTTTGGGTAATTAGGTTTGCTGAGGTGCCACTGTACAAGGACATGGTGTGCACGGGAATCCTTGTAAAGTGGCACCTCTAGTAGATGACCAAAATTAAAGGCCTAGCATTCCTTGAAGGAATTCATATCGCCTGCCATTTTTCATGCCACAGTTGTAGACTAAGACCATCTCACATTGAGAAATCTCAGTGTTGTAGCCATTTTGGTTAAACCTTATAAATAATTATGTGCAAACTCATCTGATGTAGCTCAGGTTATGTGTTATGAATGACTCTCAGCTGCTACCACATCAAATTTTAGCTCAATATCTGTCGAACTGACTGACTTAAAGGGACTAAATGTTTGATTAAAATCTACTCAGCAGATGATGAGATGTTTTGGTACAAAAACATTCTCATCTGCCTTCACCTTTCAGCAGCAGGTGATGAAAAGTCCCTCGGATTTTGCAGGTAACCAGATTTCAGCACACCAGCTTCCACAGACAAAACTAGACAAAACACTGAATCAAATCCAGCTGAAATAAACAGCTGCAAGCTTTGAGGCACTCAGTCAGTAGCACACATTAAACAGTCATGTGGTGCACAAACAGTCCTGCTGCACAATAACGTGTGCTAGCACATGTAGTAACAGTAATCTGAAAGTCAGTATGAGCTTGTCAGCTGTGTGCGTACCCAGTGAGATTATTCTGAGAGATCTGGCAAATCTCAACATGTCAGAGGAGTGCTGCGCTCCCAGCCCAGAATATCACAGATCCTGTAGATGTAACGGACAGACTGGGAGGCAGGCAGCTAAACGCTTACAGACAGATAAGCAGACAAAAGAAAAATACAGAGCTATGCTGTCACGTTTTGTTTGCAGTTCCAGTCAGAAGCCTTTTCAGGACCATCCTCAGCCTTTCATGGTGAATGACTCGTCCAGCCCATCTGTCATTTAGTCCAAATTTGGTCTGCCATCTTATTTTGTCAGTCTATATTTGGATAAAGCTGGCTGCCAGTCCAGGCTCGCCTCTAGCATGGCAAAGAAAATCTTTGTGCATTCTTTTAGTTCATTTGTCCTTTAGTCTTTTATTTTATCTTCAGGTTGTCCAGAGGATCTCTCCTCGCCATAATACTCGATCAAGGAGGGTCATTAATCACTCAAGCTGCTGTCAGTCACTCCATCATCGCACACTGCCGTTGTTCCTGCAGCTTATGTGCACACACATTCATACACGCAGACGTGCAACGTTCAGAGGGGGACTCATTCCCATCAGTGTCTGGGAAGAAGTCTCTTAAAGTGAAAAATGAAGCCACCCATCAGGTAACAAAAAGCTGTTTTATTTCCACAAGGATATTACCAAGGTTTTAGCAAGCAACCTGTCAAATGGTGTCTTGCATAAATGGTTTAGCACTTCATATTTCTGTGATTGCATCTGTTTCAGAGCATGCGTCATCGTTGCTTGCTTTCTTCAGCTGTTTGCGAGCTACAGTTCAGTCTACACGCAAATAAAATAAGAAAAAAAGAATATGTTTTTCAGTGTTTTTTTTCTAGCTTATAAAATCTGTATGAAGAAAAAATAAAAGTAGTGAAAAAACATCAGGACAGGTCATGGTTATTCATTTTAAAAAGGAACATGTTGTGAGATGGACAAGAACAAGCTGAGACTTCAAGAATGACTCAGTTACTGAATACCTCAATTACCATCCATACTGAGGAGAGAAAAAGGGGGCCAGAGGTCAGAAACAGGAAAGATAAAAACAGAAATGTGAGGAACAAAAAGAGTAAAAACTGGTGGGTATTAAAACAAGATTTAGTGAGGCAAGACATAAAGAAAGGAAAAAATGTGTAGAAAGAAAAGGCTTATTTCAGCAGGGTTGTGAAAAGAACTAGAATTTTAAACAGCCATAAATTTTCAGAAGGTTTTATTTGGTTTAAGGGAAGCTGGTCACCCAGTAAAAATAAATCTTACAAAAAAATACACAAAAGTTCCCTCAAAAAGACAAATTATCGTCAGAACCTGATCAAAATCCCAGCAAACTTTACCTGGAGACAGTTTTACTCGATAACATGCCCACTCAACCATCACACATTCAGGCAATAGCATCTTTCTTCCTACAAGTTGCAGAAAAACACAAGTATGGAGGAGAAAAACTCTTCTGCATCATAATGATGTGGGATATATTTGGAACACTAAAAATGAAACAAAAACAGTCCCCTATGGGAAAGTGCATATATATATATATGTTTTTTTTTATTTATTTATTTATTTATATACCTGAGTACGAATGAAATGTGAAGGAGATGAACAGATGCAAAAGAAAAAAGTTTATCACTGCAACTCAACTCATAGCACGCCTGATGGCATTTCACTTTTTTCATTGTTTCATGCAAATTACTTCTTTAATTCCTATTGCACTCTTATTTTCTTGTCATTCACTTCATTTTGTGGGCGAGACATTCCTATTTTATGCGGAGCTCTTTGTAATTGTTGTTTTGAAAGGTGCTATGTAGATGCTGATTATTATTTAGAAGCTTTGTTGCATTGCATGTGCACAATGAGCTCCTTGTGCCGACATAAAAAGGTGTAGTTAATCAGGACTTTGGCTGAGAGGGACGGAGTGATGAAAAGACCAAAAGGAGAAGGGGTTTAACACAAAGATGAGACTCTGCTTTGAGCAATTTTGCTACAGACCTGAAAAGTGCTGTCAATTACGATAAAGTGTTTCACTGCAGAGACCTGCATCAACGCGCACACACCCAGACCCACACAAAGGCACACTGTGTGCTTTTATTAGGTGCTGCTCTTCGACTGAGTGCTTGCATTTAGATATTTTCTGCTATATTTCTTCAATTTGCAGTAAACATGATGGCCCATGAGGCAAAGGACAGATTTAAAAAAAAACAAAAAACTGAGAATGAGAGTCAAACATTGCTGACCAGGCTGACATTGCTGAGCATCCCAAAGGTGTTGAGCAGGAATGAGCTTCAGGGCTGCTCAAAACTATATAGAAAGCTATTACTTAAGGCTGAAAGCCACACAGGTCCTGGTTATTCATACAAACACATCTACAGGACAGCCAACACTGCCAGGATGCCTAGTAAGGTATTGCAGAATTCCTCCCCAATTTTTGGCTGAAACATATTACTTATAGCGCTGAGAGGCCACAAAATGCCAGAAAAGGCAAGCTCGTCATATGAGAATAAATAAGAGCTGCACTGAGTAAAAAAAAAAAGAAACAATTTATATGGAGAGAGGGGGGAAGACACTGTATTGAGCAAATAGAAAGGAGGAAGGTAAAGTGAGAAGGAACAGAGAGGTTCTCCTGAAAAATGAGGTGACAGAATGCTTTTTATGTTCAGGAAGGGTGGCCAGGCAATTTTCAAACGTCTGCGACTTCTCATTTGCTGGGCTGCAAAGCCACTTTATAAGGCGGTAAATGTTAAACTTCTTCTGGGCACATCAAGGTCCCCTTGGCCATCTGCATG
The DNA here is from genome assembly GCA_028566095.1 of Kryptolebias brasiliensis. Classification (NCBI taxonomy): domain Eukaryota; kingdom Metazoa; phylum Chordata; class Actinopteri; order Cyprinodontiformes; family Rivulidae; genus Kryptolebias; species Kryptolebias brasiliensis. The sequence continues at coordinate 16,006,538 of JAOXNZ010000117.1, read as the reverse complement.
TCTTTGCCTTGAATGTAAATGTGGCTTGAGGCCAAGATATGAGAAAACAAGGAGTTTCAACACCTTGTGCACAGGGATTGAAGATAAAGTGGAGAGGCTAATGCAACTGAGACAAAAGACTGCTGGTGCACGCATGTAATTGTCTAAATGTGGATTTAGAACAACAGAAAATAATGTAACATGGGACAGTTTTGTTTGGGACTAAAACATTTAATTGATTTTTTTAACTGATTTCTATCAATCCTCTTATCAATGAAAGACTAAACTTTTTGTTTTTGGAACACCCGAAAGAAAATAAAGAAGATTTCTACTTGGTTTATTGCTCAGTGTGCTTTATGCTATGAACTTAAACAAGCATTTAATCGGTTGTAGTGTTGTTTCCACAAATGTAATTGTCACACATAAGCTTCTTCCAAAAAAATAATTTAAAAATAAAGTCTTGATTATGATCAAAATGACATTACACATACGGTAACAATACGGTTGTTGTTGTCTTCCTTTCAGCTGCTCCCCTCTGCAGGAGTTGCCACGCTAGAGAACTCACATGAAAGATTTGGCAATTGTTTTACGCCGGATGCCCTGATGCAACCTGAGCTAGAATCTACAACTTCAGGATTACGAGACCACAGCACTGACCACCAAGCTACCACGGCCCGCCCACAGTATCAGTACAGTAACAGTAGCAAAAGACTGCATACAATTAAAGTGAGAAGTTAGTAATCTAAGGGCCTGTTAGTCTGTGTGTGACTCAGCCAATACCACACACTGTTAGTTCTAAAATAGGAGAGAAAAGGAGTGAGATTATTTGTATGCATGTTATGGAAATATTTTTCCTTGGTCCAAGATAAGAGCAGTAATGATGATGTATGTGATAGGATATAGTACAGAGCATAACTGCAAGTTATCATTCTTAGGTGAATTTATGTACCCTAAACACTAATATTTAATCAAGAGTGGATTTTATTTGTCCTTTCTGTAATTTCTTTAAGCAATAATTTAAAAATTATTAAAAGTGTGTTCTTTCATTTAGCTCATGGGTGTTATTCCTGCCCATTTGTAATTACATGGAATACAGAAACTTTAGGATATATACTATATACGTACTGATGCTTTTTCTGTCATGGTTGTTTCATAATATCTTTCACACACAAATCCTGAGACTCACAAAGGAGCATGAAGACATAGCGCTTTTTATTTTAGTGTCTCTATGGTGAATTATTTCCTCCTAAATGACCTTTTGATGACTTTGTTCAAAGTGAAAGCTCCTGTCTTGAAATGACCACATCTTTCTAGTACAAATCCCATCACTGCACACACGGGTTCAAAAATATTTCGTCTACTGCTGTAAATGCTTGTGGTGAAAGGATGTTATCAATTTATTACACCAGGCCTGGGAGCAGGACATATTTCACCGGGAAGGCTGCCAGCTTTTTCCTCTCTAATACTTCTTTCACTTTCTTATGGTCTTTTTTCTATGTTGTCTCTTTTCTCTCTTTTCACACTGAAGCCCATATGTCTCTGTGTTTCCTCTCTCTGTCACACTTCAGCATCCGTTTTTTCTTGTTTTTGTCTGTTTGTAAGATCTAGGAACACATGAGATATAATTAATCCAGGTTGCTGATTACAGGTTGTAAAGATTCCTCCAGTTAATGAAAGTCAGTGATGTAGGGGCAAAGGCATGAGAACTGGTCTGTCTGTACCAGAACGTCCATGGGAATAAATGCACCACCACTCCTCACATCAGTGTGATATCAGGTGTTTACCATCATGAGTTGGCTCAAGAGTTACAATTATGAACTTTAAGGTGCGTAAAACATATTAATATTCAAAGTGTGGATCATATTAAAGCCAGCCTCCCACCTTCTCTAGACCCCCCATGACTCGTTTGTCAAACCAACCGATCAACAGATGATACAATCCTACATGCCCTGCATGCAGTCTTATTCCACCGCAGCTAGGCCAAAATAATGCTCATCAACTTCTTATCAGCCTTTACCACAAACATCCCACACCAGCTTACAGTGAGGCTCTGTCTGCTCAGACCGCAAACTTTGTAACTGTGAGGAAAACAACAAGCTGCTTGTTTTGGCAGTAAGACATTACACCTCATTATTCTGAACACAGGGGTCCCTCAGGGATATGTGTTCAGCCCTTTGCTCTTTACTCTGTTGATACATAACTGTACTGGCAAATTCAGAACAAATCAGCTCATTAGGTTTAGTCATGACAACAGTGGTAAGACTCACCAGTAAAGATGATGAAACATCTTACAGACCTTGGATGGAACAGTTCGTGAGAGAGTGCAGGAACAACAATTTATCACCAAAAACTAAATATCACCAAAACTAAATAGATGAATGTAAATTTGAGAAAGAAGCTGCACATTCTCCTGTGTACATCAATGGTTTCCCTGTGGAGAGGGTCAACAGAACAAAATTTTGAGGAGTTTACATCTCTGAGGATTTCTCCTGGACTATCATCATCACACACCCGCCAAGAAAGTTCAGAAGACAATTCACATCTTCAGGAGACTGAAATGAGTGAGTATTTCCCCTCTCTACCCACACCACCTTTTACTGGAGCACTACTAAGAGCATCCTGACCACCAGCATCACTTCCTGGTATGACATTGGAGGTGTGTAAGTGATGGGAAGACCCTGAATAGTGTGGAGAGAATGGCTGAGAAAGTCATCAGGGTCCTCCTTAGAGTTGATTTTTAAAGATCTAAGAAAGTATTTGAGAGATTTCTCTCACCGTGCCCACAAGCTGTTTAACCTCCTGCCATCAGAAGATAATACCATTCCATCTAATCAAGAATAACTAAAATGTGCAACAGCTTCATTCTTCAGGGGTTAAAGATATGGAATCTCCAGTAATCCTCCAACCATTGCCATGAAAGGCGAGCAATCATGGAATTGTGTCTGTTTGTGTATGTGTTTGATTGCCTAATTGTTATCAATGTATCTGATGGACCATAAGACACATTTTAATGAAACTCTCAGAAAGTAATCATAGGATGTACATCTACTACTGATTAACTACTGGAGTCAATTCCATTTAAGACAGCTGTTACAGCTAATCAACTTTAGCAAACACAAAAATGGCTATAATTCAGTCATTTTTACTGATATTAAGCTAAGATTTGGTGTGGGAGAAGCATTGCCTCATCCTCAACACATACTCCAAGCACAGATTAGGTGTGATCTTCGTTTAAAACTTTGACATGAAATATGTATTACTTCAAGAAAAGTTTGTTTCATAATTTACTAGAAACATGATTCCATTTGGGGGTGGCACAGCGGCGTAGTGGTTAGAGCTGTCGCCTCCCAGCAAGAAGGTTGCAGGATCGCATTCCGGCCTGGGGCCTTTCTGGGTGGAGTTTGCATGTTCTCCCTGTGCACACGTGGGTTTACTCCGGTTTCCTCCCACA
>JAOXNZ010000117.1:15955569-15969045 GCA_028566095.1 Kryptolebias brasiliensis | reverse complement strand
GTGCAACCTTTTCTTTTATCAGATAATGACTCAAAGAAAAACCACACAATTCAAACGGAATAAGTTCACATCAAAACCTTTTCAGGGCACAATTGGAGTCTTTCAGATTTATTTTTTTTTTTTGCAAAGTTACATCTTTATTTTAACAGTGGCTTTATTTTCTGTGGGTGTCACTGTCAAGTCACTGCTGTACATCTCACATATGTGCTTGTGCCAACACATGGCAGAAGTCTTTTGGGGATGTCTGCTGGGATCTTCATTTTAAAATTGACTGAACTGAACAGCAGTTGAGCCCATATGGCTTCTCCCAGTTCCCCTCTAATGATCTTACTTGGGAATAAATTTCAGGACTTGCAGACGTTCACTGGGGATGAGGCTCATAGATAGAGCTGTGTATACTTTCTAAGGGTTGCATTTACGTGGCGCTGTGCTGGCTCTGTAGGCAGTAAAGTGGGTGTAACCCATTACATCACAGCAGGAGAAAGGCAACTGACTTGGTGGGACATCTGTGCTTAAGACAAAAACCTGGGCAGAGGTGCTGTATGTGTTGTAGCTTTTGGTTAAAATGGTGCTGGTACATACTTTTTTTCACTCATACACAAGAACAAACACACACCATGGAAATACACAATATTTGCATGTGTGTGGCACCCTGCAGCTTCAGAAATGACATTTCTGAAGAGATGCTGTGCTTTCTTTTGAAAAGCCTTTCATTTGCCTGTCAGTTTGCCTCACACATAACCTTTGAAACTCCCTAATATTTAGTCAGAAGTGTCTTACATCTGAAGATGTACAGTCATGGGAAAAGGAAAGTATACCCTCTTCAAATTCAAGGGGTTTACATCTCAGAACATAATAAAAATGGGTAACACGTGATCCAGTCTGACAGCTTCTACACTAATTCAAATCTAACCTCAAATGCACAAAAGCACACAGTAGATTTGACCATGTTATTATTTATTAAACAAAAACAAAGCCATAATGGAAAAAGCTGTGTTAAAAACTATGTGCTTCCAATAATTCAATAGTTTACAGAACCCCCTTTAGCAGCAATAACTTTCTCTTACTTTATCAGTCTTTCTTGTGATTGCGGAGAAATTCTGGCCCACTATTCTTTACAACATTGATTCAATTCATTAAGGTTGGCAGTCATTTGTTTCTGTGCTGCTCTTTTAAGGTCCCACCTCAATGACTGCAAGGTACCCAGGTCCTGTGGCTGCAAATAAAGCCCAAATCAACAACCATCTACTTCTGTGTTTGACAGACTTTTAACAAAACAAAAGCCAGAAACCAGAAACTATGGATAGTTTTGTTACAGTATTGTGTTTCGGACAAAGTAAACCCTACTTTAGGTAGAATTGTCATATTTAAATTGGTAAAGGCTGAAGAAAAAGTGATATAATAACACCAAAGTTGATATATTATTTGTTATCCATCTATCCATTTTCTTTCACTTATTCGTAGTTGGGTAGCAGAGGTAACAGGTCCAGGATGGAAATCGAGACCACAATCTATCCAACAACACTCTCCAGCTCCTCCTGGGGAATTCCAAGGTGTTCTCAGCTCAAAGAGGATTTATAATCTATCCCTTGAGTTCTGCTCTCAGATTTAGAGGAGCTAACTCTCATCCTGACCACTTTACACTCAGCTGCGAGCCGCCACAGTGCACACTGAAAGTCATGGCTTCAAGGTCCCAACAGAACCACACCATCTGCAAAAACTAGACAAGAGACTCTGAGGGTTCCAAACTAGACAGCCTCCACTCCATCTAGACAAGTGTCAGCCCAGGTGGAGTCCATCCCACACTAAGATAGCGCTTAACTTTGTACAGAGAATGCTGGCACAGCTCTTGGTTTAGTTATACAGGAACCGGCTAGCCCTTAGATCCACAAAACACATGTAGACTGGACAAACTCATGACCCTCTTAGCAACTCTTCAAGGCTAAAGATCTGGTCCACTGCTCCACGATCCAGAGAAAAATCAGGTTGTATGTTACAGTTTCTCCTTCCAAAGTTTTGAGATTAAAAACTTTCTCTTTTACACAGACGCAGCAGAGGTGTGTGAATACATTCCATGATTAACTCAAAAGATGTCTGCATGGATCTTCACTGTAAATATGTTCATTTCTACTCAAATCCCCTCCCTCCCCCACCACCACTACCACACAGTGGCACTTGAGATCATACCACAGAAGTCACAGTTCAGTTGATATGGAGATAGCATGTGGATATTGACTGTAAGTAATCAATAATACTCGCCAAGAATGCTCAAGACATTTACAATGAGCTATCATTTACACTATTTCAAATGGCTTTGTTTCAAGAACACACACACTGAATTAAAAGGAGGTAGATAAAGATAAATTAATGGACAGTTCAGACTGATTATATGACAATTCAGCAATAACTAATTACTTATTTAAATAGCCTTGCTGATCATGTGCATTCCAATATTAGTTTTTCAGCAATCATATGATACGATACTTATTTAGTATTGATTTCTCCATATGTAAATCATACCAATACGAAAGTGGTCCCCTATATCCAGTAGAGTTTGTTCTGTCAGGTTCTATCCCCCCAGTATTGGAGATAAATGTTGTCTAATGGTTTTTATTGGACACGTGTAAAATATCAAGCCTTCCTGATTTTTTTTTTTTATATAATTTACTCTGGCCTAATGATGATGAGGAGGTTTGTTTTATTTCAAACCATTAAAATCTCTTGAAAACTCCAAAAAGCTTGAGGAGTTCATATTAGACTAGCAATTTTTTCCTGAATTCTTGTGTCTGAAAGAAGGCTGAGAAGGCAAAAGGAATGAAAAACAGATTAAAAAATAGCAGATGGAGAGAAATGAAAATGGAAATAGGAGATGAGTAAATGGCTAAGTGGCAATAAATTCTTTGGGGAGGCAGAAGGACAAACAGAGGTAAGAGGTAAAGAGGTGGAAGGATGTGAATGGAAGAAGGGACATTATTATTTGTAGGCCTGTCCTGAAAAAGCCCCCATGTTGTGTGTAAATGCACATGAGTGTGTGTGCTCCCCTTACTTTTTAAACTCCCTATAACCTTTGCTTTATGACAAATCAGCTTTGCTTTAATTTTGCATGCAGAACCCAGTCTTCGCACTGAGTTTCACCTCATTCTAGCTGTGTGTAATCATCCGGAGAGCAGTCTGGCATGAGGTGTTTGTCAGGGCCAATTAAAATGATTATATATTTACATAAAACTCGAAGTCCTGATGCTATAATGGTTACCACAAATTGAAGTTTTTAACAGCAGGAAGCGTCACAACTGACATCATGAAACCTTCTGAGTGGCCTTTATGTTTCACACCCATAATTTATAAAATGAGTCATTTTATACATCAGTCACTTTAATGTTAGAGTCTTGGAACTGGAAGGTACTGCCGTTGTTTGGATAAAACCTCAGCATTTTAAGTAACAAACAGATGCTTTCTTCATAAGTTTGTTCTTCTTCTGACTGTGCAAAGCATTCCAATGTGATCTCACAGATGGATATTGTTAAAGTAATTTCTTTATTAAATAAGAAAAAATATAAAGGTTAGTCTTAAGCTCTGCTTTACAAACCCACAACACAAAGATACCTCCACCCAGGGGAGAGAAAAATGGTCTAACAAAGCCTGCTTCCAGCAATCCATTTCAACATGGCTTGTTTTTTGGATTGAGACAGGTTATACAGGAAGTAGTGTGGTACAGTCGTAAGGTCTGTGTGAGGACAAAAACTGAGTTTTAGATCTGCTATAAAAAAACTTCCACAGGATCATGGCATTTTTGAAGAAATAATGAATAAATAAAATAAGACAGAAAGGTCTGGAAGCTTGGTGGGTTCAACCACTGATAGACTCTTTTCAGAGGCAGAACTGGACAGGTTTATTGTGATTTCCAGATAGAACCAGATGTATTGGTGTCATGACACAATTAACTTGGAATAAAAAACATAATATGTTATATCAAATGTATTAGGGTCAGATAAACAGCATTTGCTTGATAATGGGTGTATTTAGCTATGTTTAAATCAAATACTTATCAGGGCATATACCTTTTTAACACTACCTTTCTTTTGGCTGAATGGGACAAGACAATTTTAAAAAACTGAGGGATTTTCCTGCTTTGGTGGAATATTTCTTCTGTGGTCACGTGAGTTATTTCCTGCACTTCCACAAGGTTGGATGAAGTGGCACAGTGAACACGAGCTAAAGGCTGACTGTCTGAGATGGTTGATTTAAATTTGCAAAGTTTTACTATGTTCTACCTTGGTATATTCTTATTGTTATTGTTAAATGTTTGCTTTGGGGTCATGTGGAGCACTTGAAAGCAGTAAATATTTTACCAGAGCAATCCCAGTTTGGAGAATCAGGGATGAATTCTCATGTGAGACTTAAACTAATGGAGACCAAGTCCACACCTGCAGAAGCACAGAGGAGGAGCGACAGATTAAAAACACACACAAGGAAAAAGGAGGGAGAAGAACAAAAGAGAACACAACCATTTCTGTCAGAGCAAATAATGACAAACAACTATCAGAACTGATGAAAATTTCTGTGACAGCATAGTAAACAAGATTTAAATGTGGCTTTAAATATTTAAAGAGATCAAAAGTTATGTTTGCCAAGTCAGTTGTAATACATTGTGATCTAAGACTGGTTTCAGTTTTCCTCTTATAGTCCTGTACTCATGATTAATTTGCTTCACCATAAAAGAAAATATTTATGGTTCTTTCTTGTTGACGTGAGCACCACCAAGGCTATCAAGCCTTGGCCTGCCACTGTTCTGACATGCCTTAACAGCTAAATGATCATAATGTGCAAAAATAGACTGCAAGCTTGTGGTTGCTTATCTTAAATTGCAATAAATATGGCACAACACTTGTAAATGCCAACTATTGGATGCTTCTGTGTCCATTGAACTTGATTGAAGAAGATATAAACATCTAATTAGGCTCAGCAGAGACATAGAGTTTGCCAGAAGTATCATGGCAATACACAGACTGGCAGCATCTCTACAGACAAGATGCCAGAAGTCCATTTGTGTTGCACAACCAGAGTAATAGTTATTTTTTTATTCACTGGCAAGAAAATAATGTTAGGAACTGCTGCCATGTAGGAGCATTGCTTTGTCTCATTTTAGGGTTGGTGAAGCAGCTGATTGCTAATTGGCTTCTTGAAACTCCCATAAAACCCCAGAAGGGCCGATGGAGTTTATGGCAGAGTGTTTAGACACGAAGCTGAAAGGCTTTAGGTTCAGAAGTAACAAAGCAGGGCTTCTCTTTGTCATCTCCTAGGCTCTAAAAACACAGTATGTTTAATAATTTGAGGGAACTCCTTCAACTAGGTTGTCATTATGATGGGAAAAAGTCACTGCAAGTTATTTAATGCTAGGAAATGCTACATATGTGTGACCATATACATCAGAAGGAGGTTCCTTTCTGGGCCTCAACATTTCAACATCATGTCAATGCAAAAAGAAAAAGGGATAAAAAAATTACTTGAACCTAATTGAGTGTTGTGTATTTTAATTGGTTCCACAGCTGTGGGCAGCAAGATAATTTTTATAGTAACAGTAGAGTTTAAGTCTCTGTACAGCTCCATGAACATTGACCTGTGACACCCCTCTCTGAGCTGATGGACTTAAGCTCATCTCTTCTCTCTGCGGTCGCTTCATGTTCAGTCAGCCACAACATTTTGACCGCTGATTAATCAAGTGTAGTAACACTTCTCATCTTGATAGAAAGCCATGTTCTGCTGAAAAAAACTACATTCTGACGTTCTAATTGATATTTCTTTGACACTTGCCCCCAAACTAAACAGCTTTTTGGACACCAATCACATCCCCACATCAGTGCCCCCACCCCCTCCCCCACCATCGTAGTAGCAGTTTACTCTCAGCTCTAGTGTGTGCATTTGCTCTGCTTTATTTGCGTTGAGAAAAGCCATATATATTCTCTTTCAGGATTCTGTCATACTGTTCTGTTTGATGTTGGCAGAGGAAAACAATTAAGGGTGTATAAAACCCGGACTCTCTCGTGTTTTCTTCTCTCTCTTGCACATATCACCACCCTCTGTTGAAATACACAGAGGTAATGTTTAAACAGTCCCAACACTGCAGCTTTCCAAGCGCCTGATAAAATGTAATCTGATGTCATATTATGTGCTTTAGCTGTCCACACATTTGGCTCCTGTCAGCAGGCAGACAGAACCCGAGATTATACTGTATCTCAATTAATGTTTATTTGGAAACACAACCAGCTCTATTCACAACTTCATCTAATAAAAAATTTTAGATGCAGTACATGCACTAACCAGATCAAGCTGCATACTGTATATTCATTAACCAAAACCTTAGAACTTTATTATTTCACATTTTGAACTAAGGTCTGTAGTGATGCCATGCAATAGAAATATTGTGTGCCATTATGCATAACCTTATTTTTAAGATCTGACCAAAAAGGCCAAACTTCCCTTATAGCTCAAAATTTTGGCATTAAAGGCAGCAGGCATAATGATTTCCTTCAAGGAAATCTAGGCCTTTGATTCTTTAACTATATGTTTTTGTCATAATGAATTATGGTGGCAAATATTCCATTGCTAACAATCAAAACATCCTGCTTGATACAACAAAGCTGTTTTGAAGTCCATGCAAAGCAGATTTAAGATTAGAAGACACAATTTTTCGTTTTCCTTAACAGAGTCCAAATATTTATCACATTCTGTTTCTCCTCAAAACAAACCTATGATTCATAAAGCCACTACAAAATTGCAAATGAGATATTTTGTGCATGCTGAAGGGCTTAAAAGAGAATCAAAAAAAGATCCAAAAAGCTTTTAATTTTTCTGTTGCCTCTTAAATGTGCCATGTGAATCTGCATATATCAGAAAGAGAACAAGCTAAAGCCAGAAAGAAAGAAACACACAGAGAAATAAGCAACAAAATGCTGCCTAGATTTTTTTCCCTCCATGCTCTCCTTAACCCCTGCTGCTCTAGAAATAGCTCTGCAGACCTCATAACTGCTAAAAAATCAATAGCTGCAATGTGACTGGCCTGACAGAGTACGGTGAGGTGAAGGATTGTTTCAGTTGTAGTAAATGTGCCTTTTGCAGTAAGGATAAAATAAAATAAATATATTAATATAATATAATACAATAATATAAATATTTGTTTTGCATTTTAAATAAAAAAGTATCATGGTGAAATAGAGAAACTGGGATAATGGTAGTTTGAGAAAATTAATTAGTTCTTATGCAAAATATGCAAATACTTTCTGGTTGCAGAAAAAGTCCTCCATTCCTGTTTCTAATTATGTCAAAATGAACATTTTGGGGTTTTAGTTTGTCGACTGGACAAAACAACGCACGTGGAAGCATCTTCTTGAGCGAAGAAACACCTTAATAATGTTAAAGCCTAAGTTTGTCCCACTAGATAAAAAGACCAATAAAATACCTTCAACATGATGTGGGGTTTGAGAAGTGGGACAATCCAGTGGAACAGATAGAGCTGCTGTTTAATGTGATTTGCACCATGTCTCAGTTCTGTGTACTCTACTCAATTTAAGATACCTAATAAAGTGTTTATAGCTAGTATAGAAGAAAATGGTCTGCGGATGAAGTGACAGTAGAGAGGAGATGGGGGGTATAGGCCATAACATGTAGGGAATTGACCACTTCTTTCTATTTAAAAGTGCTCATTGAACTTCAATATTTTGACGTCTGCAGATGGAATAGAGAATTAGAAATTGTATATCATATATTTAAGCTTCTTTCTGCATTAGTAAAACCTTAAAGCTGCAGTCTGTGTTGCAGCAGCTACCGAGGTGTTGGTGAGCTGATCTTATTGTCACAAACCTGCAACTCCCTGAGCATGAAGGGATGGAAGCACAAATTGAATTTCTCTCTATAATCTTATTCTTAAGCAAAGAACGTGGAGTCCTGGAGTTCCATATCCACCTGTGATGTCTCCGTCTTTCTGTGAATGGAGGGTGTTCTTCTCTACTTCCAGTAGATGTGAGGTGTATAGATTTTTTTTTTTTAATTCAGTTCACCAACCAGCCATACTACCATCTAATAAATGGGCTAAGGCTGGTAAATTCTACTGTTTGCAGTCATTTTACTGAGTTGGGGACTTATTTCAGCAAATGCTGAAAAAAATCATATTCCACCAGCAGATCTCAGTCCTGCACGACAGTGATATATTACTTTGTTCAAGAACATTCTCCTTCTGCTCTCAAGTAATTGCATTTAGATTTCACCACCTGCAGGGCTGGTAGAAGACTCTGCTTTGTAAACAAAGCAGAAAAATACAATTATATGGTTCTGAAAACGCACCCAACAGGACTTTTAGCGACGGGCCTTTACTGTTTGAGACAAAAACAAGAGGAAAAGATGTAAGACAAATCACACATCAACAGAAGTTGTTAGTCTTACAAATGAAAAAATAAAATAAAATGAAGGTAGATGAGCAGCATCACCAGGTTTTAAAATCTTCTTGAAGCACACATAAAAACAGATCATTTCGATTTTTTAATTTATTTTATTTTGACGATAAAGTTCAAGTGCTCCTGGAAGTGCTGCAGAAGATGCAGCTAAATGCACTTCAACACAAGACAAACAAACACACTTTTGCGCAATGTTAAAAATAGAAAAAAAGGTGGCATTTTCTCACTCGCTTTCTGGTTGACAGTTTTCCAGACGCTCTTGTTGTCGGCACTTTAAACCTGTCTTTGCATTAAAACTAAGAGTGCTGATTTAATGAAAAAACAATTCAAACACATTTACACATGCAACTAGAATAAATGGAATTCAATCATTTAGGGCAACATTAGAATAAAACATTTTGACTAATGCTCATTCCATTACAGAGGCAATTTCAAAATTATCTGTGTTGCTATTTTTACCATCTTTGGTATAGTATATGGATTGCTGTTCAAAAATTGGTATTTATCATCTTACTTTTCTTAAAATGTATCTTGAGTTCCTTTTAGATTTGTCATAGTCAACCTCTGGTTTCTATTTCTACTTGAGGGTTATCTTGTTTTCAGGATTCATGTTTTGTATTCTAGATTTTAATTAATTCGATTCTGTTTTGTACCTGATTTATTGTTTTGTTTTACCAAGTTTTTTACCTTTGCACATTTGGTAACTTTACTTCCTGATTCTGACTCACACCTAGTTTCAGTTTGTGATCAAATTTTGAAAACCTCTTTCAGTATGAAAGCAATCATGATGTTGCAATGCTCTTATTACTCGCCAAATAGGGTTTTGCCTATTGCATCCCTGACATGCTCTTTGTGTCTTCACTACACTCCATTCATCAGCAGTAGATTCCAGTGACATTATACCATAAGCCCTGCACTGGCAAGGCTCTCTGACAACCATGACCTTATCATGATCACAGTCGCAGCCTAGGTACGAGGCCAGAGTGGCCAATATTCTTCTATGCTCCACGCAGGATCCCAATATGCTACCACTATGGTGATAAACCACCACAACCCTGCTACAGAAGTTTTGTGCATGCTCAGAACCTTCTAATACCTACTAATACCTACTAAACCATGGGTAATAGAAAACCCACAATGTTCTTAACCCTCCCTTGGCCTTCGGGTCAAATTGACTCGAAGTTACAAGGACTTCTCTACCTCTCTTCAGTCACGAGGGCTTCAGGAGGGTTAAGATGTCACCAAAACCCTGCAAAGACCATCCCACATTGGCCATTTTCATAATGGAATTGTCATCCAGTGTGAAGAGGCCCTTATATTTGTTCATATCATTTTAGTTTTTACTGGTCTTGTATTAAAGTGTTTTGGATTTCATGACTTGCCTGCCTGCTGCCTCTTTGTGTTTGCATTTGGGTCCTTCGTCCACCATCATTCTCCACCATACAACAATCTGTTTTAACCCTAACAGGCAGAAGCCCTCTATCCTTCAGCAAGCCTTCCTTAAAGCTATTTACATCAAATTATTTTGCATTATTCATACCAACTAATGGTATCATCTAAAGTGTATTGCAATTTTGGTCATGTCTTGAGACAAGAAATGACTTATTCATGTTGGATCATAGACAGTTTGAACAAAAATTGACCAGTGAGAGCCAATTAATCAGACTTTGACAGCAGGAAAATTCTTTTACTCGTGTTTTTTAGATAAAAATGTATTCATTATCCATATTATTATTGTTGTTGTGTGCTAGCTCCATATTATAAAGCAATTACTTTATATGATAATACTGTAAAAGCAGCTTTAAGAAGCTACAGACAATTTAACTTCAGATTTTTGGTCATGCAGCTGCAGCTTCAGTCTGTGAGCAACAGTAGCTAGTTTAGCTGTGCTACCTGTGCAATAAGGAGTAATTGAAAGGTCTGACCATATGTTCTGCAGGTGGACCTGAGATGGATGGATCTCTCAATCACTTCTTCTGATGGATAACTCCTTTGCTTTCAGATGCAGCAGGTAATTAGGCTTGGCCAAGTACTCTGTCTCTGTTGGCCTCCTTGTCTGTATTCTGCCTGACCTGATCTGAAATAATGCCTCACGATCTGCTGCTAGTCAGCTCGACTAATTAGATAGCCAGTTACTTTACTAAAGTGGTTGTAGAAGAGTTCATTTTTCTGTTTTGCACATACGGTTTTCAAGCACTTAAGTATCTTTTCTCCAAAACTTTGTAATAATACTGATTGTTATCATTTGTGCACATTAACTATATCCCTCCTGTCTTCTCGCTTTCACATGAACCAGTCTTTTTATTACAGCTTTTACAAAATACATCTAGTTACATAATATGCCATGCACCGATTTAAACATGCCGAAATGAAAGCACACTTTTCCTATTGAACGGTTCTACAGAGCTGGAGAGAGGTTGGGAGGTGGAAATATTTGAGAAAAGGGAGCTGTTGAAGGTCTACTGATGGGCTAATTCAATTTTAGAGAACACAATGGAGCCAAAAACTGATTTCAAAAAAAGGAAAATTGCAATTCTGAGTAGTGTGGCACCTGTCTTGTGAGTTCCTCTCCTGTGTAGTGGGTGTGCTTAGAAGAGGAAGCTGAGACCGAAGGAGAAGGACACATTATTGTGGCACCTACTAAGAAGAGAGTTAAATGTGAAAGTGTTTGAAATGTATGTGGAAAGCACTGAAATGAAAATCAGGGATGCTTTCATGGCTGGCTTTGGAATCCATTCACACAGGCACTTAATTGGTTTTGGCCAGATTGAGTGGGAGAACAGGTGGGGATCGAGCGAATCGACCCAGACATTGATGCTGTTGCCTTGGAGATGGACTAAGAGCTCCTGAACCCAAAGACTTCATGCTGCCAGTCCTTAGACTCCAACCCCCCACTAACCTCTGCTCAACAACCCCCACAAAAAACACCCCCCATTCACACATGCCCATCCTCCACCCCTATTATTTCTTCATCTTTCAGACCATCAGCTGCGCCACCCCTCTCCATGCAACGCTCCAATTACAAACCTGCCTGCACAGATTAAAAAGGAGGCAGAGAAACACTTCCACATACATATACATGCCAACACACAAAGTGTGCTCATGGAAGCCAATAATACATCTAATCCCATCAACCTGCACACACAAAGATCTGCTGTATGCACATCACCTGGCTTCTTCTCTCTACAGCATTAACACCTTACCTGGCACTCTCAGTGACACATACATAAAAGACATTGTCAACTCATCAGGACTACATACAACAACCCCCACAGTGCTCTGAGCTGTCTGTCACGTTCACAAAGGAACAACAGGCCATAATGAGAGTGAGATCTCCTAATTAAAGGTGCTCTGTTTTTTATATGACGTAGAAACAATTAGCCAGGGTTAAAATAGGTAATTTTTCACAGAAAATTGAATGATTTTCCAGATTATATAGCTCTTTTTATAGCACCAACTCCATTAATGTAGAAGGAAAGCTATTTTAATGCCCCTATCATTCTTTTATCAATATGTACATTATTTGTGAGTATCTACCTTGTACTTTAAAAGACAAATAATTTACTCTTTTACCTCTCAGTCAAAAATGTATATCGTGATTTTCATCCTATAAAACAACAAATAAATAGCAAGGACTTTGAAATTATTAAAGCAAAGGTTTATGCTCATTTATGGTATCGAACTGAAAAGGTGCAGCCTTATCAGCTAAAACATACATAAATAAAGATGTAGGAAGTGACTCCATTAACGTCTATTGTCCAAAGCTGAAGCCAAAATGTCTAGTTTATGTGTGCTGGCATGTTGTATTTTTGGAGCCAGAGACTGGGACGTGGGGCTCCACCTTCAATACAAAAGTCCCACTTAGACGGCCTCCCAGTTTTGTTTTTCAGTTTGTCAAATGTCCCATTTGTTTATATGGAGGGACTAGACTTAAAAGTTGTGCTAAAGCCGGCCTACTAGGGGACACTTGCAATTCCAGTCCTGTCTAGTTATAAGATATGTTGATGGTTTGAACACTCTAAACGTCTTGAAAATGCAGCATTTTTTTCTACCAAAATATTTGTATATGTCAAAAATGATGGTACACAAAAAAGGAGTGCCTACTCTTGTTCCAGAACAATCCACAAGTTTTTGTTAATTCTACCTTACAACCATGAGTTGTTCCTTGGAACTGAAGTGCAACTTTAAACAATGGAGAATCTATAATGCAAAAGGTTGAGAGGAGACAGCCAAAAGACCGGGATGCACAGAAAGTAGTGTACTAATTGGGGCATTAAAGCTGATAGCTGAACACAGCTTAAAGCTAATCACAGGCTGATTACAGTTTTTTTTTTCTTTGCCAATGTCTGTTTCTTAGAAAGCAAGATTGCTTCTTCAGGGCTACAATTATAAATGCAGCACACAAATCAACCGTTGCATTTTTGTTTTGATTGACACTGGACTCTAAAGCAACACCTCTGACCCTGTGATCCAGCTGGATCTGCCAAAATCTTTCTGTTCGGATAGAGCTCGTTGCACAATCTGAGTGTCCTGGTCTTGTGGCTCATATCCAAACTCAACAATGATACTCTGTGGCCTAAACCCTTGTCTCAGCTGGAGCTTTAACAACAGCCAAAGGTCAGTACAGAAGAACCGAAGAAAGTGTGGATGCAGGTTGGTGTAAAGACATCACAAAACAAGAAGCCACATAAATCTGCTCAAAAACAGCAAGACCCACTCGCCTTCAGCTTGTTTAAAATTCTGACGTCTAAAAGAAGCTAGCACTGCACTGCATCAAGAACAACCAGAATGTGCAACAACTTTGCGTACATCATGGAACTTGCTGTACACACATCGTTTTCATGTTTACCCCAATGCTGCCACCTGCCTCACCATTATAGTGCTCTAATTTATTTTCATGTCATTTTACCTAATCAGAATTTAGTTTATTGCTTCCATATACATTCTGTTTTATTTATTTAATTTAACTTCACTACTTTATTCATGCTGCTCTGTTTCCTCAATTTAACCTCGGGGATAAATAAAGTTT
>JAOXNZ010000117.1:15909005-15920898 GCA_028566095.1 Kryptolebias brasiliensis | reverse complement strand
TTCAGTTCAGTTCAGTTCAGTTCAGTCAAATCAAGTCAAGTCCAGTTGAGTTGAGTTTAGCTAAGTTTATCTTAGCTTAGCATAGCTGAGTTGAGTTAGGTTGAGCTTAGTTAAAGTTAGAACAGGATAATAAAAACTAGACAAAGTCAATACAAATAGCAAAGTGCAGGGCAAGACAGAAAGTCTTGAGAAGCCACAATTCAAACAGTAGCCGTGATTTTATACAAATATATACGACAAAAAATGAGAGGTTTGAGTCCCCTAATTAAGACTTGGACCTCCTCAAAAAAAAAAGAAGCAAAAACAAATATGTTAAATTATATTAAATTCCACATCATATGTAATCATACTTGATACAATAAGGCTACATTTATCCTACCTAAGTATAGTGAAGTCTTATAATTTGCACCCTCTCCATAATGCAGGCCGTACTTATTACAGTTACTTGAACCTCCCACAGCTGTCAACCAGTTCTGCCATTAAATTACTCCTCCACCCCCCACCAACCTCAGTTTTCCAGGGAAGATGAGAAATATTAGTTCTGTTTGATGCACTTTTCAGTTTTCCCAATTGGAGTTTCCTAATTAAATTGTGCAAAGTTTCTGAGAATGAATAGTAATGTTTCCAATGTTTGGATTAATAGCTTACAAGAATACAATAAACTAAATAACCAACAATAAATGTTATTTAGTAGATAAATACTGGAAGGAAAGAAAGAAATGCAAGTGTGTATGTGTGCTCAAAGGTATATGCAGTATCAAGGATGTTGAGTTAAACACCAGCAATTGTTGTTAACCTAATTGTAACAAAATATTTTATTTGATCATTGAAGTTACATTTAAAATAACAACCTGAAATGTTGCCTTTTGGATGGAAACTCTTTGCATGTAATTGTTTTAGTTCTGATCCTCATGCCATCATTGGTACAGATCATTTTTAATGTCCACTTTCTGTTCTGCATCAGACGCTGCGCAGGAAAGGCCTCGGTCTGGACGGCTCAGAGCTCGACAGTGAGGTGGGCATGCAGACGACAGCTGATAAATATCCTCTCAGCGAGGGCATGGATCTATCCGTGGCCCGTCAGCGCCTCTGTGTCAGTCCACACACACACACACACACACTTCTGCTTTTACACATTCCGCACACACAGATTTTAAAACATGTTCACTTCAGCAGTCCCGCTGTTGTTTAAATGAAACATGTTTTCTCTTCAGGCTCCTTCGCTGCTCTTACCGGAGGCTCAGTTCCTGGTGTCTGCGGGTTGTGGGGACGGTTTCTCCAGCTCTCCTGCACCCAGCGTGGGCTCCCACAGAGCCCCCGGATTTAAACCCCTGGGCTCTCGACCCGGCTCTGCCAGCCCTGCTGCACCACACTCTGTGTTCATGCCACCACATGCAGGTGAGCCCAGCAGTTCCAAAAAAAAAACATTTCCACCTGAATCATTCTGAGACAAATGTTCACTGGGATGTCAGAAATTTAGCTTTTGCTTCTGCATTATGTTTGAAATCCTAATGAAGTAGATTCTTCTGCCTTGAAAAAAAAGGTAAGGCTCCTCACTCGAACATACATCTGCCACTTTTCTTCACAGTTTTTCGCTAAATGCTTGCTCTGAGATTCTCTTGTACTCTGGCAAGCCTCTGTGCAGCTGGCTGTGAACTCGCAGGAAGTGTGTGTGTGTTCATGAATCCACACATGCATTTGTCCTGTTTTGTGAAACTGGCCCTCCACCAGTGTAACAGCAGCTACAACCAGTTTTGTGGTTTTTATACAGCGTGCATCACACCTGCCTGTCATGATAGCCTCTTTTTTTTTTTTCTTTTACAACCTTCAACTATTTGAACTCATAATGAGGCCATTAAATATCAATCTCTTACTCTCGGGCACTGTGTCTGAATGGTTTTGATAAGAAATGATTCAGAATTTGGGTTTACAATCAGTTAAAAAGATAATCAGTCAGATCAAGTAAATATATATAGCAAAATATATGACAAAAGTTTGAGCTGTAGTCAAGAAGTTATTTTGTTAAACCCGTAGAGAGCAGACAGAAGATTGTGAAGAATGTGACTGAAACTTTTCACATCCTGCGTCTTTCTTTCTCTGGTTAGGTATCGGCTACTCTGTGTTCTCCCACGGCAACTTGAATCGAGCTCTGGACACGAAAACCCCTCCTCCTCTGAGCCTGAGCAGTGAAAACATGCGGGCAGATGCTGCTAGTCAGGGCATGGGGACCACACGGGTAAACCACAGCTCTGCTGTATGTAGCTGCTACTATACCCAACACGATGAACACAATGAGAGCCATTGAATCGATCACAAAGTGCCGTTTTTAGTGAATTTAAATACCAATCCATAGACATAGTTTTGCTAGCTTGTAACATAACTTCAGTTTTTTTTTTTACTCCATCACATTTCTCATAACTTCAATGTTCACAAGTTTTGTGCAGATTGACATCACTGTAATATGGATTTTTGAATGACAGTTTGTGTTTCTCTGCTTCTCAGAGGAGCCTCTTGTACCAGGGTCTGCACAGTGGCAGCTCCATGGTAACCATGGGTAAGGCAGGCTTCTTGAGTCACAGTCTGGGAGGATATGGCCTTCCCTCCCCTGGAACCTCTGGTATGTCTGCTTAGAATCCTAAACTCTGTGGGGAAAATATAAAAATACATCATGAATAACAGATGGCACGTTAGAGCGAAAGTTCAGATATTTGGTTGAGGAAAGGTCATGAACAGTTAATATCTTACCTGTCAAAGATAGCTCTTTGAGCTGCCTCAGTTTGGAGAAATAATGTTTAATTCTAACCAGACTGATGAGCTACTGGCTAGTCTGAAAGGGGCCAAGACTAGATTGTTGATGTCTTAAAACACCACAAATCTCAAAATATCTATAGCAATTCATGCAAAAGCTATTTTATTAACATTACATTGTCATCAGTTTCAGTTATTTATATAAAATCCTATGTTTTTTTTCAAGCACTAATAGTGGCAGCAGAAGCTACTGCTATAGCAGTAGTGGTACAGCCTGGGACACTTCCTGCAGGAATGTCATAACGCTACATGAAATAATTGACAGCGTAAAACTGACAGCAGTGTAAAGGTTTACAAAACAGTATTTGAATGAACTGCTATGAAATGTTTGCGACTGAAGTTGTTTTAAGCCGTCAGCAATCCACTTTGCTTTTGGCCCCGTTCACATTAGCCATTAGCTCATTAATCTGGTCAGAAAATTGGTATTTCTTCAAACTGAGGCTATAAATTGTTCATAACCTTTCCAGAAATCCCCTCTTCAAAAGAGCTGAACTATTCCTTCTAGCTTTTTGTGGTTTCCTGTTGTATGTTATACTGTTTATAGCATTCTGGGCCTGTAAAAGATACGCAACTTTACGAAATATGCCTTTCTCCGAAAGAATAAATCTAAGGTTGTACTGGATAATTAAATTGTAATGTCATCACAGAACCATAACTGTTTACACTAGTTCTTGATGGGCATTTGACCTGCAACACTCTGCCTCTGAAACTGACACTGCCACGCCACTGGGATAGTGATCGTGATAGTAAAGTAGTCACAGGACGCATGGTAGATTTAAAAAGATATTTTGAGCAGACAATATCTATAAAACTGCAATCATGATCTAATGGTAATCTACTTACTTTTTTCTGTAAGTACGTTACAATAACAGTTGTGGTTTATATACAAGAACAATATTCAAATATTGGAATATAGACATATGTAGTCCTAGTGAAATCTGTTTACGTTCATTTTTTTTTCATTAATTCTTCAACTATATATTTGTACATGATGTCCTCTTGGATCCACTAAAGAGTGCTGCAGCACCCTCTGCATCCCTACATCTAACATCCTTAAAACTACAGGATCTGTGCAGCCACAGCGCTAGCTTAGTTTAACATGAAGGCTGCAAGCAAGGAGATCATACCAAGCATTTCACACATGATTATTTTTAAAGGGGGTCTCCTTGATTTCTGCTGCTGCTCCACATTTAGGAAATTTTAGTCCCAGAAGTTATACCTAGTTGTACAGACCAAAAGCAAGTAAGCAAAAAAAAAAAAAAGTTTAACTGTGAGAATAAATGACAAATTTCTTCCTATGTCTGGGCTGTGTTGTGATAAGATGTCCGGTTACTCCCTCTAGCTTTGACAGTTCAGGCATGAAAAGCACTTTTTATTTTGTCATCTTTCTCTTAGCCAGAACAACTGATGAGATTATTCCCAAAATATTAAACTGAACTATCCTTTTATAGATTGGAGCTGTTTTGTTAAATCCACCTGTGACTTGCTTTGTGTATCATTGACCCAACATCCACCTGCGTTCCCTTTGTTCCAGAGTACAGTCAGCCCGGTTTTTACCACTCTGTAAGTTTACAGAGAGGAACGGTGAATCCCTGGCAACCAACACAAACACCTCATGAATCTCATGGGCCTCATATAAGTTCAGGGTAAGCAGATGACATCTTACTGAAAATGAAATGGCTTGGTTTTGCAGATAAGCTGCTGTGTGATCAGAAGACTGTTGCTTTAATATTTTCTCCTTTTGCGTCTCTGTGTGTTTCAGAAGAGGGGTAACAAAAATGTAACAGTAGTGGTCAATGTGACTTTATTTTAGCATTTTGCAGATTCTGTGAGTTCTTTGCGTAGGAAGGAAACACACAATAGATAGAAGCTTTGTTACTTTGCAAGAGTGTATGTCAAACAGGAACAAGGATGCATTAACTAAATTTGTTCAGTGGAGTCATATTTAGAAGATGGATGACATGAAGGTAGAAAAACACCCAAGTGTTTGTGTTCTGTCACGGAGAAGAGGAAGGTTTGGCTTGCACTATCAAGTTCAGACAGCCAATTAGCTGTGGCGGCCATCTTTAATCAGGTTGACTTGACATGTTAACCAGTTGTAGATGTGTATTTAATGATTACTTTCTTAGCTTCATTAAAATTTGTCCAGTGATTCATGGGATATTTTACTAACAGACACACAGGGTTGACTCCAGGAGTTAAGGCCAACATTTTAGGCAAAGATTTTAAGTCATCTTTTAGCTCTCAGAGTATGTGTTGGGGTTGACTCTGTTACTACCAACCCAAATTTTAGCTTAACATCTATAAATTTAGCTGAACTATAGTTATTTTTGTGTTTGCTAAGGTTGATTAGCTGTGGTGGCCATCTTGAATTGGATTAACTCCAAAAGTTAATCAGTTGTAGATGTATATCCAATGATTACCTTCTGAGAGTTTCAGTAAAATTCATCCAGTGGTTCATGGGATATTTTGCTAACAGAGACAAATGAAAACACACACAGACAGGCGATTACACTACTGCCTACCTTTTATGGTGGTGGGTGATAATGAAAATCAGTTTTAGAGAAAGGCATGTCGACAAATGAAGCAAGGAAACTTAAAAATGATGCCATGTTTTTTTCATCCTTACAGCTACCAAAAATAAATGCTGACCCGAATGATTTTCCTTCCTTTGCTGTACCCAGGATGTCCAGTGGAGGGTGCTCCTTCCCCTCTCAGCCGTGCTCCTCCAACTCCTCACATCAGCCCTCCTTCAACCTGAGCATCAAATCTGAGCGCAGCTCTCCTGACCATATGTCCTCATCCCCCGCATCCCCTATGCACCACCTTAGGCAGCACTCACCTGACGCACCCCGCCGGTCCCCTCCAGAGTCCCACCCGGCCAATAGGATGAAAGATTTTCCAAAAGCCAGCTACCAGCAAGGCGAGGAGAGAGGGGAGATGCTCAGGGAGTTAGAAATGTGTGACGGCTGGCAGAGATAGCCAGCTGCTGCTGCAGTTTGCCACCAACTATAATGCAACAGCTGCCAATAAAACCAGAGTGGTCCAGACATGTCCCCCACATCCCAGAGGGGGACATGTCTCTTTGTCTCCTCACACAGAGCTGGTCTCTCCTGGCGGGTGGAGAAATCTTCCATGCATCACTTACTTCATCTCATGAGGAGATAGATGCATACAGACTTTTGCTTCTTTCTTTTTTTTCTTCCAGTTTGTGTGGTGAACAAAATATAGTTAGAAATCTCATTATTTTCTTCGCAACTTTAAAAATTTAGCTGCAGCAGCAAAATGGGACCAGCCGAGTTTCTCCAAAAGTGCAAAACATATCTGCAGACTTTTGAAAACGTGAAACGTGCCCAGTTTGAAGAAAAGGTTCAAATCTTTGCTCAGTCTGCCTTAAAACTTATGTTAACTGCTGAAAGTTTCATTCTTTTTAAAGAAAATACTTCAAAATGGAATTTTAAAGAAAAATAATGTGTGCAAAATCTACCTTTTTAAATTTAAAAGAAGAGGCTTCATCAGTAAGGCTCAGTTACATCATTTGCAAGAAAACAAAGTCAGAATTCTACTTAAAATATACATATGTATAACATTTCACCTTGATTTGTCTAACTCAGACTACTAAATACAAGAAAGGAAAGGACTCAAACTGGAGGACTCTTTTGAGTTATGAAGCACACTTTCAAAAAATAAACCTGTTAATATTCTGTACACTTGTTTGTGTTATTGCCGTTCCAACATGCGTTCATTTATTCTAGAAATGTGTCGGAATTATTTTACACATTTGGCCAACATCACATGTAAACTTAAGAGTCCTGACAGCACACAGAGGGTTTTTGTGTAAGAAAACAGAGTTTTAAGAAAAGCAGAAAATATCAAAGGATAAAAGTAAGGAATTTTGCTCTCGAAATAAAAAAAGGACAGTGTTCTGCCTGCATAGAGGTCCCTCATCCTTTACACATTTTGGAACAATTTTCACATCAGTTTAAGACAGACTTGGATAAACTCTTTCGGATGGTGGATTCCTTTTAGGTTTATGATTAAAGCTTCGGCTGCTTTATTCTTCCAAATGTTTGTCATCTTTTTGAGTCTTTCTGTCTATTATCATTATTATTAACATTATTATTATTATTATTATGTATGTTGCTAAAGTAACTTGTAAATTGTCCCTAGGTGTGAGTGAGAGCGTGAATGGCTGTTTGTCTCATTTGTCTCTATATGTCCCTGTGATGGACCTGCGACCTGTTCAGGTTGTCCCCCATCTCTAGAGGACGGTGACTGCTGGAGATAGACACCGGCTCCCCGTGACCCAGAAAGGAAAAAGCGGGTAAAGAAAATGAATGGATGGATGTTGCTAAGGTGATGCAAATTTGGTCCCTAGGCTTCACACTCAGACAGTGCAGCAGCCAAAGGCTTAATTGGACTTCAGCAACGTAAAACTGCTACTTTTTGCTTTTCCGTTTGTATTTGACTGAGTTTACGGCTTTAAGAAATATGTGAGATACACTGTAATAATTAGTCTGAACGTTCTTAGGATACGTCATAAAAATATTTTAGTTTTCATCGTAACTTTACATTCATTTTCCTTTTTTGTGGAAATCTGCCTATTTCAAGTTATTTACTTATTGTAAATAACTTGAGAGAAGAGTTCATCCTTTAGAAATCATCATCAGATCATCTGAGCTATGATTTATAATTACTGTTCGTGGAGGAATGAGCTGTTGATTTTAATACAGTTTATAAAACCATGATAAAAAGGCACATGATTATCAGTATTCTTATGTTTCTGATGATTTCTTGTTTGTTTGTTTTTGCCAAATTCGTCATCAGCATTTGTTGCAAGTCTTTTCTAAATAAAACGTTTTCATTTGTAACTTTGCCCCATAGACTGTTTTGTTTAAATCCTGTAGTTTTAAATCTACACTATATTGCCAAATCTTCTTCAGGTGTTCCAATCACTTTCATGGCCACAGGTGTATAAATTCAAACACCTAGGCATGCAGGCTGCTTCTACAAACGTTTGTGAAAGAATGGCTCGCCCTCAGGAGCTCAGTGAATTCCAGTGTGGTACCGTGATAGGACGCCACCTGTGCAATAAGTCCAGTTATGAAGTTTCCTTGCTACTAAATATTCCACAGTCAACTGTTAGTGGGACTATAACAAAGTGGAAGTGATTGGGAACAACAGCAACTTGGCCATGAAGTGGTCGGCCATGTAAAATCACAGAGCGGGCTCAGCAGAGGCTGAGGCTCATAGTGCACAGAGGTCACCGATATTCTGCAGAGTCAACAGCTACAGACCTCCAAACTTCATGTGGCCTTCAGATTAGCTCAATAACAGTATGCAGAGAGCTTCATGGAATGGGTTTCCATGGCCGAGCAGCAGCTTCCAAACCTCACATCACCAAGTCCAATGCAAAGCGTTGGATGCAGTGGTGTAAAGCATGATTTACATGCACGCTTCTCTGTCTGGCAATCCAATGGACGAGTCTGGGTTTGGCAGTTAGTCAGGAGAACAGGATTTGTCTGACTGCATTGTGCCAAGCGTAAAGTTTGGTGGAGGGAGGATTATGGTGTGGGGTTGTTTTTCAGGAGTTGGGCTCGGCCGATTAGTTCCAGTAAAAGGAACTCCTAATGCTTTAACATAACAAGGCATTTTGGACAATTTCATGCTCCCAACTTTGTGGAAAGTTTGGGGATGGCCCCTTCCTGTTCCAACATGACTGCACAAAGCAAGGTCCATAAAGACATGGATGAGCGAGTTTGGTGTGGAAGAACTTGACTGGCCTGCACAGAGTCCTGACCTCAGCCAGATAGAACACCTTTGGGATGAATTAGAGCGGAGACTGTGAGTCAGGCCTTCTGTCCAACATCAGTGTCTGACCTCACAAATGCACTTCTGGAAGAATGGTCAAAAATTCCCGTCACACTCCTAAACCTGTGGAAAGCCTTCCCAGAAGAGTTGAAGCTGTTATAGCTGCAAAGGATGGGCCAACATCATATTGAACCCTACGTATTAAAAATGGGATGTCACTCAAGGTCATGTGTGTGAAGGGAGGCAAGCAAATACTTTTAGCAATATAGTGCATCTTTGACCAAAATTTATGTAAATTAGTTGCTTTTTTGGTTGTCTGAAGGTTGATAACATGTTATTTATTGTGTAGCTTTCATGTGTCCTTTTATTTCTTCTTTTTCACCTACTTTCCATCTTTTGAAAACACACACACTCCCTCATTATCATGTCAGGGCCCTGTCATGCAGCTCACCACGCAGCCACCAAAAGAGGGGAAGGAGAATGGGCCACTTAAAAGCCTGGAGACCTTTGTGTTAAAAAAAGGGGAAAAAATATAATTCAGCATAAAAAGGCTCGTTTCCACAGCTGGTTGTCTCAAAGTAACAGTGCCAGAGCTTTTTCTTGTGTCACCCCTACAGAGAGTTTACTTTCCTTTCTGTTAACAGCCAAGCGTGGAGGAGTCGACTCTGGCCAGAGCCGGCTCTGTCATCTGGGGTGGAGTCCGGCCCTCTCCCCTGGGACCAGTCTCGGTCCAGGCTGTAGGGCATGTCTGGGTCCTGTGCACACACACACACTTCACTATAGCAACCAGTGCCAGCCATGTCTGCCTGACATGGAAAGCTGAAATGTACAGATCAGACTAAAGAGGCCCCGAGGCCTCCAGCACAGATACATGCAATGTCATAAGAAAATGTCAGAATTATCACTTTAGTTTATTTGACCTACAGGAGCCGTTTTGACACCTAAACATAGGCCGGTGGAATCACCTTGTCAAAAAGAAAGATAAATACTTATTAACTGACTGCACTAGAACTGTTTTTAAAACTTGCCATTAACTAACAAAGTTAACTTTGTCTGTTAGCAAAATATCTCATGAACTACTGAGCAGATTTTAATGAAACTCTCAAAGTGATCTTTGCTTGTATCTCCACAACTCATTAACATTTGGAGTCAACCAAATTCAAGATGGCCTCCCCAGCTAAACATAATATAACTCAAGTCAGATCCACAGATATTAACCCCTACATCACTAGCAGCCCTTGTACCGGGGGCAGCAGCACTTCTGCCAACAAGCTCAATCCAAACACATGATATACATTAACAAATATATGCATATTGCATAGCCACGTAACGGGGAAAAGCTCATCTAAATGATAGGAACAATATTTTCTACCTCAACACCACCCAGTTTCAACACTAAGAAGCTAAATGAAAAAAAACTAAATAGACGCTAAACTTATCCGGTAAAACACACAGCAACAGCACAACACGGTCCCACCCACACAAACTACCGATCAGATTAAATCCGAAGCTCTGCTCTTTCCAATGATACCAGAATCACCACGCTACTCTCCCTCAGTAACAGGAGAGTTGGTTTTTAGACCTCCAGGGTATTCTCTGGAGTCTTGCCCTTATTTTGATACCAAAACAATTCAAATAAACCCTATAGCTCCTGAGATATATTCAATTCATTTTGGGCATGCTATTTTCAAGCATATGTCTCAAAAATAGGCCGAGGAACTACGGAGTTAAGCTCAAACTTCGTGTGGTGGTAGTATACTCGGAGCATTAATAAATCTCAAAAGAACTAGCAACATTGCCTTATCGTGCATAATATTATTATTATTATAAGACAAAAATGGCTAATTCATCATGAGCTGATCCTAGTTAAAACTTGGCAGGGGATGATCATTCCTTCGAACAATGCTAGGCCTTTAATATTGTAAAGCTGACACTTATTTTTTGCAGGCAGGTTAAGTGTGTGCATTCAGATTTCTTCCCAGGCTCTTGAGGGGCATCAGGTTCATCGTAATCAGATTAATAAACAAACATCTTCTTTGGAGGTCTAGGGTCAGAGGTCAGGACCCTGCACTGCGGTGAAAAACCCACATTGTCATACATTTCTTTAGTTAGTTTTTTATATCCATGCTCTATCAGAGAAGGCAAAATTAAGACCAAAGATTTAAATTACGCAAAATATTGTTTTTATTAAGCTGCACACTCACAAAATTTGATTCTACTGCAAGAACTTCAGCGGATCATGCATCTAGAAAATCTCAAAACATTTTCATATGAACTTTACAATATGATTTAAAAACAATAAAATAAACACGCTAAAAACTACAACATGTGACAAACAGAAGACAAAAACACTCAAAACGACGTATGTCGATGTAATTGATGATTTCCAACAATGTATTGTACATAAATATGGCTAAAAACTAACAAGTCAGCTAATTAAGACACTGCAACCTAAATTGTTGCAATGAGTAGTGTTTGAAACTAACATTTGTGTCTTTCACATAAAAAAACAAACAAACAGTGTTTTTATGCTGTATAATGATTTTATAAATACAGATAAACAGGGAGAAAGAGGAATTTAACAGTGACTCAAAGCCCCTGAGCTCCCAGGCACTTTGGATAAAAAGCAACTTTTCAGTGTTTGGCTCTCTCTCTCTCTCACACACACACACACACACACACCCAGATTCATGTCATACGCTTCATCAAACCAGCCTAAACTCTACTACATAAGATTCAGGAAAAAATAGCACTCTTAAATCGGTTCTTTAAGGGACTCGACGTCCCTCACACAAAATATAACATGTTCCTTCCAACTCAGGGAGGAAGCATTAAAACCTACACTGGTACCAATAAATACTAGACATGCAGCAACAGTTATCTGCTGAGAACGCTGCAGATAACACCCTTACATAGATACGCATGATACGCTGCGGAAAACGTTCCTAGAAAGAAGCTGAGTTTTGGGTCTGCATAGAAAAGTGATGAACTGGTTGGATGTGTTTTGGTTGGGGTTTTCCCAACATCATGATCAGCTGCAGTAAATCACCATGGCGACATACAGTATGATGCACAATATTCTGCTTTCAAATCTGTAAATTAATGTTTATCACAACGCAAAGAAAATGCAATTAATGCAGCTTATTAAAATTCCTAATAACCTACAAATGGATAATTTCTTACCGGCCCTTACTGCATCTGCTTCAGCAGACAAATTAGTTTTCTTGAGGTCTTAAGTGCCTCCCTCAAACTAGACATTTGTTTTTTAATGAGT
>JAOXNZ010000117.1:15823520-15847262 GCA_028566095.1 Kryptolebias brasiliensis | reverse complement strand
CCCCACCCCTCCCTCAACAGGCAGCAGAGGCGATGCCCCAGTGCCCCCAGTGTGCTCCAGTGCTCTGGCTGAAATGGTTTCCACCACCCCCCATCCAGCATCTCTGTCCCCTTCCTCAGTCGGGGCTCTCCCCCTGACTGGTCCTGACCTGAAATTGGGACCAGGCAAGCAAGCCTCCATGCCAAGCCGGCATAAAAAAGAAGACCTGCGTGTGTGTGTGTGCACTGTGGCCCTGAAAGAAAGCAGATTATCCCATTCTGTGTGTCCAGTCAGCAGTGCAGTATTGACCACGGCGGGCCACCCAGGGAGCGTCCAGCCAGCCATGAGATGGCCTGATATACATGCTTACTGGCCGTGCCAGATTCCCCCACTCTCACCGGAGAGAAGGCCAAGCCCTGCTCTCGCTGGACGCTTTCTAACGACTCAGTGTGCGGAGTGACCAGCACACACACTTCCACACACGCTGCACATGTTTCAGCTCAGCCCGTGTACAGTAAAAGACATCGCTATCAGATCGTTTTTCTGTGTCCTGTGAGGCGAGGCGGAGGTCATTGGGAAGGTGGAAAACCTCTTTAATGGTGGGAATGATACCATAACACCTATAGATGAAGTTACGGATCATGTCACATAAAGTCTGTATACAACTTTGACAGAATGGCCTGCTCCCTCCTGATGACACACGCGAAGACAAGCGTAGAAAAAAGCACCACATTCTTCCATCTTGAAGCCTTTATTTTATGTTCTTTTGTTCAGCTGTCATTGTTTAAACCTTTCTAAACACGATGACGTGGAATAGAAGCAATTACACATTTTTTCATTAAACAATTGTTGTTTTTTCTTTTTCACACAACTAATAATTATGAACTGTCACTCACATTAGATTCACAATAGAACCTTGAGCTGTAACAGTAGCTCATTATTGACCCAAATAAACCCTCAGGGACAAACTAATTGTCTTGTAATTGCTCAGCTGTTTGTTTGTGTATGAAGGGCCTCTAATTACATCCTGGTCTGTTAACGTCACAAAGGCCTCTAACAGCAGGACGGACAACGCTCGCTGGTTTTAAAAACAAATGGAGCACTTTAATGGTCAATGTAGATTGTATTGATGTTTTTTTTTGTTGTTTTTTTTTACTGCCTGTGAGCCAGTAATAAATACCTCTAAGGGAAGAAGAATGCGCTTAAATTATCTAATTTTCTCCTTGTTTTAACTTGGATTTATTTATTTTTTTATCAAGAAAGACTGATTGTGCAGGAATAAACAAACAGCATAATGTGCTAATTAAAATGATTTGTTTCTTTTATTTGAACAGTGAAATAAACATGTCACACTTTGGCTCTAGGAAAATACCTGCATTAAAGAAAAACACACAAAACAAATCTTTATTTATTGTACAGAATAATCAAGTATTGAAGGTCATTAAATTTGTTCTGATTAAAATGTTTCCAGGTTTTTGCCATGGCTAAGAATCATATTTGTGAAGATTTTTTAAATTAATTTAGCAACATTTTCCTGAATGTTTTTGTTTTACAAGACAACACTGAATTTAATCAAATCAAAATGATCTAATTTTCTGAACACTGACCAGCAAGTTGTCAGAAATAACTGATGTCAGAGGTACCCGCGGGAGGAACATGTGAAAACATGGCAACAGTACAGCAGAAACTTTAGTAAGACAAAAATAATGAAAACATCCCTCCACAACACAAACCACTGTTGCATTTACACAACAGGGATACTAACTAAAGGAATCGTTAAAAAAAAGGAAAATAGAAGCCTCAAATATCATTTATTGTAATATAATATATAGAAGTAAAAGATCTCATTCGAAAACAATTTACACACTCCTTAAACACAGAGCTGGTTTTTCCTTCCCACATCAATAAAACATAATGTCCTTTAATTATCTGTTCATTTATCTGACCATACGCACAGACAAAACACAAACTTTGGCTACAAAAACTTGATCTATGTTGAAAGAAATGCAGTCATTTTATTTCCATTTCCTGAAACGTTGCATTTTTCGAGATACAAATTTGAGGGTTTTTTTCCATCTATTGCTGAAAGATTCAGATCTCTTCATTCATTTAACTTATTGACAGACATCAGCTGAGGCCTACTGATGTGCCAAAGCATTTACACAAACACTAGTTAATCCTTATGGAAGTGTTTAAAATTCAAATGTTTTTCTCATCAAAGACTTGATCGGTAAGTGTGTTGACACACTGAAAGGCAGCTAAAACAGAGATGGGGGGGGGCGGTGAGAGGTGATTTAGGATTGCATAACGAGACAAAAAGAAAATATATATTAATTTTGACATATCATGTAGAAGTTAAAAGCCTGTTTTGCTGTAATTTAAACCTGTGCTGAATATTGTGTGAGAAAACTGTGCAGGCCTGACTCAATGCATTCAGTGCAGGACACGGATGGGTGGTGAGGTGATAGAGGAGGGGATGACGGGGTGTGGTGGTGGTGGGGGGGGGGGGGGTAGTTCTGCATTAAAAGAAACGTCCGAGAACTTGGAGCCCAGTTTGTCATGCTAACTGCAGCGATGCCTTTGACTGTGGACTCGGGGAGCAGAAGGTTCACAGGACCCCGACCATTCTCATGCAAAGTCCGTCAGAAACCTCTCCTTGGGCCGTCCACCCACCACACGCCCACCCGCTCCTGCTCCTGCTCCTGCAGAAGGAGTGTTTATAAATGGGCACACACTCACACGCTCACTGAGGGCAGAGCAGGGTGCCCCTTTTTCTCTTAATGCAAGGCTGAGGTGTAAGATTACACACAGAAAACGTGAAAATAAACCAAATAAAGAATGGGACATTTTTTGATCTAAATACTGTTATGTGCAAAAGGTGAAAATGTAGACATGTGTGTTTTGCATGAGAGCAGCCATGTCAGACAGTAAAAGGCATTTCAAAGAAAGAAAAATTAAAAGATGTGCACATATAAAAAACATTATTTCATTTATGAGAAAGAAAACTTTAACTTCCTGACAGGTCAAAAAAAGCATCATTTACTGCCTTATTGGGAAGAATAATGTCGCCACTGCAGGTTTCAACAGCAAAAATCTACATTTTCTATTAAATATGAACTGATTCTTATTTCCTCTCATCTGCTTCACCTGATACAGACACTGGAGGAAAATACAACTCATCTGGTGCAAAAAAAAAAAAAATCACTCTAAATGCCAAGCGGTGAAAATGTCAGGTGCAGCACAAGCACATGCAGTTAAATGTTTACCCTCTTTAAATGCAAACGCCCCATGCAAATGAATGCATTAACCGCCTCCAGGCCTGAAAGAGTGAAAAAGTGTGTGTGTGTGTGGAGGTGCCAAGATTTATGTAGCCTCAGATTTATGCACGCTACAGTTCCACAAGCAAGCAGAGAAGGAGTCTCCATTTGTGCATGTGTGAAAGTGTGTGCCCTCTCATCTGCACTTGGAGCAGGCGTTTGATTGAGTGAAAGCCAGCGCAGCCTGAACACTCCCTCTAATGGAAGAGAGGAGCCCAGCAGCTCAGTAATGCACTGACCTCAGAGCTTTTTACAACGCTGCCAGCCGATAAGTGGCAATATGCTGGATCTTATAAAATTAACAAGGCTGAGCAATGGGGAGGGAGATGGAGCTCAGAGGGGGGGTCACCACATAGCAAACCTATAGCTCTTTTAAAGAGCAGCATGTATGCACAGGGAGACTGTAGCTTTCCCTGCCTGAGTTTTACAGTCACAGAGGCACGATTAGTAATTTATTCACCCATTTTGTGGCTTTTTTTAGGGGGATTTTACAGGGGGGACGTTTACAGGCCTCTTTATGCGAGATAAAACATCCTCGGAGGCATTTTAATACCTTTGAATTTATGAAAGCTTCCTTGGAGGCTGGTGCTTGGGTAGCTAACGTTCAGAATGATTGCAACCAGCCAGCACGGCTCCTGCAGGCTGCCACGGGAACATCTGTGTGTGTGTGTGTTTGTGTGTGTGTGTTTACCGTATGTTAAATGCATGCTCGCATCAAACAGCGACGCTTGTCAGCTATGTTTTGAGTAAACAGGGCCTCATTTGAACTGACTGGGTTTTAAATGTTCTGAAAAAGAAAAAAGGTGCAGAATGATGTTGGAGTAACTGTTACTGTCTCAACACATCCACATCTTATACAGCTCTCAGCTCTGAGACTGGCTTTATTTTCACTGTAACCTCCTCACCTTTCTCACACCCCACCAGGCTGGGTGTGTGTGTGTGTAGCCTGTTTTTTTTTTTTTTGTGCGTGCGTTTTGTACTCTGTACTTTGCTTGTGTGTGTGTGTGTGTGTGAGCAGCTTTTGTCTGCTCACACTCCAGCAGGGGCTTCAAAGTGAATTATTCATGCAAGATTTGAATACATGCAAATTGTCCTCTCCCCTCTGCTGGCACAGATCCAGGTTACCTATGGCAACGGTGCCTTCAAGAAGCATCTTTTCAGCCCTCCTCCTCCTCCTCCTGCTTCTCTCAGGCACCCGCCCTCCGACCACAATATGCACCCAGTCGCATTGTTTCCATGTTGCAACACCAGGCTGGGTGGCTGCTACAGAGCAGGGTGGCAAGGTATCCCATAATTCACAGTCAAGGTCGTATGAGCAGAGATGGCGAGGTGGAGGGTGGGTGTGAGGATACCTCCATCCTGAGCCTGGAAGTCCATGAAGATGGCGTAAAGCTTCTGGAGAAGCTGCTTTGTATGATATCAACGCAGCAGAGTGGGAACACACACTCAGATGTGACTCAGATGGGCTCGTAGCTCATATCGGATATGTTCAAAACAATGAAATGAGAGGACAGATAGTAGGTTTGGACACGCTGTGTGCGTCGACCTCTTGTTTGAGTAGTAAATCTGAAATAAAAAGCGAGGGCGCTAAGAGCTGAAAATAATTTTTTGACGAATTCGTAGAAAAAGTAACATTTATCTAAAATATTTATTTAAATTTATTGTGTTACAACATCAGACATGTTTAACTGTTTTGATAACACTGTAAATAAAATAAGCAATAAAAATGCTTAAGTGTGTGAGTTCATTGTTTAATTATATGCATAGAAAATGTAGTTTCCACTTAACTGCTTTGTGATATTATGGGAATATAAAAAAATGGTGTTTTTGTTAAATTTATATCAATTCAAATTGTCAGCTTATGGTTGGCTTAACAACACAATTATATAAAATACTATATTCATGTGTTGTGATTTTACAATGGCTGCATTTGTGATTTATTCTTGTTTTTTGGCAACATATATAATTTTGCTTAATCCATTTCTCTAAAGACACAAAAAAAATGTATCACCGTAATTAGTAGAATAAAAATAAATAAACAGGAAATATCTCAAATTAATAGTAAATATTAAAGAAAAGAAAAGAAAAAAAGCTTTTTTTTTTCTTTCAGTGAGCAGACATAAGGT
Source organism: Kryptolebias brasiliensis (assembly GCA_028566095.1). Classification (NCBI taxonomy): domain Eukaryota; kingdom Metazoa; phylum Chordata; class Actinopteri; order Cyprinodontiformes; family Rivulidae; genus Kryptolebias; species Kryptolebias brasiliensis. Next base: position 15,841,840 of record JAOXNZ010000117.1, on the reverse strand, counting down.
CAAGTTCAGGCCATGAAGAGCTGGGGCTGTAATCAGCTCCTAATGGTCCAGAGAGCTGAGGCAGGTGGAGCTGCTCGATGCTGCCATCTGGTGACAGAGAGGAAGAAAACAAGTTCGGAGATAAGAGGACATGCTTGTCTCACTTTTATATGATAGGGCTCTTGAGTTGGATTTAGTCACGTTTTTAAAATTTAAGCCCCATTGAATGTTGAAGAACAAGCAGAAAACATCAAACCTTCTCATAAGTGGGATTTTAAAGATAAAAACAACAAAAAAGTAGGTTTATTGTCAATGTTTCCCTGCAACGAGAAAAAAAACAAAACATTTAAAAACATCACATCCAACTTTCATTCTGAAGGGAAAAATGCCCCAAACTTCTTGTTTGTTTGATTTTAGCTCCTCTTATCCCGTGGCTCCCTCTAGTGGACAAAACGACACATTGCTCTGAACAAACATTTTATTGCACAGTCATACTGCAAACATCTTTGGAGCAAGTTTACCTTTAAAACAAAAGAGAAAAACAGCATAACATCTCTAGACTGAATTAAACAAGGCTGTCCAATTGATTAATAAAAACAAAACAAGTCTGTACAACAATGAGAGCACAGTACAAAAAAATGAGACCTCCATGTTATGCAAATGAAGTAAAACCTGTAATGTACAGTATATGTATTTATTTGTAATATGTATGACGAGCATCTGCTTATAAACGTTTGACAACATCACTGCACTTCCTCGCCCTCTGACAATCTTTTCCTTCTCACTGGCGCCGTCATAGAACCTCAAACTGCATAGTCACCTTTTATTTACACGTAATTCCCTGCATCATAATCAAAAGTACAAGTGTTAAAGTACATTATTAGTTCTCAAAATGAAAGAAACAAAAATTAAACTCACTGTATTGATATTGGATTCTATTGTGAGAACATCTGATAAAGTGCAAGCAATTAATACAAGTATCACTCTGATCAATACATCGATAACAAAGCTGTCGGTCCTTCTCTGTCATCTATCATTTGGATGATTTTACAAACAGTCTTCTTGGATCCTCGTGTTCTCTGACGGTGCATGATTTGCCTTTTGCAAAGTTTGCGATGATGCAAGCCTTTGTGCAGAATAGCTCTCCTGTCCGCTCATCCTCCCATCTGAAGGATGAAGGAGCGTACGGCAGGACGGCCCAACGTGGAGCAGGGACTCGTCACCCCGTCAAGTCGGATTAGTCCCTCATAACGCTTTCCCCTCTGTAACAGCTCTCCGGCTCCAGCATGGTTCAGTGAATAAAGTAACCCATCTGATGCAACTTCAGCAGAAGGCCGTGCGTGACGTCGAACGTGGTGAAGCTAATCCCCACTGCGATGGGCCCTTTCAGCCAGTTCATGCTCAGGCCTTTGTACAGTCCACGTCTGACTCCTTCCTGCGTCACGATCTCACGCATGGTCCCCAGAATGGTGAGGTAGGACAACCCCGTCACGCCGGCCGTCTGCATGCGCCGCCGCACCACGTCCAGAGGGTACGAGGCCGACTGTCCGATCAGGCCTGCGCAGGCGCCGAAGGCCAGGCGCTCGTAGGGGTAGGGCTGAGATCGCTTTGTTCTTTCTAAAAGCATACAGAACGCAAAAAACAATGAACGTCTGACAGATGGGTTTTTATTCAGCTGTGCGTCTCTGCAGAACTGAGCTCAAATCAGACATGAGAAGAGATCAGCACCTGAATGTAGCTTTTTGAGGGTCTCATAAGTGAAAAATGTGATCCCTGCATATGGGATGACACCCAGGATAGTGGGGGAGAAGCCTCTGTAAAGCGTCCTCACACCTTCCTCCTGCGAGATGCGCACAAATACGTGCATGATATTACTGTACCTGTAGGAGACAAATGTAATAAATGTCAGGAATAACTTCCCAAAGTGGACAGGTTGGAATTGTGCAAAGGCCAGACTTTGCTTTTTGAGCAGATAGTTTTTGGGGAATCCTTGAATTTGGTGCGAAGCTTTTCAAAAAGTGGCTTTTTTTTTTGACAATTATTATAAAAACAATTAAAAAACGGAAACAAATTCTATCTTTGCGACACTCTACTAATAAAAAACGCCAAATGACACCATTCAAAAATTATTCAAATGTTTTTGTCAAGTTATGTCTGTTACATGTGACATATAACGGACAAAACTGGATTATTTCTTGACGTTTTATGTTTAAAGGTGGTGAAGAAGTGTCTCGAGACTTTTGCACAACAGTGTACCTGAAGATGCATACACTGCACTACTACTACTATTCTTCTATAGCCCAGATCAAAATATTTGATCTACAAATATTACAATTAAAGTCACTACAAATTCTACATCTATTAAATTAAACATACTACAAAAATAAGAATTAAGTCAATGTATTTATGTCAATAACAAATCTAATCAATCAGATCAATACAGCACAACACTAGAAGCTGCTGTTTTTGACTATAATTGCATCTAAAACCTACCAGTAGATGCTAATAAACCGATTCATCACAACTTTTGGGATATAAAAGCTAGCTTTGTTGTAATTTTGTGAATCTCGCAGCACTCTGACTGCCATGGCAGATACTCCGCTCAGCTGCTTACATTTCTCTGGCAGTGACAGCCATCCTGGCTCGCACCATGTCCAGCGGGTAGGTTAGCATGGCAGCAGTCATACCGGCCAGAGAGCCAGCCAGGAAACGAGGGAAAGGAGGCAGAGCTCTGAAACCAACGGCACATTGAGAAACAATAAGCAAAATTGCAAGGTAAACTTTGTTAACAGTGTTTAAAACACACTAAACAGGATACCAGTTCTTTGAGTTTGCACCTTAGCACTGGCCAAACTTAGCTAGCACAGGTTTCTAACGCACAAAATAACAGTAGCAGAGATTTGCAAATAAAACAACCAAACAATGAAGTATAAAAACATTACCATAAGAGCCAATTAACACAAACCATCAAGCCTTATAGCAATTCTGTATATTTGTAACTACAGTTTTTATCTAATGTAACAATAAGGGTAGAAAGGTGCCATCAGCAATCACTTTTTAACTTCTACACAACTCTTTATTTTTCTTTGTCCAGTTTTAACAGAAGTTTCTGAAACACCCATATCTCGCCACTAGGTGGCAAAACATCCACATCAACAACATATCAAGACTACGAACTAAAATCATTCTTAGCCTGGCTAAAGATTTTCTCAAAATAATAGTAGCTTTCTTTCTTTGTTTTTTGTTTTTTCTTGGATACTGTTTACAATTTGCCTCTTTTCATCAGTTATTAGCCGCTTCAGCACACGGTCAAAGTTCGCCTTGTGATAGGATTAGGATTGAGTAAGAAAACGGCTCCACTGTCGTTTCCATTTCGAGGGCAGAAAGTGTGCGCAAAACAGGCTGTTGAGTCATCATTTCTGAAAAGCTGTTTCCAGACGAGTGCACGCAAAATAACATCTGGAATGCGTTTTTTAAAAGTCTTTTTCTCTCCAAAAACCCTGTGGTGGACGGTGCAAAAAAGCAGAAACTCTCAGTTTTTAACCATATCCAGTGTAGGGTAGACAGGAGGGTAGTAGTAAGACTCTACTCACTTGCCCTGGAAGCCGTAGTAGCCCCCCAGCAGTTTCTTGTACTGCTCATGTGAGCAAAACTGGATGGCGGCGTAGGGCATGACCCTCACCATCGTGGCGGAGTTCCCCCTCCACAGACTGAGCAGCCCATCCTTCATGTAGGTACAGTAGATGAACCTGAAGGCCTCCTGCAGACACAGCGGGCAGAGAACAACAAGAATTCACGCACTAATCTGCTTAGCATGTCTGACATAGCTGTGTTACATAACAAAGTCCGCAATAACACAGAAATCTTTTCAGCAAGAATACTTTTATTATTGACGCATTACAAATAAAACCCAAAACTGTTTAATATAAAGAATGAGCTATAAAACCCATTGTCGCTTAATGCACTACGTTGGAACTGTTTTTGATTTAAAAAAAAAAAAAAAGAATAATCTTTTCAAAATGAAGGTTTAGTAAGTATAAGCTCCGACGCAGCAGGTCATAACAACCAGAGGGTGAGGGACTTGTAGTGATCGTTGCCCTGCTCATCACTGCAGCTGCATGCAAAGCTGTGAAAACCTTCAATCTATCGTTCCTCTGATAGGAGCTGCCTGAACTCACCTTTGCTGAGAATCTTTGCGAGGACACTGTGGAAACAAGAAGAGACAGGGTGAACCCAAAGTTAAAGAATCCCGCTCGTGTCGCTACATGTCTTCTAAGAGGATTAGCGATTTGTCGGCAACAGCTGCAATGAAAGCGCAGCTAAACGCTTGTTTTATTCATATTAAAGTGTAATTAACTCAACAGTAGATGTGTCACTTTTTTTCCCCCGTTTTTTTTTTTTTTTTTTTTGCCCACGTCAGAAAAACAAAATGTTTCACGGAGCCGTTTTTCTTGCCTTGAAAAATGATCTTGGTGCGGTCCAGAGGTGCGATGACAGTTTTGGCCACAGCTCCAGCGAACGCACCACACAGCAGGGATTCCGGGGCGGTCAATCTGGGCCTCAGCTCCTGTTTTTGTCCCCCACCGAGAACATTTTTTTACACGTTACTCCGAAAGCACAACAACACGACATAGTAGTCACGCACTGGCTACATTAATCGCGAGAATGAAAGAAATGTTCTGTATTTTATCTCGTTGGCTGGCCGTGTGCACCAAAGCGCTCCCGCCTTTATCAGCCAGAAAGAGGTCCTGAAATAAAACGGTTACATTACGCACAACGATTAGGAACACATAATGATAACACCACCTCATGCTTCAGCAGGCCTTCAGAGGGACAACCGAGCCCAATAAGCAATCCTGATAAGAACAGCACTGTGCATCAAGCTGATTTCATTCATTCTTGACGTTTACAAACCGACAACCAGCCCGGCACTATGTGCAATACTTTTTTTTTCTACGCCCATGCATTTCTTTAAAAGGTGAGGCCTGCCTAGGATTAGCAGCCACCTCTATTTATGGCCACGTATCAGCAGAGCCAGGCCCTTCGAGTGAAGGTTCACCAGCAGCCAGGCTGGACAGAATGGGACAATAACAACACAGAGCAGCCTGAGTGGCAAACTGTGGCCTAGTTTGGGGTTCCCCTTCAATGAACCACTTAGTCACGGTGACTAAGGGTTTATCTAAGTGAAAATGAAAATTTTATTGCAACAACATGCAAGTGGGTTCATGTTTATATAGTTTAGTACACTGTCATAACGTGCTCAGCTGTACAGACAGATTTGGGTTAGTTTTTTTTTCTTCAGGTTCCTCTTCCTCTGAGCAGCTTTTCCGCAGCCAACCTGCATTAACCTGTCCAAACAGGTTGTTACATTTCTACACACACCCACACACACGAAGGAGAGGAGTGAATGCTCGCCTTTGCTTGGCTGGACGGTGGGAGGGTCAGCACGGTGGTCTGGGCCACGGGCAGGCGGCCCTGGTGGTGGTGGTCGTGCACACGGTGGGCCATGTGCGCCTTTCAGAGACCCCAGCAGCCGTCAGACACTGGATGGCCTCGCTCATCCGGGACAAACTCGCACTGCAGAGGACAACAAGCCACACATGAGACGAGATAAATGAGGAGAAACACTTATGACGCAGTTCCTCTCTGTGCCACAACACGACTACGCGAGCGCTCTCACGCCCATATGCGCCTGCAGGATCAGCCTCGGCTTGTAAACAGCGCAGCGCTGCATTAGCACCAAATCCGCGGTGATTTGTCAGAAAACCGCACACGTCACCCCATATGTGTGCCAGCAATGTTTTATATAAAACGACCGCAGCCAGTCAATTAAAATAAAAGCCACACCTCAAAAAAAACAAAACAAAAAAAAACATGCACCCAAACTGGATAAATTTAGCTCGTGTTAGCATAAACTGCTGCATGCCTTACCTTCGCTGGTGTTTTAAAGGAGTCCGTGTCTGTTTACAAATATGCGACGTGTGAATTCGGCCAGCTGCTTCTTCCACACACACACACACACACACACACCTCCTGTTCGCACACGGGAGGCTCGTCCCTCGCGCTTATAAACTCGCGACGCGCCGTGATGTGGTGTGTTTCCACGTCTCCTCGCGTCGCTGACGTCCCTGTTGGTGTTTGTCGAAGATAAGAGTTGATATTTGTTTACAAGACAACGTCTGAGAGATAACTTCAGGTCGGAGCTGCAGTCTGCCTCTGCGCACAAGACCCTTCTGGATTCTCTCTGAACTGGGACACCGTCCGCCACTGTTTTGGACTACAATACCCATAAGGCCAGTGGCACAATCTCGCGAGAGTAGCTGCGACGTTGGGTTGCCATATAAGTTTAACGCACTTGGTATACTCTGGTGCTTTCTTTATCTTTCCATTTGTTTAAATCAAATTGTTTGCTCATTTATAATTTTGTTTTAGACTGTAACTTTTTAGAAATTACGTCTACTATGAAACTAAATACAAAAGGCTTTCAATCATCATATAAGGAACAATCTGGAGTCAAGTATTTCTACTTGACTAATGACACAAAGACTCAACAGAACTTCTGTTTATTAGTTGTTTAATTAGGTAATCACATTAACACTTAAAATGACTTTTGTGTTGATTTATTACCATGTTTAATGAAAATTTTTAACCTTATTTTTAGTTTTGTTATTGTCTGTCTAACAAGTCTTAAAATGCAGCTTCATATTCTGATAAAGTATGTGTTTTGGTCACCACTATTTTATATGATTTTGGAAAATGTGCAAACACTACACAGACTGAAATACAAGAAAAAAAAACAAAGCATAAGTAACACAAGTTAGATGTTTTGCAAAATAACTAAGTATACTTCAGTCAGGAAACAAGATCACTACAGTAAAATAGTAACACAAATAGTAAAACAAGCAAAACAAAATTAAAAAGGAAAACTATTACGATAAAAAGAATTTAAATAAACAAAATCAATTTATTCTTAAATTAAGTAAAAGTTATTTTTCATGGAAATAATAAAACAGACCAACTATTTTTGTGGTTACTGGCATGAGTAGAAACGTATTGTAGGTATTTTGCGTTTTGTTGATATTTACATGTGACTTAAATTGATGTCATCAGTTTAAAAAGTTATTTTATGTTTTAAATGTTTAGAAAAGGAGAAGACAAGTAAAAATGAGGACGAAACAAAGCGTTTCCTGCTGTTTTTTATTTTTTTTTCCTTCTTCTCTGTTAGCGAACTTGGCAACCCGCGGGTCTGCTCACAGCGCTGAAAAACTTGTTGTTGTCTGGGAAAATGGCGTCAAACGTAGAGGCCCCGGATCGCTGGTACCTCGCCCTCCTCGGCTTTGCGGAGCATTTCCGAACCTCCAGTCCGCCAAAAATACGACTCTGCGTACACTGTCTCCAGGCCGTGTTTCAGTTCAAGCCCCCGCAGAGGATCGAGGCTCGGACACATCTTCAGCTGGGCTCGGTTCTCTACCATCACACCAAGAACAGCGATCTGGCCCGCAGCCACCTGGAGAAAGCGGTGAGGGGCGCGTGTGATCTGGGAAAGAGCGGGGATGCTGCGGAGAAGGGGGACTGGTGTAGGCCGCAGGCAGGGAAAACAGCGGACGGCGGAAGTGTTTAAATCGCTGTTTTTTAAAAAATGCTACGTTTGTAAGAAAAAGTTAAAACCTAGGCTCTAGTGATGTCTAATTTGGACAGATGTTTGTTAGGTTTTGGTTTCGTGTCGGCCTCATTTCTGCTCATTCGCTGGTGTTAGCCAAACAAACTGCTGTTTCAGGTTATTTTCGGCTCAAAACCGTAAAGCCGCTAACATTTCTTTGCCTTCTGCTTTACAGTGGTACATATCTCAACAACTTCCTCAATTTGAAGATGTCAAATTTGAAGCTGCCAGCATTTTGTCTGAACTTTTCTGCCAACAGGTAAGCTTTAATAATTTCTGAAATAGGGGTTAAAAAAAATAGCATGGCTAACACTGATTTCCATTTAGCCTCACAGATACCCTCGTAAGTGCTTTCACAAGATCATTTTATAGAGCAGGGTGAACTTAGTTATAATGAGGTATTAGTTGTTGATCTCTCTTTTTTTTTTTTTTTTAATGATTTTTCAGAATTTGGTGGACTCTGCAAAACCCCTGCTGCGTAAAGCCATCCAGATTTCCCAGCAAACACCATACTGGCACTGCAGACTGTTGTTCCAGTTGGCGGTATGTGTTCAACACGCACAGCTTTTACTTTAGTTACTTAAACTGGATGTGAACCTGCAGCAGTGGGGAAAAAAAAAAAATTCCTGGTGATTAGTCTGAATGCTGTTTGCTGACAGATGACCTTGGTTTGTATTTACTGTTGGCTGTGTTTGTTTTCCAAATCACAAAAGAGTGTTAAGTGATTGTTTTTAAAAAAAAAATTCCTCTTTCAGCAACTTCATACACTGGAGAAAGACTTGGTGTCAGCATGTGACCTTCTGGGGGTCGGAGCTGAGTACGCTCGAGTGGTAGGCTCAGAATATACCAGGTAAATGTCCCTGTGGTTGTCATTAATATGCAATTTCTGCTTTTTATTGGATAGCATGATTTTTTTTTTAATTAATCTCGGGTGCAGAAACCAACATGTTTATTGACCCCATAGGAGAGTGAGTTATTATAGCTGTTATCTGTTTGGTTGCTGTATCGAACATGTATGTGGCCACACTAAAAACACACTTAAAATGATTTGAGTAACTAGAATAATGTCACTACAAATAGCGGTAGAGGCAAACAAAGTTGATTTGATGCTTTGTTTAGTCCAGATAACTGCGTACTGCTTGGTGGACACCGTGTTTCACAAGGACGCTCATTACGGTCAGACAACTTGCTAGCGTCATTTTATGTGCAATGGAAGAAGGAGGAAAATAACTTGGGGGGGGGGGGGGTTTAAAAAAAAGAGATAAAAATGCCAAAAGTTAAGGACCAAAAAAAGCAACAAAAAAAAAAAACCTCAGCTGTAAGGCCAAAATACCTTACCGAAAACACACAACGTCAACAACAACATTACTGAGGTGCACGCTCCGAAACTGAACTCCCTGCAGATAAAATCTGTCTTTACAGTGAGACCAAAAAAGGAACTGGAGCTAAGAGTAAGAAAATGTCAGCCGTGATAATCCTATCGTGTCTTTACGCAAACTTTCAACTTGCTTCAAAAGGAAACTGAGTCTGTTTTATTGACCCTGACACGTCCTTGTAAAATAAACCACGAGTTGTTGGACTTCAGCCCGTCCAGCAGAGGACTCCTATGATCTGATCAGCTCACCTGCCTTCAAACAAATTCAGTGTCGAAGCAAATTTTCTGTGAGAACTGGTGGCTTGGAAGAACCGTCAAAGCACGTGGGCAGTACATCCAGTTATTTAGTGGAGCGCTCAGATATTTTATAGCTGCAGCCTTAATTGTAAAGCCATTTGCAATACTTACAAAAAAAGGGTTTAACAGAAGGTAAAGAGTATACCTTATATACGCTTTTACCTTATATACAGGTATACAAACTTATTGTGAAAACATTTATCCTCTAAGTCTGTTTCAAGTCCAACATGAAGTCATTAGCATCCTTCCAAGATGAATCAAGCTAGTTTGTATGCAGATTTTCAAAACAAATCTTCCATTTTCTTGCAAAAGAGGCTTTTCGTCAACGCTGAGTACATTTTAATCAATAAGTGTTTGATGTGATCATGTTTTAAATCATTTTTCTGTATCATAATGTGGTTTTTATTCCTTTTCCAGGGCTTTGTTTCTTCTTAGTAAAGGAATGGTGAGTGTTAATTTTCGATTTCCCTGTTTGTGCCGTTTCACCACTGCTCTGAGTCTTTTTGTTGCTTTTTTTTATTATTATTTTTTTTTAATACACGCGGTGTGAAATTTTTCAGGTACATTTTTTTAATTTGCAAATTTAATTTCCAACCTTCCAGCTGCTGCTAATGGAGAGGAAGCTCGGTGAGGTGCACCCTCTCCTCACACTGTGCGGAACTATAGTGGAAAACTGGCAGGGAAACCCGATCCAGAAGGAGTCTCTGAGAGTCTTCTTCCTGGTGCTGCAGGTCACACACTACCTGGATGCCGGACAGGTCGGAGAGCCACTCTGGATGATTAGTGAAGCCAGTGGTTAGCAGGCGTACATACATGCAGGGTTTAGGAAATGTAATATTTGATTACTTCTTTCCTCCAGGTAAAGAGTGTGAAGCCGTGTCTGAAGCAGCTGCAGCAGTGTATCCAAACCATCTCTACCCTCCAGGATGATGAGATCCTGCCCACTAACCCAGCAGATCTCTTCCACTGGCTGCCCAAGGAGCACATGTGTGTCCTCGTATATTTGGTAATGCTGATTTTCGGTTTCTTTGTTGCCTGAACGCTCCTTTTTAGTTATTTTACCCCAGACTGGCAGCCCGGCTTTCACAGTGCAGTTTTTGCTTTACCGTAAGCTGTCGCCGCAGATACAGAAATACAAAAATTGTTTTTGATTAGTCGCACACACTTGGCTTTAAAGCTCACTGCCAAATATTTCTGTCTTTTTGTTGTGTAGGTTCCATGTAAGATAAATCTTGAAGCTTTGTAAAGAAAAAACAGCTAATAATCACGTCGTTGTGAATGGTGGATGTTTGTGGTTTGAGAGCTTGATGCTCAGAGCGAAATCATTGACTTAAACAAAACTAAAGCCCTTTTTTAAAAATAGTTTTTTTTTTGTTTTTTTTTTCCTCCCTCATTTTTCAGGTGACTGTCATGCACTCCATGCAAGCAGGCTATCTGGAGAAAGCGCAGAAGTACACAGACAAGGCTCTTATGCAACTCGAGAAACTTAAAAGTGAGTTTGAATCATTGCGTCGTGGCTGCCTTCATCATCTTAAGCCTTTCTTCTTTTAAAAACGGTACGAAAAGAATCAACAGATGTATTTATTGTTTTCATTTGATCCCATTTTCAGTGTTGGACTGCAGTCCCATCCTCTCTACCTTTCAAGTCATTCTGCTGGAGCACATCATCATGTGCCGACTCGTTACAGGCCACAAAGCTACAGCTCTACAAGAGGTACTTTGTTTCTTTCACCATGATCGTCTCAGACTGTGTCCTATTAAAATATGTCACATCAAGATTAAAACACCCCGAGGCTCAGTCGTGTCAAAATGCTTGACTAAGTCGTGTTTTCTGTGTGTCCAGATCTCGCAGGTTTGTCAGCTGTGCCAGCAGTCCCCCAGGTTATTCACCAACCACGCTGCTCAGCTCCACACTCTTTTAGTGAGTATTTTTCGATCGAAGCTGTCTTTCATTTGTGGGGCGATCTTATCTAAGAATAATCAGTGTCTGAAAGAGACAAAGCTCCTCTCAGACAGGCACTGGTTTCTGTTAATTTGATTATCTTTGTCGGGATCCTGGTGATTTTCCGTAAAAGTTTAAACCAACAACAACCGTACCAGGTCAGACGGAGTAAAATACACTTTTCATTTTCAATACCGTACAAGTCTGGACCTTTGCAGTCACGATAATGGGTGCTGTCATACAGAAACAGTTTGTATCAAGCTGCCGTGATGTTTTCAGAGGAATCGCCTTATTAAATAAATGGCACACCTGTTCATGTGTGTCTTATCTGAACTTAATGCAGCATTTCTACAGCACTTGAGCAAAACAACTGAGAAAATACTGAATTTTTCTTGGCATTTAGAGGGATGGTGCAGCAACTCCTGTAATTAGGAACATTAAAGGTTGAGTGAGCAGTTGTGTTTTTTAGGTAAATGACTATCTTTGTTACTGTAGCACACTTAAACACTTTTGAGAAAAAAATCCAGACTACTAATTTTGTAAAAAGAACTCTGGTTTGTGCACTAATTGCACAAAAAAGCGATCCAATAGCAGATATGTTCCACTGTTCTCATCTACACCATTACATCGTGCTTGTTGTGCTATTATGTTTATCTAACCAAGTTTTAACCAAAATTAAGAATTGTACCTCACTTGATTTACTGTCTAATCTCATACTAGTTTGTAAATATTGCACACATATAGTAGTTATTTTGACTGTTTTAAATGTTAGAATGATGCCTCTAAACCAGTGGCTCTCAGACTTTTTGGAAAATGCTAAGCCTTCAAAGTACCACTATTATGACAGACATTTAAAAAACTGTGGCTCAAGCTTGTATTTATATCTGACATAAAACAAGCAAACCGGCCAAACCTCTAACCCCTTGTTGAAGGCTGCAGATTAAGATGGATGCCTTTTCTGAGAACGTCACCACCTTCTGCGTATTGGAGTCTTGCTTCCTCCTTCCCAGAATAGAAATTTGAGATGATTTGAATGAAATGTTCTCACTGTTTTGCATCTTTTGTTGATAGCAGGTGCTATAGAGACGTCACCGGTGCTGCTTAAATACCTACTAGCACATCGGGTAACCATCATCCACTCCAGTTTTCAAAGGGAACTTCAAAATTTGAACCACAGCGCTTTTGTTCAAATAGTTTCCATTTGGAGCCAAGATTGTAATTTGCTTGAACCACTCTGCTTTCTAGCTTTACATCACAGTTCAGCTTACAGCAATTAATTAGCTTATTTACCTTGTAAATAGTTAATAGCAAAATTTCTTTCGAGTACCACTTAAGGGATCCCAAGTACCACCAGTAGTACTTGTACCACAGTTTGAGAGCCATGCTCTAAACAAGTACATGTCAAGTGTGTCCTGCTGTTTTAATTAAGTTAAAGGTAATGTTTTGTAAGTTCAGAGATTTTAAAATTAGGCCTTTTATGATAACAAAATAGCGCTTCACGATCAGCAATGTTGTGTTTCGAATGAGTTCCTTGATATTTTCAATATTGCTAAAAACAATTTGAAATTATTGTTGCAACAGCAACAAAATAATTATATTACATTGTAAAATGAGTGAATTTCAAAAGCACAGATCTACTATGGTTAATTACCGGCAGTTAAAGTTTAATGTCTCACTGCAAGGAAAGCAAAATTTCTGGCAACACATGCGTCTGTCTTTTAAGTAATAATAAATGCAGTAATTCAGAGTGTCCTCTCTCCTCCTGTCTTTATCTGCCAGGGTTTGTACTGTATCTCAGTGAACTGTATGGACAATGCTGAGGCGCAGTTTACTACAGCACTACGGGTGAGTCCATTTGTGTCCTCCTCACCCCTTGTAAGTTTTTTTTTTTTTTTTTTTTTTGGTTTTTTTCCCACCCGTGTTATAACGTCTTCCTTTTTGTTAAAAATATTTTTTTCTGTTTCAGCTCACCACACACCAGGAGCTTTGGACGTACATCGTAACCAACTTGGCTAGTGTGTATATAAGGGAAGGAAACCGGCACCAGGAGGTCAGTTGTGTAGTAATTTTATTTTTTTTGTTTGTCTGATTGCGGGAGTGAATTACAGTTAACTACCTTTTTAAGCTGATTTATTAAAGTTCTGACCAAAAAGCAAAGAGATTCCCATCAACGTGTGAAATGCAGTTCTGTTTCATGTAAGCTAAAATGATGTTGTCGTTACAATATATCTCCACCAGGGGGTGCTGACATGCTCTTGTTTTAACTGTTTAGTAGATACAGACTAAGTAAAAACATAACTGGGACTTCAGTTATTATTGTTAGTTTTAAATTAGATACAGGAAGATTTAAAATAGAGTTTCTCACAAAGAATTAAAAAAATATACTTTTTCTCTTAAGTCTTTTGTGTTATTTTCCCTCCAGCTTTACAACCTTCTGGAGAGAATAAACCCAGACCACAACTTCCCTGTGAGGTAGGCTTTTGATCATTTATTTTGTGTTTGTCTGTCTGTGCATTTGCAAAGCAATATGACATTAATTCAGTGTGTTTTGTTGTTTGTGGTAATAAATGTGCAATATCTGTATTCGTTTCAGCTCCCACTGCCTCCGCGCTGCAGCGTTCTACATCAGGGGTCTCTTATCCTTCTTTCAGGGACGCTACAATGAGGCGAAGTATGAAAACCTTAAAACTTCATCTTAAAGATTCCACCACACCCAAAAACATACCTTATGCTGATAGCTGCTTTTTTTTTTTATGTGTTGCAGACGTTTCCTAAGAGAAACTCTGAAGATGTCCAATGCAGAGGATTTGAACAGACTCACTGCCTGCTCTCTGGTTCTGCTGGGCCACATTTTCTACGTACTGGGCAACCACAGAGTAAGACTGAATACTTGGCAAACGGGGCTCGTGATCGCAAGAAAAAAAAAAAGAAAAATAAAGCAGGCTTCATTTTTAATTTAAAATAGCTAGACTGTAAATGTTTAAACACCAGATCAGTAGGACAGAGCATTTTGGTTTCTTTTAATTGAATTACATTCACCCTCTTAAAAGAAAAGGGAGTCTGTTGATTCATCAATGTTCAGAAATCCAGAGCTGGTCTCGACTCCAGGCTGCTTAATTCCGAAGAGAAAAATACAAATTGAGCTTCAGCATTGATGCAAAGTTGAAATGGACTAAAAAGAGCTTTTATTTTCCTGTGTACGTTTTTAATAACACATATTACCTCTGACTGTTGTTTAAAAAACTACACTGGTGATATGTTAGTACATCAGTTTGCAGGAGAGACTAATGTTACAGCCTCTGTGATAAATTGTTTATTTTCCATTGTGGTGCTACAGAATTACACCCTTTATATGGAGCAAAGCGGATGCAGCAAGTCTTTTGTGTGCACTCAACTTAGATTATTTTGTTTTAGAGGAAAGAAATTAAACCATAATAGACAAAAACTAAATCTCCACTTGAAGGCGTGGTAGATACATGATACCAGTTTACAAGGGAACGAGCTCCTGGAAACATAGATTTTTCAATGTTTATTGTAAAGACTTTACACGGTAATGCCGTGATCGCAGTCACTGTTTTAGATGACACTGAAAAGATGACACTGAAAAGATGTTGAACTCACTGTAGTGTCCATGCCAGGTCACTAGCTGGCGCTGTGAATAATATATATATATATTTTTTTTGTAATTCAACAACAAGCACAGACAGACACTTCAGTTTTTGATCATGAGAACAGTTGCATCCAGAATGCAGAATACACAAACGTTCCTTTGGACCAACGATAAGGTTGGGTTGCTGCCACATGTTACTTTTAATTACAAATCAGAAAGGATCCATGAAAATGTCATCTTTACACTAAAGTGACTGACTGCAACCGTTGGGCACATGTGCGAAAATTGCGTCTTTCCGTGAAACGATGCAGGGAGTTTAAAAGAACTTTCACTCTGAGACCTAGAATTAAAAATTCACAACTGTAATCATCTATAGGTATCTATTTGGAAATCAAACCATTAACATTTACCCCATTTGGTTTTAGAACCTGCTGTTGATGAGTTTTTAAGTATACCACTGTTTGTTTGTTTTTTGGCAGTTGTTCTTAAAAGAAGAAGTGGCTTAAAGAGCAGTTCACCGTACTTACCAAAGCTGTTTACTCAAACTTTTGGTAGTAGTGGTCAGTTTTCTAATAATCCCTCTAGGTGTACCCCTTCCTCTTAAGACACCCTCTATTGGGGGCCATGAAATGTTTATTCTGTTAGGCCTTAGACACCATATGAATACGTTAAAATATGTAATAAATCATTCAGTAACTGTTGACATCTCCTCTCTAAATACAGTTGCAAGCTAGCTGTACTTATTATGATGTATTATTATTTTTTAAAAGCTGTTGAAGGACGATAACCCACTTTTGTGAAATTCTGCATGACTCTAAATTGTTTTCCCTTCCCTTTTAGGAAAGTAACAACATGGTCGTACCAGCCATGCAGCTGGCCAGCAAGATCCCTGATATGTCTGTCCAGCTCTGGTCTTCAGCCCTGTTAAAAGGTACTTGCTTCTTTCCCTTATTGTGACAAAACACCAATGATGTTTGATTAAAATTTCTTCAGAGCAATTCAGAGAAAGTATGAGCTTTGCAAATTGTCTCCACTGCGAGTAGACTCAGCATGCGCCTCTGGTTTGTGCACATAGTTGACAATGCAAGCTGTGTTACTTTTGCGTTTCGCTCGTAGACTTGAACAAAGCCCTTGGAAATGGCAGAGACGCCCATGAAGCAACACAGATGCACCAGAACTTCTCCCAGCAGCTGCTGCAGGACCACATTGCCGCCTGCAGCCTCCCTGAGCATAACCTCATCAGTGTACGTGGTGCAGATCGTCACATACCATGTCACTTTTCACTTCAGTTCTTTAACACATTCACGTACCTGCACTGCTGATTTATGTGCTCTTGGGGTTAATTTACGCTATGTGTGTCTTACAGTGGACGGATGGCCCCCCTCCGGTCCAGATTCAAGCGCAAAACGGTCCGACCACCAGCCTTGCAAGCTTGCTATGAGGCATCTTGTGTTACGTGTGATTGTCTCCGGTAAATGATCACAAACAGCAAATTGATGCCTAACAACCTGCTATCCAGACCTCTGTAGCTTGAAAGGATTTTAACAAGTGACAGGATGGACCTTCACTTTACTTTGCTTCTCAAGATTTCTTCCTGATTAACTACTATTAATTTTCCTTTAAGTTGTAAAACAATAACACACACCGATGGCATGGATGCACACGGGGCATCAGATCAGGGTCAGGGCTGTTGTTCAAGATGACTGAAGGACACATGGCGATAGATTACAAGACCTCATTGCCTCGCATATAGGGAACCCTTCTTCATATTTCCCAGGAGTTTTTTTTTTTTTTTTTTTTTTTTTTGGGATGCAACCAATAAACTGCTTATAATTTCAAAAATTCAAAATACTTTTTTATGTTAAGTACTTGAATTTTTAAAACACATTTAGTTTAACAGGCACATGTGTAACCTCTCAATGCGGATACCTCTCTGAGACTTAAAATAACAATTCAAAACAGACATTTTTCATAATTTCTTTTTTTTGCTATAGAAAGTTCCAAATGAATATATGCTTTCTGTCCTCCATGTGCTCATGAAAAAAATCAAGCAAGTGTTTGCTTCATTGGTAAACATTATAATATCCCCGCAGCAATGCTCCAAACATCCTGTTTAATGCTTTCCACGGTGCTCTTACAGATCTTGTGAATGTGATACATATAAAACGCCGAGATGCAACAAGTAGAATCTCTCATGAATAATAAATGGAGTTAATTTGCTGCTTGGTCATGGATATTACAGCTGCATTATTGATAGGAGACTTAGCTGGAAGTTGGCATTCTTTACCCTAATACTATATTTAGTAATCAGTAACCCACCTCAAAAAAATCTCTTTAATTTTATTTCATTGTATACTAATATTATTTACACATTCCTCTCTTTTAGTTTGGAGAAAAAACATTTACTCCGACTGTTTTCACACCCATATATCATTGAAAGAAATTGTTGTAAAAGAAAGAAATGAGAGGAAGAATTTGAACTCGTAATTGCTGTCATTACATCTGACACATCCTTTACACGTCACGCCTCTCTGGTTCTTGTGACTTGAAAGGAGAGATGGGTGACATTCTGTAGGGAAGGATCTCAGGGAATTCTGGCAACAACCATGTGATTATCTCCTGGAGGCATATAGTAAAACATGGCCCTAATTCTGCTGTTATAGCGATCAACAGCTGCATGGCATCAGTGTGCTCTGATTAGGAAGAAAAAAAAAACCTCCCTCAATCTTCCCAATGATACCCCAAAAAAGTGCTGTCTTTTTTAGGTTCATGTGGGGAAAGTTGAAAATATACAGTGGGATTATATTTGACTCTTTCCTAACATATTGAGCCATGCCTCTTCATTAGTCTTGTTTTGATAGATTGTTAAAAATTGGTAAAAAAGGAAACACAAAGAACACATGTTCAAAGTGAATGGACACTGTTTAACTTGTGTCTACGCCCATACTGAAATATACATTCACACATACCAGACCAAAGGAGGAGGGGGTGTTGGATTTCTTCCCTTATGGGTAATGTTTTTTCAGGCATACTGGAAATCTTCTTGGTCTGTCATTGTTGAACAAGGCTTAAAATAGAAGCGGGGCATTTGGAGGCAGCTTAGTTGCAACTGTAACAAACAGGACTGAATTAGAGTGTTGTCAGTCAAGTTCATTATTTGGGTCCCTTGGATATTTTCCATCAGCAAGTTTGAGAAACATGTCTCCAGTTTTTTTTCTATGAGTATTTATCTCTGCATTTCTGATCAGCTGGCAAATACTATCTCATAAATAAATCCACTATGCTGTAACAAAACTTGGAAAATATCACAGGTTATAGGCTTGATGAAATGTAACCCAAAACCACTCATCTGTTTGGCCATTAGTGGAAACTGTTAAGTACTGAATGCAATCCAATATCTCAGGATAGAGAGCCAGGTCTGAAAGGGGTCTATATGATGTCCCACAGTGTCCCAAGC
>JAOXNZ010000117.1:15791827-15806940 GCA_028566095.1 Kryptolebias brasiliensis | reverse complement strand
AATGTTTAGGTGTCACTGTCTGAATTTTCAGTTTACTTTTTACTTGAATCATCAGTAAATTTTCTAGCTTTCTAGCAACCACACCTGAGCTAATTCTAAGTAACATTAAACACAAGGTCTGTCAGAATTTCATAGCTGTTTCACTTTTCCAAATAGTTGTCAAATATTACACTTTGAAGAAAGGCATGTCTAAAAATGGGTTAAATACATTTTACCTAAAATTAAACCTGGGCAGCATGAACAGAATGTAATTGTTTGATTGTACTGCAGTGCTTTTTACATAAAACCTTAATTAAATTGTTATACCCCACCCCTCCCCCTACATATCATAAGGGTCTTGTTTATTATTTAGCAACTCTGTAAGGTTTATGCACTTTAGATTTCTTTGGTCAATTATGGTTTTTCATTCTTTGAGGTTTCAACAGAAACAAAACATTTCAAGATGCTTTATGAGCCCAACAATACTGAAAGTGTTTTCTGAAAGTAATCAATTACCACAAATAGCAGCTTTTTATGTTATGTGTTGACATCTAGCAACAATAGAAATAAATCATGTCACTGTGTTGCATGTGGTAGCTGTGTTTTGAGACGTCTGAAGACATAATTCGCTCCCTCGCCTTGCTCCATGCGTGGATCAACTCTGTTGTTTCTCCAAGGGTTAAACCCTGGCTTTCTGTCCAACTTAGACCAGTTAGAACTGGTTTTTCCGGGAAGTGGTCTGACTCATAAATTCTTCAAGATATGTTTATGAGTTGTGAGTATGTATTCATCCTCGCACAAAGTGTTTACAAGCATGATATATTTTTGATATAAAAAGGCATAAAATATTAATTCAAGTGAGAATACAAGTGCCTGTTCAATCATACATGCGTGGCTTACATTTGTTTGTTTGGTGTGATTGTTGAACACAGTGTTCAGTGTTGTTGTATTCTGCTGTGTAATATGCATGTCAAAGTGGGTCTCTTATCTTGTGTCGTTGCTTTACTGTGAGATTTGGGTCATCTTTTGGGGCACAGATAGAGGAACAAGAGATGTTTATACACCTCAGGGTTGTACTTGGTGCTGTAGCTGCTGGCAAATTGCGAAACAATTTTAATCAGGATGCAAAATGTCTTCAATAATCAAAAAAAAGCCTAATGCCTTTGATTCAGCTTGCTAGGGAAATTGTAATGATCATATTGCTTATCTTTATTTTCTTGACATTTTATAGTTTAAGTAATGCATTAAATAGTCATTTAACAAAGGGTTTGTCAAGAAAATAAAATGCATGCTGCAACTTAAAAACAGCATTCTTATACATACAACCCAAAGACAAAGAAGTATGTAATCTGTGGTCTATGAATCTTTCTGTCAAGAATTTGATATTTTTTTAAGCTAAATCTTTTTATAGATGCAAACTCATTTCAGCACTCTTAAATTATTTAGAGCTTCTAAAACTTCATTTTCTACATACTGTAATTGCAGCGCAGAACCAGGATTAGCACTTAGATCATTTTTATGTAACATAATATCAAACCCTAAAAAAGAACTAGCAATAGAAGTACTTGATAGTCTCATATCTTTTGTTGGTACTGCCTGAGAACCTTTTGATTCAAGAATCAGATTAGCCGATTGGGTTTAGCTTCTGTAGTCACTCTTTGGACACTTTGTCTCCCAGCCATTAAGGTCAGTATCACTGCAAAGCCCCGGTCTGGTACTGCAGATTTAGTCTGACTAGATCAATTTCAGGTCCTAAATGGACTTCAGTCAAGGTATCTTGACCCAAAGTTTACCTCACAAGGCATAAAGGACCAGTTCTTTCTTGCTAGACCTGTAAATGTTTCCTGCTATTTTTAAATCTTAATTTAGTAGTCTGCTTGATGATTGTGTATGTTATTACTTGCCAATTCTAGATCGCCATCACAGCTAATCAAACATAGCCAACCCAAAATGACTATAATCAAATTTACATATATTAGGCTAAAGATTTAAAGATTGATGTGGTAGTAGCTGAGAGTCCTTCATAACTCACTTGCATCAAAGTGTAAAGCAACCTTCTAATAAAATGTGCAGTGTATTTGTGAAATAAAGTAATATTTGTTATGAGGTGCTTTAGGAAATTGGCTGAATCAATAGGCACGTTCACAAAACCCTTTAAGCCGGGACTTACAATCCTTCTGGCTGCCTCTGTGTGAATTTTGAATGGGCCGAGGCAGAATGGGGGGGGGGGTTGAAGCCAACCCACCCCTGATGTGTCTTTGTGCCGCAAAGCACGGCAGTAACAGAGCCGTAACAGTCCACTTATGAGAAGTTTGGCTGGTTTTGTGGCTCAAGAATGTGACGTAGTGATGCCATAAGATCACGTTATGGCATCCCCCCCCCTCACCACCACCACGAAGGACACGCACAGCAACTTAGTGTTTAGTTTTCAAAAAATTGTTAACAACAAAGAGAATTGCTAAACTGAGTTAATTCATCGTGTCTTGAAAATGGCCTGAGGGAAACGTCTGTCACGCATTAAATGTGTAGCGCTTCATGTCAACACAGCTGAGTTCCACTCCATGCCTCTTTTGGTTCTGAAAAGCCCGCTTCATTTCTGAAAACTCACCTCTATGCGGGACGTGGCCAGCTTAATTAGCGATCTGTAAATGGACAGAGGAAGCTTAAAGACAGAACTGTTATGTGAAACCAGCCAGTGCTGATAGCGCTGCAGTAACACTGCACCTTGATATTTTTACATTATTGTAAACTTTTTACTGCTGGTATTTTTCCCCTGTCAAACTTGTTTTTTTTGTTTGATGGTCTGTGTTGTGTGAATATATTTTAATGATTTTGTAACTATTTGCTTTGTCTTCATCTCTAGGGTGAGAGCAGCCATGTCGGAAGAGGCCGTGCGTCAAACGCGCAGCCAGAAGCGAGCTCTGGAGAGGGACCATGCAGCTCTTGCTGGTTCCTTAGGGGACATGGACAGTAAACGGGTAAAGCTGGAGAGAGGTGATGCAGCTGGGACCCCGCTGGCCCTCGTGGGATCTGGAGCTGAGGGCATCAAGCTGAAGAGTGAGCAGGCTGCTAAGGTAGCAGCCAGCATCCTAAAGACTGGGGAAGTTAAAGCTACCATCAAGGTGGAGGTGCAAGCTGGAGATGAACCTGTTGACATGAGCACATCCAAAAGGTGAGGCAAGAAAAAAATCAATTTTTACCTAGTTCTTGGCTGCTTTTGTGAATTGAATTTTATTAACAGTAGTGAAGTTCATGAAGGGGCCTGAAGTTTGTGTTCCATGAAAAACAGACAGTATGTTAAGTTTATAGAAAAGTGTCTTTATTTTTAGTCTGTGGCCACCACTGAATGGTCTAAAATAAACACTTTACACTGAAGTAGCAGTATATTTTTGATCTGAGCTTTTATTGCATCATCAACCTGTTGTGTCCATAATAAACTCTGCAAATGTTTCCATCTGTACAAGAAACCACAAATCTGCTTACATAAAAGCAAAGAGAGTGCTTTGCTCTTACCTTTTCGTTTCAGTATGTTTAACTGACGTTGAATGATCAGATAGAAGAGAGGCTTTAAGAGATGATCTGCATTTTGTGTCAATTGTTTGAAAACCAATTTATGGAACTGTAGGTCTTGTATTTTATTCTATTTGTGCATGCAAAGCGGGTTGTTTTGTGTAGAGCTGTGTCTATAGGAGTTTCAGGTTTCTCACTAAATTTGCACTTGTAAGTGGTCTGACAGGAGTCATACAGGAAGTCGCTGTGTGGTTGCCAGCAGCCTGCCCCCATTCTGAAAACTTTGAGGCTCCTTAGGCCCAGGCTCCATTTTCTCCCACTGCAGCACCTGAACTCTGCCTCGCACTTCTCACAAAATGAAGGCTATGTGTCACAAACTGGTTCCAACTGGCCGTTGCCATGGTTTCCACGTTGGAAGGAGCAGTTGGAGGAAGGAGGGGCCTGGAGGAGTGGTGGGTGTGTCACATGACCACACAGAGAAATGCCTGATGTCATGTGACTTGTGTTTGGTAGCACAATAAATACACAATGATGTGATAGCAGTTAAAGTGGGACAGAAAAGTGATTGAGCAGCGAGTGTGTTGCCGTCGCCGTCGCCTGTGGAGGCTCATAATTACACACCAGTGTCACCTTTGGCCCTGACTTAACCCTCTGCATGTGTTTGTGTGCTTCCTTGCTGCAAGATGACTATTTTATTGGTTATGAGTTGGACTTAGTCTTTAAAAGCCAGAGATATAAAACTGAATCAAATTGTTTGCAAGCCAAAATTTATCCATGCCAGACAGTAATAGAGAATGAACTGAAGAAATCAATGGTTACTGGTAAACAAAGGGATCGCAAAGATGACACAATCTTTTCTCTTTATATATAGTTTGTTTACTATTTTGTACACTTTACAGCAGTATGTCAATGTTTGAACAAATCTGTGTTTGGTCAGTAGTTTGTTTAAAACCCAGCTGTTTAAAGAGACCTTAAAGAGACCATCTGAAATTGGCACTGAGCTGTATTGCATAGCACTCTGAAATGGAGGATCCGTCTGCATCTAAACCGACTGATTCAGCAATCCTATGGTGGGGTCAATGTGAAGCCATGATGATTGGGGGAAGCCGAGGCATGCAGAAACACTGGACCTTACATAACTAAGCTGGCATTTGTTGTGATGCTTGTGTAAGCTGTTCCCAATAGTTGGTAGCAACCACCATAAGCTAGTCTGTGTCATGCTGGCAACAAGGCCAAATCAGTCAAGGTGCTGGGTTTGCCGTGGCGGTTTTGTTAGAGATTACGAAGCTTTCGAATCCTCTGTGGTGCTTTTTATATTTACATCATGTTTTTCTCATTCTAATTCACTGTATGTGCAAGAACGTAAAGGGAAGCAGTGAAGGAAAACTGCTCTTTTGAGGCTCAACACTGATCTCTGTCTGAATAGTAGAACATTGAGTGAGCAGGTTGTTCTTTCGATATCTAACTAAAACACATCAAGAAAGTTCTTTACAGGAAGAGGTAGTATAGTTCATTGACTGATTTATGTTTTTGGCAACATTTGGTCAAATTTTCTTTTGAATAGTAAATGTTTTTCATCGTTTGGTTTGTCTGAAACCTTTGTATAGCACAAATGTTTGTTTATGGTTGACCTTATTGAACTAAGATTATTGTCTGTTGAGGATAATGTCGAGACAGATGTTTAGAAGAGATGATAGCTGAGGCTCGACTTTAGAGAGTGTGAAAAGAAAGGGGAAAAAAAAGAAAAACTGACTCAGTGAGTTGTATAAAAGATGAACAAGTAAGGATGGGGGAGGGGTGTGTGAAGTGGTGACTGAGTGAGAGTGAGTGTACACAATAGGTTGGCTCTTGGCCACGCATTCCCCTCCCCCCCTCACTGTCACCCTCTCCAGAGTCTCCTGCGGACCTCCGCTCTGCTCCGCTTGTGACTCTGATGTCGGCAGCTGGGAGGGAGGGGAGAGCCGAGGCCCAGGCTGTGTTGATCCAGCTAGGCCACAGGCCTCGCCACAGAGGTAGAGGGTGAGGCCTCGTTTGGGTGATAAACTGGGTCTGACTTGAAGCCCTGAAGCTTCTTTCTCGACGGCGGCTAAACAGTTATATAACTTGATTGAGTGTATGCATGCGTTACGCCACGGTTTGACACAAATCTCTCATACTGTGCTTTCACGGCCCCCAATGTGCTCTATCCTGAGCTAAGTTTCTTCAGCACTTAGACATCTCAGACATTACTGGATGCCCACTGTGATAGAGGTTGATATATTTTTCATTCACACCATTGTGCTGTGATATTCCATGGCCACCCCCTGCTACTACTTCTTCACCCCTCTTCAGGTTGTGAATGTAGTTGCAGCTCGTCACCTTTGTTCTTTTTAGCTGTCATGAAATGTCCGTTGACAGCGTATCAGAAGTATTCAGCCTTAAATTCCAAAGTTAGCAGCAGTGTTGTTATTTAAGCTTTGTTTTACATTTTGTTTTCAAGGTTTTGGATATTGAAAACGAGAAAGCAGGTGATCTCTTTATGTTACCTTTCGCTGGAGATAATGGGTTACACTCTTCCCTGCCGCCATTACCTCATTATTGATCTCTTGGTTCCTGCCTTCTTGTTGGTGTCACAGCACTTATTCTTACCACAGCAGGAATGACTGAATCATTGTGATATGCTGCCATCTACAGGATGAAAGACAAAACTACAAGTTAAATGTATCTTTACTATTGTAGATCAGTAGATGACAGGATGCAGAATCTCTGTTTAATGATGAGCTTTTAATATTTTTTTTCTTCAGTGACATTAAGAAAGAGCAACAGCCACCTTCACCAGATGATGTGATCGTGCTATCTGACAACGAGCCCTCCAGCCCCCTCATGAACGGCCACTGCTTCACCAAGACTGACACAGATAAACTCATGGTAGGAAAACTCAATTTCAGCATTCCTTGCGACAGTTTTACACTCGCTTTCTTCAAAGATGTCATTTGAATGTTGTGGCACTTTTCAGAAAATACCAAATGGAAAATATGCCCGAACATCTTAAATTTAATGGTGAATTGGAAAGCATAGTTTAGAACTCATCTTGTTCTCTGAACGTACTTTAAATAGGGCCTTTTATTAAATTGTGTTGTTCTGTTTTGTGTTGTTTCTTTGTAATGTAAAACTTTACAACAGATTACAAGTCAGTGTGGATGTGAGTCTCCTATATTGACTTTCTCTCTTTTCTCCTATCTGCAGAAGAGTTCACCTGAGGAAAGGGAGCGCATCATAAAACAGCTGAAGGAAGAACTGAGACTCCAAGAGGCAAAACTAGTCCTCCTCAAAAAACTACGACAGAGTCAGATCCAGAAAGAGAGCACTGTCCAGAAGGTAAAAATAATGATTCAATGATTTTTATTTTTTTTTATAGCAGAGGTTGAAATATCATACAAGTTTCACAGTACAGTTACCTCATAAAATGTAATGCTTCATTTATCACAGCAAACATAATTATCATTATTACCCATTAGTGACTCTTAATGGATTCAGAGCAAAGACAAATGCGATATTGCATCTTAAATTCTCATATCATTTTTTATTTTATTTTTACAAATATCTGTAAAAAAAACAAACAAGTATACCATAAAGCTAGTATATCATTACAACATATACATAGTCAGAGTCATAAAGTTGTTGTTGTGTAAGAAATGTTATTGTTGTTTGTTTACTATAAACAATAGTTGATGTGCAAACTAAGACATTGCCCTGTTTGTTCGTTGTTCAGCCGACTGGCTCTGTGGCTACTCCTCCCCCTCTGGTGAGAGGTAACATGACATCGAGTAAAGGACCTCTTCAGGTAATGACTCAGTTTCCTTTTCCTCACCATGCTGCTTCATGTTCTTACAAATTCTTGTATCGTGATGTGTCACAACACGGGCAAGGTGGGTTTTGTCAAAACTGTTGTTGTGTTTACAGGTGACAGGTCGTAGCTCAGGCACGGTGATCCCCCCACCCTTGGTGCGGGGTGGGCAGCATGTCCCGTCCAAACACAACTCTCAGATTGTTATGCCACCTCTGGTCCGAGGAGCCCAGGTTAGTGTTTGGGGGGAGCCAGTGTTTTTAATTTAACAATTACACTTTTTCAAATTTTCATATAAACATATAGCTGTCTTTTGTAATCCATATCTTCGTGTGTACATTTGCACCTCTCAGTCTATTGCAGTGACTCACCAGCAGATAGCGAGCCTACGTCAGCATCAGCAGCACAGCGGGTCGGGTCCTCCTCCACTGCTGCTGGCTCCCAGGGCTTCTGTGCCCAATGTCCAGGTCCAGGGCCAGAGGATCATTCAGCAGGGGCTCATTCGTGTGGCTAATGTGACCAATAGCAATGTCATGGTCAACATCCCTCAGGTGAGGACAATATGTACAAGGATTTCCCGTCTGGAAGACTTCCATGCTTTGTTGTATCTCCTGAATGTGAGCCTCACATGTTGCTTCTGATGTGTATTTTTAGAGTTCTTCAACAAGCCTAAAAGGCTCTTCGGTGTCACCAAACTCCAATGTCAATGACTCTCCAGCCAGCAGGCAAGCAGCTGCCAAACTAGCGCTGCGTAAACAGTTGGAGAAGACACTGTTAGAGATTCCTCCACCCAAACCTCCTGCACCTGAGTTCAACTTCCTGCCTTCTGCGGCTAATAATGAGTTCATCTACTTGTTGGGTTTGGAAGAGGTGGTGCAAAAACTTCTGGAGATGCATGGCAGAGGTGGGTCAATGTTTGCACTTTAGCAACTGGTTTGGGAGTAATGGATTATTGGAGCTAACTGCAAGATTTAAGAGTACGAAACTTATTTTGTGATGTTATCCCTAATGTAGGTAATTTGGGTCCAGCTGCCTCAATGGCCAGCTCTAGTCCCAAAGAGCCATTCACCTGTGCCCAGTGCAAGACGGACTTTACCTCCCGCTGGAGAAAGGAGAAAGCTGGCACCATCCTCTGTGACCAATGCATGTCGTCCAATCAGAAAAAGGCCCTGAAAGCTGAGCACACCAGTCGTCTTAAGGCAGCCTTTGTTAAGGCACTCCAACAAGAGCAGGAGATTGAGCAGCGTATCCTCCAGCAGGCAGCCTCCTCTTCCTCTGGCTCTAAAACCACCTCAACCTCTTCTTCCTCGCTGTCTAAAAGTGACGTGTTGGTGTCCCAGCAGTACAAGCAGGTCAGAGCTGACTTGCAGCACAGATCTGTGGCTGCACACCACTCCACCATTAAACAGGTTAGCACAGAATGCAATTATATTGGTGTTTTGGTTATCGTTTAAAACCATTTTTCCCTACATTAGCTTCAGCATTATCTTGATATTGACTTCCACAAACACTTCTTCACTTTGTGTCTCTGTACAGAGTCAGCTGTCCCACAGCATCCAGTCTCGCGGTATAGCCCACTCCTTTACCTCCTCTCATCTGACAGCAGCTGCATTAGGCGGTAGATCAGGGAAGCATGCTGCAGCTCTTTCTCTGCAGCACGGGGCAAAGGTCAGCACAGGCAGCAGCAGTAACCAGGGCAACATGGCAGCCTGGCGGAAGCAGAGTGGTGGAAATGCAGGTAAATAAACCCCAGACATGATTATGCAGAGAATGCACTTTATATTTTTTCACTTTCTGCTTCTCTCTAGGCTAATTTCTCTTTAATGTGGGTTGCTCTTCTTGGCTCCAAATTCTATATTTTCTCATTTTTTGTTTTGGCTTTTTGCATTTTTTGTGTATACGTTTATAATCCTAGGTGGAGCAGCTTTGAAAGAAGGAAAAGAATTGTAACTTTTCCTCATTTTGCTCTACATCTTATTTTGTTTGATGTAATTTCTAGAGTATGTAATAAACTCTGACATGGTATGTGTTTTTGTTGTGACAGGAGTGACTATGGCCTATGTGAATCCCAGCTTGTCTGCTCACAAGACCACCTCTGCTGTCGAGCGTCAGCGGGAATATCTGCTGGACATGATTCCCTCCCGTTCTATCTCCCAAGCTGCAAACACATGGAAATAATGCACCACAACTCTAAGCTTTCTTAATATCAATAACAGCCATTCTCATTATCATTCAGATCTTTTCTATGGACTCTGCCTCTGTCCTAAATGGCCATCAGGCAGAATAAGATTTTTGTTTTTCTTACACTTCCTTACCATCTTTTTATGCCACCAACTTCCTCATCTGAATTTTTTCCAAACTGAAGTTGTGCAACAACAGCTTCAGGGAAACAATGTTGAATACATTTTGGGTACCTTTTCCAGGAGTTGACATTAGTGTGTGTGTGTGATTTCCACAAATCTGGAGCGATGTCGTCTCTCCCCGTTTTGTTTATTGCTTGAACCTTCCAACTGCACCAAGAGGAAGTTGCCACACAAATCCCTGAGCTCTCCTGCTTCTGGAACAGGCGGGGATAAATACTGATCTCTATAGTATAAGATATTCGCCTCACGTCCTGCCCTCTCCAGTCTGAGCCACTCAGACCCTGGCCCGTGTGCCGGCCTAACTGAACTTAATGGAGGACCTCGACGCAAGGATTGTTGAGCTTCGAGGGACATCCATAAAATATTAACTGCTTCAGCTTTGCAAAAAATAATGAAATTTAAATAAAAGACTGTTTAAAAAAAAAACAAAAACAAAAAAAAAACAAGATCTCTATCTGCACACAGACTGCCTCTTCTCAGCAACCTTAGTGTGTATATTAGAGAAGTTGATGTGCGTTGGATTTTTTTGTATGGCTGAATGTTAGGATTTTGTCTTCTCCTCTTGTAAGTCACATACTGTGTTTGGACTATTGTGCTCCCTGACACTTTGGAAGTGGCCTCTTGTTGAGGTCTGAATTTAAAGGCTAATGTTACTGTTTAGGTGGTTTTACATCTGCTGGGTTCCATGTTGTGGCCTACTTTTAAATACTTTGCTAAAGATGAAGAGGAAGAACAAAGATTAAGGTTTCACAGACTCATGTAAAAACAGGGCGCATATGTTCGGAGGACTATTCTTATTGAATATTGTAAAAAAAATAAATAAATAAAACCTTCCAAAGAATTAGTTGGAGCCCAAATGGAATCCCTTCTGCTAGAAGGTTTCTAGTTTTTTTGAACCCTCTCTGGATATTAACATGAATTCATGCTAAACTGAGTGGGTGTAAGGATTGTCAAGTTAATGATGTTTTTTTTTTTGTTTGTTTTATTTTTTTTGCTTTTAGTCATAGGTTGTGGTGCATTTTTTTTCTTCTATAGATAAGCTGAATTTATTTATAGGGTTAGTAAAGTCATATGGCCTATGTTTGAATGGATAAAAGTTAAATTTTGCTTTTTTTTTTTTTAATGTGTCAAGTGGCTCCCACACACAACCTTCAACTGATCTGAATGAAGCTGGACGGCTTTCAGAATGTAGTTATGAAAAACAAAACAAAACGAAAAAGCCCTAAAGCAACAAATGACATGAGTTTTTTTTAGTCTTTAAGGTATATGGTGTATGTCTGTCAGTTCATTCGGTTGAGCTGTCTCTGCCCTTCACATGAGCTGGAGTGCATTTTAATCCGAATATTATACAAAACTAGTGTCCCGCACTAAACAGCAGAATTTCCTGTCGGATTTACACAAGCAGTTATTTATCAGTTTTCTTTTTTTTTTTTAAATTTCAGTCACAAAGGGGATCCAGTTGCATATGTTGTACCTTTCAGCAATAGCTTTACATTTGTGTGTCCTTTTTGAAACGTGTCACCAAGTCAAAGATACCGAAAAGATTGATGTTAATTTTATTCTTTGTTTTGTTTCACAAGTTATAGGTTAAAAAAAAACAATCCTACCAAACTTAGTTCTTCCTACCCTCAATAATTGTGTAATAATTATCATTATTATTATCTGATTATAAACTCCACGTTTTGCTGCTCGATCATCTCACTCCAGATTTCAGCGTCGTTGATGTGATCTCATAGATTTGAATTAATTCCTTCTTAAGACCCGTTGTTTTGTTTTTTTTGTCAGTAATCGAAAGGTGGTTCACTGCATTATGTGACGCAGCATCAGTTGAGGATTCTCTCTCGTGCTGGGGTCACTGGACACTCGGGGGGAGGGGGGGTTGATACAGATCAGCGCAGTATGCAAGTTGCTGATCGAAACACAAGCGTTCAAAGTTGAAGTTCGATTGCTTGCCAATTCCAGGTTGTCTGAACATTCCTGACGAGCAAAAAGTAGCAGTCCACACGTCTTACGGAGGTTAAAAACAAAAAGAGCAATCTGGAATGAGCCCATCATTTTGTGCCCTGCTAAGTGTAACCCTGTGCTGTCCTGACTACTTCCTGCTGCTGCTGCTGTTTGGCGACAATGTCACCATTCCGTTTGTTTGGGGTCGATGCGCTGCCTGACACAGTGCAGTTCAAAATTTAGAAAAAAGACGACAATGTAAAAGAAATAATTTGTTTTTTTGGAATATTTTCTGCTCTATCAAATAATAAAACTAATTTTAACCCCTCATTCATGCTTGGTTTGTTTATTGGGAGTCCTCTCAGTGGGCTGTGGACACTAAAACAATGCAGCGGAGTGCTGTTTAAATCACTGTTCCTTTTACAGTTCTGATCTCTGGAATGATCCCCTTTAATCTTTTTCCAAACTGCTTAAAGTTGCCTTTCAGTTTTTTATTCTGTTCACTTTGTAAACTTATTCTGACTTCACAAATGTTTTATTGCAGTTATCATTCTGTGGTGGATACTGATTTTGTGAAGCTGCAATATTTCTGTATACAGCTGTCATTGGTTTTAATTTTCAGTGCTTGCAATAGACACTAGATGGCAGCAGAGTGCAAAAGATTCAATGTAGACTTATTCCCTCGGATCTCTCATGACTTTCCTATATTGATCTGAAAGTCATCTCTTGTTTGCCATTAATTTCGTTCCAGCTCCTGAGCTGTACAAACAAGCCTGCACTGTGATATCTTTTTGATTTCCCCACAAGTAATAAAGAAAAGCAATCAAGATGACCAGTTTAAAGAAAACTGAATACCTTGATGTTTTTTGCTTGAGGAAAATATTCCAATAATGTCTAATTTAGTAGCAAAAATAAGAGAAACCTTGAAGGAGAAATGAGTCTGATGCTTTCAGTGCATCTCTCACACTCAGGTGAAAGTGCCCTGCTTTACATATAAGAATAGTCATTGTTTTGGCATGGTAAAGTCAAAGTCTTAAACATTTTAGGAGAGAAAACCTGGCAGCATTTATCATTTGAAGCTGTTCTTTAAATGAATTGGATAAAATTCATACAAGCAGGTGTGCAATAATAACTATTTTAATTGATTTCGCGTGAAAACCTTCCATAAATCCCTGAAAATTGTCTTGCAGAACAGAAAATACAAAATGTGGAGCACTAATAGATGAGTTAATTTTCCCTCTTGGTAGTAATTAACAGTCCCCTAGGTGGCAGAGTATGTCAACATTTCTGTTGGCCTATAGGTGTTCTTACAGGAATTGATCAGTCAGATTGAGAATCATCTACTTGGATGCTTAATAACAGGGTTTTTTTTTTTTAAAAACACAGTTAGTTAAGCTGTAAGCAGAGAGAATAACAAGCCAACTTAAAAGAGAAAAAGGGACTTTGTAAAAGAAAGCATGCTGTTATTTACCACCATGACTTATTCCTATGGAAGAAGAAATATGTAGGCCATTCAGTGGTTCTTTTCACTAATTAAGATCAAAATTTATGTGGACAGATGGGTATATTGAGGGCAAAATCACAAGATCTGCTTTTAAAATCACAGAATGAATTGCTTTGTATGTACAACCTTTGGATGCAGATGTTTTTTGTAAGGAATATAATCAGAATGTTTTCTTTTTTGCCACTGTCACCTAAAAACACATCAAACGTGTACCATAGAATAATGAGCCTAACGGAGGACAAAAAGATTTTTCTGTTTCTGTTGACAATTTAAATTCTGAGAGTCGCATCATTATCGTTATATTTCTCTGGTTATCTCTAAGGCATTTGCAGGACACAAAATTAACCAACAGACAGACATGATCCTCACAGATGATCAAGTTATCATATCTATGGTAGATGTTTTCTTTGGCTCAGTTTGACGAAACCACTGATAATTGTGACACCTCTGTTACGTCTACAATTTTCAGCCTTAACATGTCCTCCCTATCATGAAATGATGAATTTAAAAACATTACGAATGGTTTCATTTGCACACTGGCACAAACAAAAAGGGTCAAGTGCTTTTAAAATTATGGCGCACAAAAACCCTAATTCCGTATGTTTTTGTTGCACGATGGTGGTGAAAACCTGATGATCATTGTCTTTTTTGTTTTGTTTCATTCTGCAAGGAAACAAAAACTCCTCCAAGACCCTCAGACTCTCTTTCTCTCTCTCTCTGAGTGACCACCGTATAACAACATATAGCGTACACTGACCGTGGTGTAAGAATAAGGCACAAAAGCTGATGTACTCATGAGGAAATAAACTAAATTGAAATAGCCAAAAAAATCAAAATAAATGGAAAGACACAACTATTCCCTGGTCCCTCTCTACTTGAAGGTGACTAGCCTCCCCTCAGAGCTGGAACACTCTCCTATTTAGCTGTCTTTGTTGCTGACGTCCCTATGGCTGCCTTCAGCCCTCCCCTAGTGCCAAAATCAAAACAAACAGTCGGAGGATGTATGATGGTAGATGTTCTGGCTCCAAGTCTCTGGGTCATTGTGAAAAAAAACACCAATACTCATGATATCTCAGTTACTTTTGCAATTTTTTAGCCTCAGCAATTCTTTAAGCCTGTGACCGATTTTACATTATCACATGACTTATTATTTGGCAGCTGCAGGTTGCACTGAATACCTTGTGTGTTACTGGGCTTCTTGAACTGTTACAAATCTGTCCAAAGGGCACGTATGCATTAAAAACCCATTGGTGAGCTCTGCTCACACCGCCTGTTACTTGTGTTAAACCTGCAATCTGCTCACGCGTTATGTCAGTTAAAGTGAGGAAAGTTGTTTTTTCATGCACTGAGCAGTCAGGTGTTTTCTCACTCTCTTCCATTTAAAATTTTTTTTTTTTTTAGATTCTACTTGAAGAGATCCTGTCGCCACAAGTGCACGAGAGACTGTGTGCCTCTGTGTTTAAGCAGGTTATGGGGGAGGTGATGCTGAGCGCTGCACCCTAGATGTCTGAACAGACGCGATTGTGGCAGCGAGAGCCAATCAGCTGGCGAGCATCGTGCCTCCTGGTTCTTAATTGGCTGGATCTCTCAGTGTGAGTGGCTGATACAGAGAGCCAACACAGGGACACAGTAGTGAGAAACAGACAGAAAGGAGAGGCAGGGATATCTAGGCATAGTGTGTATGTGTGTGTTTTTGAAATTACCTTCCAGCATCTAAACCAATCAAGAGCTGTGGAGATGAATACATAAGGAGGGAGCCTATTTAGATTTCTCAGTCTATTCCCAGGCTAAAGAGGGAGACAGAGCTCCTATTGAATCAGAGTCTCAGGGAGAAGGAACGGAAGGAGGAGCACAGCTCATCCTTTCTCGTGTGTTTGCCGAGTCGTGCCGGGTGAAAACAGATGGACAAGATGAACCACAGCTCAGCTGAAGCAGAAGCTGAGACCATAGAACCAATGCGTTACCTCAGGTTGGATTCTATTCTATT
>JAOXNZ010000117.1:15769982-15781089 GCA_028566095.1 Kryptolebias brasiliensis | reverse complement strand
GTGTGTGTGTGTGTGCGTGTGGTAACATATTGGAATAAAACTCTAACTGCAAACGAATCTGACATCTCAAATCTATGATAACTCAATAGCATTTAAAGGATGTTATTACCATTTGTGACGGAAAGCTTATCATATCCAGCAACCTGAGAGCTCACTCAGCAAACTTCGAAAAAAAGTGGACCATTTTTTTATGTAATGTATTAGTCATTGTAATAAAAACATTAATATTAGCAATGCTAAAACTATAAAACTGCTTTCTGTGGTGACTGTATTTAAAATGAAACCAATGGTTTTGTTTAGTGCCCTAAGAGGACTTATGTTCAACTGAATTGAACTATTTAGTGTCCATCTTCATAAATTAAGAAGCAGCATTTCTTGAAGGAATGCATGTTGTCGGCAGCATAGCCAAAGTTTTAAACAGAGCTCTTGCGCAGTCTGTTTGCACTTGGATTATGTGTTGTAAATGACTGTCAGCCACTAGACCAAGTTTGATTTCTATCACTTTGGGTGATAAAAATCCAACAGAAAGTTATGTTTAAAGGCACAAATTAATATGAGTTTCCTGACAGTTTCACAAGCTGCCAGGAGTCACTATATTTTGTCTGCTTCCCTCTTTTAAATTTTACCAGCAAAATAATTGCTGTTACCATCTCCACTTGACTGTCTAAGTGATGTTTTAAGGTAAGAGATTTCAGATATTCCCCTTCTTTTTAAAACAGTTTTCCCTCAATTGGTAGCTGCTGTAGCTCCTTTGATGCCTGCTTTTGAAACGACATTCCTCCTTAGCAGTTTGTCTCCTGAACCCTGCTGGAAACTTGCTCGCAGGGGTCAGAGCGGCTCTGAGCAAAGTGACTAAAGAGCGAGAAGCTCTCACGGTGACAGAATGGGAGCGATGCCCACTGGAAGCTCACTGCCTCCGTTGGAACATAAGTGTGCAGAAGCAGAGAAAAAGATCCGAGAGGTGGGGAGGGGGTGAGTTTTGGACGTAGAGGGAAACGGTAAAGCTCGGCTGTGGACATGGAGGCTTTTAATAAGATCCAGTGGGAGGGGAGGGATTCTGCGCTAGCGCTCACTTTAGTTATTACCACTTGTCACTCAAACTGATTTTGTGCCAGTTGCCATGGGAACCAACCCCAGCTACACCCTTGGGAGCAGTGTTGCCTCGCTTACTGCAATGTGAACAGGTCATCTGTTAGTTGAAGACATTTGCAGCTCTGCGTATACTTTGTTTAATTTGCTTGTGATAAAATTTGCACTCCCGCAATTTTGCTCGGTTGGTATTCCCAAAATAATTTGCAGAAATGATTGTTATTGTGTCTGTGTGTGTGTGTGTGTGTCAACTAGCAAAATATCTCATGAACCACTGGACAGATTTTAATAAAACTTCTAGGAAGTAATCAATGAGTGTACATTTAAAACTGATTAACTTTTGGAGCCAGGCCAATTGTGGATGGCTGCCTCAACCAACTTACCTTAGAAAATACAAAATTGGCTATAATTCAGTCAATTTGTCAGATATTGTCCTATAATTTCATCTGGTTGCAGCTGAGAGTCACTCACAAAACACAGTCCAAGCCCTACGCATTATACAAAATTTTTGCCCTAAAACTTCAGCATTAACTGTTGGAGTCAACTGTTTGTCTGTTAGCAAAATTATCTCATGAACCACTGAACAGATTTTAATGAAACTTTCAGGACAACTGATTAACTTTTGAAGTTAGTCCAACTCAGGATGGCAGCCCCCGCTTACTGACATTAACCAACACAAAAATTGCTATAAATCAGTCAATTTTACAGATATTGAACTAAACTTTGACATGGTAGTAGCTGAAGGTCATTCACAACACACACTCTGAGGGTGACATCTCTCAATATTGCACGGGATTGTACATAAACATAACCTTTTTTGAAAGTTTGACAAGTCATTTTTCTCACATAAGATGAGGCTAAAACTCTGAAATAAAAGGCGGTGGGTAATATACAGTACATTCTTTCAAGGAATGCTAGGCCTGTAATTATACAGAAGAAATGGACTTGCTTCACTTCTACAAATACATTTACACAGTTCATTCCTTGTTTATACTCTTACAAGTCATAGACAAAAAGTAATTTTTTGTTAGTTTTCCGGTATTGTGATTCCCATTGTGTTTCTCCTAATGTTTGTGAGGAGTTAAGTGCCACAGCTTGCAGGCAGGAAGGCTTTCCTTCGTTTCCATAATTAGGTTCACCGTCTCGCTCTGCTAAGTTCTGATTGTGTCCCTGTTTTGTTTCTAATTTGAGGAACGCTGCGACTGAATTCTGATTATGTAAGTGACTTGTCTCTCGTATTGCACTTTGTTTTTGTTTACCAAACAATCCTCTTTTATTGATGGATTAGAAAAACTAAAAATAAAGCTGGCTTTTTTTTTTTTTTTTTTTTAAAGGCAGGGTAATAGACTGTTGGAAAGTAATAATGCAGAAACCTAATTAGCTTCATGCCTGCTTTGCTTGTCTCATTATTAAGGTGCAAAAATATCCACAGAGATGAAACACTCTTCCTGTTCATAGAGAAACGATTTGACAGCTCTGATTATCTGGAACCCTGTGCAGGATTTGACTTCCTGTTCGCCTTTCAACACTTCTGAGCTTCGTTATTAAAAGAAAGCAGTCAGCAGAAGTGTAGAGGAATTCTTTCCACCTGCGTGCTTTGACAGACAGTTGCTAAGGGCAACCGCTGACCTGAGAGCCAGCAGGGTAACACATGAAGCTGAGAGGCACGTCATGGGAACAAAAGTAAAGTAGAAAACCAGACGGAGGAACCAACACACATCTTTGCACAGAAATTAGAGATCAAAACCCCGGAGAGATGAGATGGGAAATAGAGAAAATGAGAGAAACAAAATAATGATTTCAAGAAGACAAGATTTTGCTTTATGTTTTATTGTTTAGTTTCTTTTATTTCCTCTATTTGGTTTTACGAGTTCACTTGCAGCTGTGTATATTGTTTTTCTGCTCTCAAAGCCGTAAATCAAATCTCTGCAGTTGTGCTGTATCATTCATTTGATTAAATTTGTCATGATAGCGCCAGAAAAAGGGAAAGGAAAACAAATTTCAGTACATTTTTGGATTTGTTAGCTTACTGTAATCTGAAACTATAGCATCTGTTATATGAGACAGAGCGGCTGGCTCTGGGATAGTCACAGCAATTACCATTCTGTAACAGTGCCATTTTGTTTCTGTCTGTTTAAAGTGAAGAGAACATCTAGTCTCTAAAGAACCTCATATACAATATTTGAGACAAGCCCATATTACTTCACATGTGCTGACTGAATGCATAAAGTCATTTATAAGGTTTGACCAAAACTGTTATAACTTCATCATTTTTCATCATAAGATAATTTGAGTTTAAATCTCTGACATGAAAGGTGACGGGCATTATGCATTCCTTCAAGGAATGCTAGACTTGCAATGATGGTGGGTAGGTAGTTGGTTATTGAGGGCTCAAGAGTGGAGGCTTGACCAGAAAACAGACAGACATAATTCCAGAAAGGTATTTAAAAGAGTTTGAAAAATAAAACTAATTGAACATATGTTACAAAAACCAGACAGAACAGGATTTACATATGAAGATCTGACAGATGCTGAGTGAAGACAAGAAGCTCATATTTGCTGGGAGGGATGATTACAGAAAGAGGACATCTGAGAGGAGATAATGAGCAACAGGTTTAGTGAATTAGTGATCAGGGAAGCTGAGGAAAGGATAGTCATGGAAACGCAGAAACAGGTGACTGAAAACGAAACACAAAAAACGGGCAAAATCTACTAAACATACTATGACCATGGAACTAAGGTAAATTCAAAAAAGGTGAAATAAAACCGAAACATCAAGAGCACCCTAAACTGTGATGAAGCCTTTAGTTTTAGGATGTTTCTCAGTGATGCCCTGCAGTCTTCAAAGTGCTTTGGCTGGCAGTCACCATTTAATGATGATGTTATGGTCTGCATCCTTAAGCTTCGTTCTAATGCGCGCACATCTTAACACTAACACACTACAAAATTCACACTAACCCATTAATGCATGGATTTCCACCCACCTCTTCACTGATTTGTAAGTGTGCAGAGATTCTTTTCATTTTAGTGTATACATGCTGCACATCTGAATCAGTGACTGCTGTACAGGAGTATGCAGCCCATCTGGGTTTTTTAAGTCTTTTAGTTATTTTCCTTTGACAACCATTTAAAATGTCAAGATGAATATGCATTTGGCATAACTGAGTGTGCTTGTTTCCTTCAGTGTTTGGCATACTTTTGGGCTCATCAGCTGCATCAAATTAGGAGTTTTTTAGAATCCTATTTTTTATTTTATTTTTTTGCATTTTCCAGTTTCTTTTTGCTCCAGGAGCTTTTCTCTGCATCTAAACACCTGCTGGATGAATACATTCTTATGGACCGTCTTGTATAACTGACCCAAAAGCTGTGTGAGGAGGAGGAAGGAAGATTCAAATGAATAGGTAAAAAGGAAAGGATGGCATTACTGGGCCAGCGGAAAAAGGAGGTCATTTTCAAAGCCCTAACAGTTGAGGTATGTCAAGTGAATTTCCTTTACACTGACTTCCTAGGTAATGAGATTAGTCAAGCCTGAGGAGATTGAATAACATTCTTCTAATTGGGTATGCACATGGATATGCCAGATTTTGCTTTTAGGGTCTGGTAACTTGAGATCCAGGATAATTGCTTTGACCAATAGTGTCTTCCAAAAAGCATCTAAGGATTCTGTTTGTGCTGCATATCAGTGCACTTTTCCATAAAGGCACAAAATGGCAGATTTCTGACAGTTTTTTGACGGTTTGTCATAAAAACCCAACTTTTCAGTCTGAATGGGCATGAATGATAGCTCATGAATAAAAATTAATGGCAATAACAATTTTCCACTTGATAGCTGTCAGCTGCACTGTTACAAATGACTGGAATAAAACAGGGTTGATGAACGTGCCTGTGTAGGCAGCAGGGACAGAAGCAGACTGAATGTGGTGGTTCTTCCTTCACACCTTCACGGTCTTACAGCCTGCAAATCAACATCTGCACCTCCTGCCCCTGTTGTTTCACCTACTAATGGTGATGAAACCTGGCTGTATGTGCCGATGTTTGGTGTGCATATAGGAATAAACTAACACCCTGCCATGCTCCTCAGGCTGCACAGCTTGTGTGACATTTCATTCCTGATGCATGGAAAATACTATATGTGCATAAATTACCCAGCCAGGATTGTCAGTGAAAAAGCTGTTTGTGACCCGGCTGTTACAGCTGCACTCTTGGACCTTTATCATGCAGACTAACCTGTTAGTAAGACCCTCCTTTATGCTGAAGATGACCCTGGTGTCACATCTGCATTAGGTTGTTTCTGTGACCTTGTCATGATCACGGTCAAGCATGAAACCAGTGCTGGTGTATTGATGCCTGACGCCATGATTCCACTGCCACCAAAATGAGAAAACTGTAAAAGTGTTATTAATAGTCAAAATCACAGTGGACTTAGCTCTCACTCATAATGGGGAGCCCATTGTGTTCCTAATGAGTCAGTCACCCTACAAAGATCATCCTTGTTCTGGCAGATTTGTTTTTACATCATACAGGGTGTTAATTCGATGTGAAGGGAGCCTAAAGGATAAACTCAAGGCAGAGTTTGAGACAACACATGAAATTCAGTGATCATTCTTCTTTGTCTTCTTCAGTGTTTTCTTTACCTTCTATGACCTTATTTTTTTTTAACTCTCCTTTGTCCTCCTTATCCTTCTTGTCCGATTTTTCTCATTTGCCATCTTCTTTGCCTTGCTTTTTGTCTTCTTTGTCTTTGTCTACTTCTTCATGTTCATCTTCCTCTTCTTCCCTCTGTCTTCTTCTAAGTCTTTTTAATCTTTGTATTCTTCTTCTTATCCTTCTTTCTTTCATTCATGTTCTTCTTAATCTTTTTTGTCTTGCTCTTTCTTATTCTATTCTTGTTTTTCACCTTCTTTGTATTTATCTCCCTCTTCTTTTTTTTAACCTTTTGTCTGTCTTCTTGTTCACCTTTTTCTTAGCCTCTTCCTCTTTGTCTTTTTATTCATCTTATTCTTCTTTATTTTTATATTTTTCTTCTGCTTCTTCTTTTCAGTTTTAGTCTTTTTTGTCTTTGACTTGACTTTTCATCTTCTTTATCAACTTTTTCCATTGCTCCCTTTAGGGGAGACCCAGGGGATCATCTGCCTCCATCTCACCCTATCCCAGCATCCTCCTCTGTCACACCAACCCTCTGCATGTCCTACTTCACCACATCCATGAACCTTCTCTGTGGTCTTTGTGTTGTTTGTGCTGAAAATTTTAAATAGTTTTTCATTGCTTGTGTAGAACTGTACTTGACTAAAAGATTTCACGCAGACTAAACTGATTACCATCAGTTCCATCTTCTCTAGTAATCAGTTGTAACTGCTTCATCCAGGGTAATGTTGGCGTCTGTCCTCATTAAATGCAACTCACTCTAGTCCCTTCTCAGCGTTTTCAACTCTCATTATCACCGTTGCCGTTTTTATTCAAAGCACCTCTGAAGGATAATGTTAATCATCTCTGTCATCAGCTTTTGTCTTCTTCTCCCCACCACCTGTCACCCGAGCATTGTAAACACACCCACGAGCACACTCACATACACAGTGTGTTCAAACAGACATGCCAGCGAAGCTGCGAAAGGTCGGCCGAATGCCAGTTTAAATATGATGGCCCTCTGGTCCCTCTCATCGTTCTCCCTGCTGTTGGGGTCATCAATTATAAACAGCCTGCACATTGTGTGTGTGTGTCTGAGAAGAAGCAGTTGTATCACAAAAAGCAAAACACTGCTGTGTGTGAAGGATTCTGGTCAAACAAGTGGAAGACGCTGAGAGGTAATGGCAGAGCAGGTCGTGAATATGCTCTCTGGTGTTTATATGCTGTCTATGCTCTCCGTCTAATTACCTTCAGCTGACATAGATGCCTTTTTTGCTCAAGAAACGTTCTCCACAGTTTGCTCCTCTGATCAAGAGTGACTCAGGAGTGAGAAGCATTGGATCACACACTCATAAACATATGGCAAATGCATGCACTCAGGTGGGAGGAATTTATGCGAGGGGAGTTCAAAGGAAGTCTTGGAGAGTTTTCAGCAGCAGCAGCAGAAACATCTCTCTTTTATGTCCTCACCATGCTTTGCCAGGGGATTCTCTCTTCTTGCCTTTTATTGGCAGAGCCACAAAACAGAGCCATAAAATGTGAAAGCAGGAGGGAGATTATTCTTTTTTGCATCCAAACCAGCTGAGCTGGGATCCATTGTGTTTCTGCAGGGAAGTCTATAATGAGGATGCAACCGACAAAATAACACCAAATAAAAATGAGCTGCCAAATTTAATCTTCTCCGTCACCTGCAATGCATTCCTGAGCACCATGTTTTTCTTTTATAAATGTTGTTTTCCCCCTTATTTTTGTTAATTTCTCTGGAGAACAGTCAACACACATTTATTGTACAAGACAAAAGTTGTCCTCACTTCAGTGCATACAATAATAGATGCTATGACTTTTTTTTTTAAGTTTCAGATTCTCAGCAAAGTAAAATTAAGGCTGAATCTCAGTGTTACCACACCACAGCATCTACTCCTTGACCCTTATATTCTACTACAAAACTGGACATCCTGTCAAGAAGCTGATTCACCATCAACTCTCAGATTCCTTTTACATAAACAGATTATATCAAATTTGCTCATATACGCAGAGTAACTAGTTATCTAGCTTGCATCTGACTTTAGCATGCGTTAATCTTCATGCTTGTAAGGTCCTGGATGACGACACCCTTATAGTTTCGATGACCTACACAACCTATTGGAACCTGTCTGGATTTCAATAAAATTAAAAAAATCATTCATGATGCCTCTATGATCTTAGTACTTGCTAAATAGGTTTTCCCCGAGATGCTCTCCTGCTCCCTCCCCATAACGTGACTCTCTCATTGAGATGCAACTACATGCTAAAGATCACGCCACGCTACACTACAGCTACCACCATGTGTACCATGTCTGCCTCAGGTTGTTCCCATGACCTAGATCACAGTCATATCTGAGGCTTGATGCCAGCGTGGCCAGTCTTGCTTCAAATTTTCAACAACCAAGCCACACTGGTGAACAGGCCCCACATCATGGATACAATGCCACTGATGACCACTTAAGGATGTTTGTGCATGCTCAAAACCATCATGAACTTGTTATACTCTGCCACTCATATTGGAATACCCACTGCAATCTTAATACACCACTAAGGACTTGTTCTGGATGATTTTTTTACATCATAGTGGGGTAGTCATCCAGGGGGAGGGGAACCTTAGGAAGATGAATGTTGACACCAAATGAAATAAATCAATCTAGATGTGGTTATTTTAAATGTAAAAATATTTTGTTTATATTTGAGAGTTTCTTTGTTGCCTTGTGATATACTTAGGATCTGTCTAAGGCAGAGGTCTCCAACCCTGGTTGTCGAGGGCCACTATCCTGCATGTTTTACTTGTTTCCCTGCTCCAACACCTTATTTGAATAAATGGACGATCAACAGGCTTCTGGAGAACATGAAAAAGTAATTTAAGCATTGAATCAGGTTTGTTGGAGCAAGGAAATGAGTAAAAAATCCATTATTGTCGCCCTCGAGGACTAGGGTTGATGATCCCTGGTCTAAGGTATACCCTGCCTCTTGCCTATTGACTGCTGTACAGGGTTAAGTGTACAAAATAATGTTTGGCTAGATAGATTTTTTTACTAGCACAGATCAAAACCATTTGAGGGTTTGCGGTATGACCCTACAAGATCTGTGTTTTAAGGGCGAGACTGCTCTACCACCATGTCTTCTCCTTACATCACAAAACAAATTGGGAAACCCTTACTTCTTGACATGAATGAAATGCAGCGGAAGGGCTAAAGTGTAAAAAATTATTCAGCCTAACTGGTTTATGAATCTCAACAAAATGTCAGTGAAACGTGTTGGAGTCTGTCTGTGGCTGTTTGAGCTGGTGAGACTACACAGCTCCCCTACTGAGGGAGATTCAGCAGGGGGGTGAGACAGAAAAAATAGCGAGATGCAACAGTCATGTCCTGCAAATCACATTTTCAGCTCCCACACAGATTCTGCTTTTGTAGCACATGTCAACCCTTTATATGGAACTTCTAGTCCTCAACATCAAATGTCTACTTAAGCTGAACCAAAAATATCTGGGAACAAATGAATGCATCTCAGTCTGTGTACTGTTTTTCCTGGTATAACTAGTCATGTCCTTCTTGCTGCTGAGTTTGATGTTAAAATTATGCTCGGACTGGGGTATTATTGTGTGATTTCTTGCAGATCTAACAGATTTTTAAGTCAAAATATAAAAAATAGTTAAAGTAACTTTGCTTTCACTGCCTGTCTTTTAAAACTCCCAGAGAACCTGAAGAGCTTTACATATCACAGAGTATTAAAACAATCCTGTATATGCGGGGAAAATTTCCTTTTACAGTACAGTTCATTGAGAAATTTATCATATCACATAAACTGTTTTATTCACTTTTCAGAAGTACAAAAGCAAGTTAACACAACATAAAAAAACGTAACAGCAACTCATTCACTTATCCTGCAAAGTTACTTTTTTCTGCACAAACAAATTTGAATTTCTACTGCTCAAATACATTCACACCAACACACTGAGATGTGCTGCTTTTCTAGTACACTGCCTGGCTGTCATAACAGCCAAAGACCTATGTCTTGGGCATTTTATAGTCTTAATCATGGCTTTGAGAAAAAATAGGGTCATGTGTTGAGGTGGGACAAATGACTTAGAATTTATTTTGTAGATAACTGACTCAAAACTGCTGTTTAAGATATTTGTTGGACTCTTTAGACACTCAATAAAAAAGGACTTTATACAGCTCCCCCGACCCCGGCTTCAAAGAATTAAGCTGCAACATTTTCTAGAACAATAAAGCAAATTGGAGTTTGGTTTGAACATGCATGAATCCATCAGAATTTAAATAGCAAGGGAGAAACATCTTCGTAGTTGTTAAAGCACCCTTAAATCCATCTCAGGGGGGGAAATAAAGATAATAAAATCCCTTGGAAATTGGTCTGGAAACCTTGCCTCTGCCTGATCAGCAGAATATTGAACGTTAACAGAAAATGACTTCAGTTTAGCTGCATAGCAAGATTATGAATACAGGATTATATATTTTTGCAATCAGCAGATTGCTTTGCACTGAGCACCAACAGTCCATCACAGATATGCAGCAGAACTTAATATTGCTATCATGTTTCTGTAATAAAGTAGTAAATACATACATAAATTGCATGCACTCTCTATTGTTTTTTTATCTTTTCTTATTCCATAGTCGACATGCTGAGATATTTCCTTCCCCTCTGTTATACTTTGTCCTGTAGCTAACAAACCGTGACATCTGCAACCAAATACTGTACCTGCAGACAGAGGCCTGGTGGGCTTATAGACCAACCTGAAATACAGCAAAAAGTATATTATTTCTCTTTAGCTGGTGTCACTGGTCCCATCTATTTCCAGACTTTCAATTTGCAGCCTGGGAGAAATGTGTTTATTTAGCCACATACAGCAGAGAGCTGCAGTTAGATTGTCCTCTTCATGGCAGGGCTTTATTAGTCTGACTTGTTTCTTTGTACTTTAGTGCCACCATAGGCGACTGGTCTAATTATCCTCCTCATCCTCTGTCATTTAGATGCTTCCTCTCCACCGTCCACTCCTATTCTTTTTCATTTGTTTTCTTCCTGAGTGTTTAGACCTTCATATTCCAAAGAACTCCAATTTTTGCTATAATTTTAGTCTCTTGTGATTCATAATTTCTTTATTATTAAAGAAGGCATGACCTGTTTTGCCATTCTTATGCCCCACAATTCTTCATACTGATGATGTTAAGAAAAGCAGACTTTAATGATGTCTCAAAAGACATATCAGGTTAAAGAGTAAACACTTGAGATAAACCAATCAGTTGGCCGGTTGATTCTTTCCTTCTTCAAAAATAATGAGCATCAGCTACCTGCGCAAAATGAGCCAATTACAACACAGGCACCTCTCTGGGCAGCACAGTGTTGT
>JAOXNZ010000117.1:15623660-15640652 GCA_028566095.1 Kryptolebias brasiliensis | reverse complement strand
GGTCTGTGGGAGGAAACCAGAGTACCCGGAGTAAACCCACATGTGCACAGGGAGAACATGCAAACTCCACCCAGAAAGGCCCCAGGCCGAGATGCGATCCTACAACCTTCTTGAAGGGAGGCGACAGCTCTAACCACTACTCCACTGTGCCACCCTGCTTTCATTTTATGTTCTTTATTCT
Source organism: Kryptolebias brasiliensis (assembly GCA_028566095.1). NCBI lineage: Eukaryota > Metazoa > Chordata > Actinopteri > Cyprinodontiformes > Rivulidae > Kryptolebias > Kryptolebias brasiliensis. The sequence continues at coordinate 15,640,471 of JAOXNZ010000117.1, read as the reverse complement.
TGGTCTCTTTACTTGTGTGTTTCTGTTAGTTTTGGTTTCATCTCTCCCCTCACAACAGGTTTCAGTTTCCTAATTACCGTACCTGTTCGGTGTTTGCTATTATCTATCTCAGTGTATCTACAATCCCAGGTTTTCAGATGTTATTTATCAGATCCTCACCTTTTTTGTTGCATTGTGCTATTTTTTTCTTGTTAAATGAGACTGTTGCTCTTGCTGTGCTTGCTAGCATTGTGTTTAGGTTTTCAATTTTCTTGGACACAATGCCTCAACCATGTTTTAGTCGCATTTAATCAAAGTTTTTATTCTCATCATCCACCTGCTTCCCCAGCCTTGCAGCATTTGGAATCACAAACACATGACAGCCATGTTGAGTCACCAAGTCTTGGGAGATCAAGGGACACTGCATCATCCTCCTCCAAATCTTGAACTCCAGTAGTGGTAACACTTCAGTGGCTTCGATTTAACCACCACAGAAGATGAGCTATCACAAAAACGCATTACTGTTTAAAAAAGAATCAGTGGGAGTATGTTAACCTGCATCTTTAGTGATGCACATGCAGCACAGAATACTTGAGGTGAAAACATGTTTTAACTAAAGAGATGGAAATGCTCATGGTGGATAGCAGGGCATAATGAGCATTCCCCAGGTGGAGATTAGGGTGAACATGATAGATTGAAAACTCCTGAGTTCAACCTTAATGAAGAGAAGCTGGCCTACCTTTGAAAAATGGAGTTCTCAACCAGACCCAAAGGTCCTGAGCGACCTAGTTAGTGAGTCCCTGTGGTGGGTTTTAGTAGTTCATCGGACAAACTCGTCTCATGTGTGAGCTGTGGTTTTAGCTGCTTCACTTCCTGAATCACACACTCTACCACCCACTCCTGCATTTTTTTTGTCCAGTTTCACCGCTCGACAGGTGACGGGGGCTGCAAGTGCAACAATCAGCATGGCTCACTCCTTGAATATGGCCTTTAGCACACGTGTGGACCAATGTCTGCCTTTGTAGCTATGTGTGTGGGCTCCTCATTTATACAATCTTTCTGCTTAAAGGAAGCATTGTTCTGAGAATTGTTTATTCAGGAAGAGCATTGAGGTCACGACTGGGCAGGTGAGTGTATGTGTGTGTGTGTTTGTGTCTATGTGTGAGCTTCACCAATGAGATCATCAGATGACAACTGTGGGGGCCTGAATGTCACCACGGGGAGAGCTGTCACGAAGAAGACACCATCTCTTGCAATGAAACATGACAAGTTTGCCGCCTCTCTTCTCTGCATTCCGTGTTTCTTGTAGTAGCACGATCTTGAAGAATCACTCTGTTCTCACAGAAGATGAAAAACTCTGCTCATCCTCACAGCAACACAGGAACTATGAGTCTTTCTTTCTTTCCTAAGCAGACAACCCTTGGCCTCTAATTTGTGCAATTTACAGTGGAGAAGTTGCCAAGACGTGCTCTCATGCAAACACACGTAACATAGATGATCTGAGTAGAATAGAATATAATAATCCTTTTTATTTTCCTTTCTCTGTTTCACATTACCAAGAGTTCAAATGCATTTCATTTTACACAATAACCTCAATCATTCAACTAGGAAATATGTCCATTTTATAAGGAAAACACAATTTGTAGCACTTTTTTATAACAGTTGTCTCAGTACTAGGCATATATTGCTATATTTTACTATATGCAACACGTTGCGTTCCATAGGATTTGCAGAGGTGAAAGTGTGAATGGGTGGAGGCAGCTGTCAGTTGTGGGATGTGATGAATGACAGACAGAAGAGGGGGCGACTGAGGTGTGTGTGTGTATGTGTGTGTGTTGGAGGGGGGGGGTCATCCTAGAGCTTTTCATGACTCCCATCCTGACCCGTGCAATGACCAGCAGAGTGGGAGGAAGACAAAAAGACAGATAAACACACGCCAAAATGACCCGGTATGGAGGGAGACAAAAAAGGGACAAGGAAAAAAAGAGGAAAAGAAAAACGTGGGTTGACCTGTTTTAGTTTTTCTCTGAGGCGAAGCGAAGGACACAGCAGCATGGGTAGGTGGGTGTCGAAGTGGGAAAGAAAGCATCATCTATTTGTCATCTATATTTCTCACTCTCATCCCGCTATCTTTGTTCCCTCCGTTTCCCTCTTTCCACGCCTCTGTCCTGCTGTTTCTGGCTCCTCGTGGGAGTGCAGCAAAGGCAAATAAACAGAGGAGATTGTTTATTTCTGCCAGTGGGGGATAACAGTGCATTATTAACCTTGTATTACCTTGCCTTGGGTTACCTCAGCCCACTAATTCATTACGGAAAACATAGCATAATGATTTCTCTCTACTCTGAATGTGTCTGCATGACATAATGGCCAAAACTTCTCCATCACATCCAAAACACTACTTGGAACAAGTGTGCTCTTGGGAAGCTTTAGGACTGTGCATAAGTTATCACATGCAGGATTTACAGAAGCTATGTGTCTCTACAGAAAAAAAGGAGAAACAGACACGTGCAAACACATGCACATAGATTATTAGCCTCCATTGCCAGATGTGCCACCCCCACAGAAAAAGAAAATAAAATAAATCACGGAAGCCTTCATTGTTTGTCCTCTACAATCACAAGAAGTTAGTCAGTGTTGCTTCAGATCTCACTGTGGAGGTTGTGTCTTCAATCAAATGGGCATTGGATAGAACATGCATTCATAAAACTCCATCTGCAGTTTGAAGCACTGTGTCATATCCCAGCATCAGATATTTAAATGAACAGAAGAAATTTGCTGTTTAAAAAATATGAGGGACGAGGTATAAGGTGGTAATCCCTGCTAACTGGTAAAGCATTTGTCTCTATGTTGTATACCTGTTTTGCCATCAGTTTAAATTCAAACATAAAGTTAAATTTTGTCCTCGTTTTAGACAAAAATAGTCATAAAATAGCCGAAGCAACCGGATCTCATTTAACAGTGAGTAACAAAGACAAGATGGCATACTGTCTTGAACTTTTATCATAATTGTAACCAGTTTGAGCAAAAGGATTCGATTAAAATACATTTGAAAAATAGTCCATAATTGTGCCTGAAGTGGTGGGCTGTTTAGAGTTAACCCTGTGGTCATGTAACACAATAGCAAATTTACAATAAAAGGGTTGAATTTGAAAGTATAACAGCTTACTTTTATTGCTTTACGTAGCTGCTGAATAGCTAAGTTGTTTTTATTTCATTTAAGCTCCACAATGAAATGCTTCTTGGTCTCTGTCATTTGTCTTCATTCTCCAAGCCTTTATATGTCAGCTTAACTTTGACCTACTTTAGGAGCTAATTTAAAAAATAAAATTTAAAAAATCATAATTGGTCCAAGAAAACATGATTACACATGATTGCAGATAGCTTATAATTTGGTGTTTTTTGACTGTACACAAGCTGGTGTCCTCAGCTTTTTTGGCTAATTAACTCATTTTCAAAACATCTCATGGGTTGATGATTCACTATACAGAGTTTTCAGACATTTCAAAAAGCGACAGATCTTAAACTCTAAATCAAATAGCATCTGTTGATGTTTTCTAATCAGCAATGCTGAAAAGGTCACTGTCCCAACTTTATAGATAATGTGATTTGAACAAGATCCAAAACAACCCATGGAAATTCCCCATAAGATCATAAATATTTTTTTTTATTTTATGACAGAACTGGAAATGCAGTGTGAAGGTAAACTGTGCACGTGTGTATGTTTTATGAGCTATTAAAGGATTGACCTTACGGAAAGTAATGAACTGATGTAGGTCTACAATTGATTAACTTTTGAAGTCAACCCGATTCAATTTGGCCGCCACAGCTATACACCTTAACAAACACAAAAATGGCTATAACGCTGTCATATTTACAGATATGCAGCTAACGCTTTGTGTGGCTGAGCATCATCCCCAACATATGCTCAGAGAAATAATAAATCACATGGCATCTTTGTTTAAATCTTTGGCATGCAAGGCCAAAGAAATATGAATTTCTTCAACAATGCTACTTTTTATTGGTAATAATTTTTAATTATGTGGGATTTTTTTACATGCCTGCATCCAATACAATAATTTTCTCCTAAAACAACCTAAAAAAAGAGAGGACTTTGTGCAAGTAAGACTAGGACACCACAGTAGATGAAAACACAAAAACACCTGTCTCAGACATGTACCATTATTTTCACCATTGCATCCAATCTCGATGTCATTCAGCAGAACTATTTTTTAGCTTGTTGGGAAACAACTAAACAAGCCATCCTCCTCCGGTTTGTGTTTCAGATTTAGATTTCCTCCTCCTCAACATGTCAGCACCAAAAATTGTCCAAACCAACTAAAACCTTACAAGCCATGTGTTTCCAAAAAACATTAGTAAACCACCCTGCCCACACATGCTTACAGCACTCTCACCTATAGAGAAAATTCTGACAAGCCATTCGTTTTGTCAAAGATAGAGGGAGAGATGTGACAGATTTCAGTATTGTCTTTACACTTGGGTCTCTGTGGGTTAAGTGGGAGAGGCAGTGTAGTAAGACAGGTTGGAGAGCTAAAGAATAAAAGCCAAGCCACAGTGGTGTGTCTGACATTCTGACACGAGTACACAGACACAAACAAGCAAAGATGCATGCACTGGGTGTGTACCTCCTCGGTTTCAGACAGCGTCATACAGAGGTGATAATTAGCTCATGCCTGCTGACTCAACACTTCAATGCCACAATGGACATGCAATCACGTCAACGGCTTTGTTCAAAATCACGAGCAGCCTGTTTGTCTCACAGCCAGGGCTTTTGTTAAGTGCGTGCACAATTTTGCATGTGTGCCAGGTTTTTGTTTTTTTCCCCTTAAGGCCCTGCTGAGATTTGCACCTTCTTCCACGTGGCGTCTCCCCTCCTTTGACCCAGTCTGGAGTTTGTGAGGCTGAAGCGGCACTCCTACCTCCTGGGGATTCACTGAGTAACAGTGCAGGCTGCCGGGCAGGAAGCTGATGTCCACCCTGCAAGAGCGCAGACGGAAGCACGCTGACAGAAGCTCTCACACATGGGGTACAGACAAAGAGGCATGCAGCCACATACTCTCCTCTCCATCCCTGTCTGCCTTTTTTTCTCCACACTTGCATGAAGAGATGAGGAGTAAAGAACAGACAGAGTGGCGGCATCATTGATTTTTGCTTTATTGTTTCAGAAAACTTGTTTTCTTGGTGAAATCTGACGCTGAATTATTAATATCATCATTAAAATTTGATGCTTTTCTGTTGTTGGAAAACTTGGAGTTCCTGAGCGAGGGGGCCCTGGGTAACCTCCTGAGCGCATAGCGGTGCTGCTGCAGCTTCACCACCTCCACCCACTTCCACACACACGTCTGTCTGTCTTTCACCTCCTGGCACTCCCTCCTTCCTCTCTGGCCTGTGTGGGAGTGCGTGTGTGTGTGTATGGAGAAAGAGGAGGGGAAGGCAGAGAGATAGAGAAGAATTAGATCATGAAATGAGAGCTGCTGGCAGTGTGACTAAATTGGCTAACTATAGCTAACAACATTACACACTGTCCATCTGGGGCCTAGCCTGTCCTCCCTCTGCTGGTAAAATCAGCCATGTAAAGGACTCCCACTGCCAGGACCTTCCTCCTTAGAATAAAATGTAGAGCAAGCAAAATATAGCAGATAGTAAACACGTTGTCTATGCTTAACAGAAATTTGGCAAGCTTAACTTGAAGAAGGATGCTTTAGAAATGTGCAGGCTCATTGCATTTAATATCTTCGTAGTAACTCAAATAACAGAGTCTGATCATTTAACTGCACAATTCCAAACTGCAACTCCTGCAAACAGTTTGGCCAGATTTAGCCGAGCACCTGACAACTTGTCTTCTCTTTCCTCACTTTTGATTAGTAATTAGACATTGCCGCCAACACACTGAGCTGCATGAAATCAGATAAATCCTCTGCCCCTCTTCAGCACCTACTGGGGTGTATCTCTCTTTCTCTCACTCTCTTTCTCTGTGCACAACTGGCAGTTTGCCTGAGTAGGTGGCCAGCGCCAGGCAATCTGCGCTCCGGCACCTATACTGACCTGGCAGCTGCTGGACACCATGTGGGCTTCAAGAATGTGGGCACTGGGCAGATGCTACGAAGGAGGCAAGGAGAAAGAGGTGTTTCACAAATGAAAGAGACGGAAGAAGCAGAAGTTGCCTTTTGGCTGGATTTCCCAGAAAGAAAAACTCTTAACAGGAGACTCTGAATTGATGTGAGCCTTGGTAAAAAAAAAAAAAAACTACAAGAGGATGTTCTTCAGGTCAATGAGTGGTTTGCAAGTTAAGTTGAAGGAAGTACAGAGGGTTAACATGGGCGTGAGAAGATAGCAGAGGTGAGCAGATATGAAAGCAACAAAGAGATAGCAAGTAAAATATGAGAAAGAATGAAATCGAGGGGATAATGGCCAAGACTCCCAGGCAAAGATGAAATATTTGCAATTCCACTGGGTGCCCGGGCTGCAGGCTTTCACTCCATTTGTATGGAAATTAGTTTGTCTTTCTTTTTTCTGAGAGCAGAAGGGACCAAAGGGAGGGAGAGGAGGATGGAGTCGGAGAGAAGAAGGTGAACAAACTGACTGACTGTCAAAGATGTTGTGATTCCTGGCAGTGCTGCTGGAAGGCTGGGACCCCGGTTGTTTCTCTGCTGCACGTATGGATAAAACAAATCTATGTGTTTATGACAGGCTGATCTATAGCCCAGACACACTGGGAGTCATTTCGCTTGTTGTAAAGCTCTTTGTCTGTTATTGACAGTGCACCTCACCAAGCTCTGCCTCTCCTCTCTCTGTGTATTTCTGTGAGTGCCATCCTTCAGTCCAGGCCCTACAGCTGGGACTTCTCTGATCCAGGGGCCCGGGCCTGCTTTCTTCCAGGTAATTAGCAGATGTTCTGAAAAGCCTGGGTTTAGCTATTTTCAGCTTGTGTGTGTGGTGGGGGTGGGGTGTCGAGTGATGCTGCCACTCATCTATTCATGGCCAGCTGCTCATCTCTGCATCCAATATAGGCTGAAGGGGAGAAGACGTTTCATTTTTGACACCCCACACTCCTCCCCCCACCCCTCCCTTCCCCTCCTTTTCCTTAACTCCCTTCCCCTTCTCTGCACCCTCCTTTCCCTTCCTTTCTGAGTCACCACCGCCAGCCACAAGTCTGCGTAGGTCTGAGTCATGCCTCGGCTCTCGTGAGATGGGCCCTGCTGTCTGTGAAACCACAGACATGAGATATGAGAAATGGGAAACGAGAGAACAAACGCACACAAACACTCACTTGCACAAACACTCTTAGAGACACATACAAACAAACAGAGTTATAATTTATAAAGCTGAAACCTACTTTTGCAATAAAAAAACAGCCTGGAGGCAACCTGCAGCACCTGTTTGTGATGATGACTGTTGGTTGCTGTGGTTTTACTGACTAAAGTTCTATTGGCCAACAACTTGATGACCCTTTTTGTGACGTTAAGTTCATATTACACAATAAGTGTACTATGTTGTGTTGTTATACTAAAAACATAGAGGTTTCCACATCAACATAAGCATCTACAACATACACTAATATAACAGTTTATTTTTATATCAAACCTTGTCTTGTTTCTCAGACACCAAACAGGGACATTTATGTAGCTGCTCCTTGTGTTTTAACAACCATGTGATTTTCACCTGTGAAGGTTGTGTGGTCTTTCTGTAAGGTTCATGCCCAGAGAAATTTGGACATTGTCTCATGTGTATTGTTCGCAAATGCAGCACACAATAGGAAAAATACCCCAGCAATGTTCATTTGAAGCTTACAACATGCAGAATATGACGCAAAACATGGACTTTATTTGCTGTAATTTGCTTGCAACATGTTAAGGAACAAGACTGTCCATGTATCAGTGCATTAACTCTTATTTAATTATTGCAACATAACCAAATAAGAAAATGCAGTGCTATTCAGACTTTCCTAACACTGATAGCTGTCAGGACAAAGTCTGACTCCACTAATCTAGACATTGCATTTCCAGTGTAAAATGAGAATTTGATGCTAGAAACACTTTGAATGTGTTTAAAAGAATACAGTGGAGGAAGCTACTACTGCTTCATGACCATGACTGATTTTGTTCAGACAGGAGTTAAAATGGGCTGTGTGGGTTCAGAGTTGCCATGGGTACACATGTGCATCTGCAGAAGTGACAGGCAAAATATTCCTCCATGCAAAACGAAGCACTGAAACAAAAAAAAGTTTTATATTTTAAAAACACAGACATGTGATTGGGATGTTTAAAAAAGATTGTGCATAAAAAGGTCTTATGTGCTGACAGCTGTGCTTTGATTCTGTAAAAACCAGCCTCATACAGTATAGTTTTGGGACTAAACATGGTTACATAATTACATGAATGAACAACAGTTGTTAGGTTTTCTAATAAATTTGTAAAAGGGTAATGGATTTATGTTGTTAGTGAAGTTATATCAAGAAAACAGTTACTTAGCATTGCATTTAGAGCATTGAATTGCTCGAATATTCTGCAACAATCAAGCAGATTTTGATTTTGATAAATAGCATTTAATAAAAAAACTTTTTAGGATGAAAAATCAAATATATTTCAAAATGAAATTTCTTTGTGTGAGCTCAGTTTAAAAAATACCAAACTATGTTGAAAAAAACTCACTCTGAAATAATAAATTCTCAACACAAATGCTAAATTAAGGCAGAACCACAGTTTCTGTAAAACTAGACATACCTTGGACCCCACCCCCACATTCAGCCTAACATTGGACTGCGTACAATGAAGATGACTGAGCAGAAAAAGACTTAGCAAAGCAGAAACGAGTAAGAAGCAACTACCATTATCAACACACTCGCTCGCTGTGACTTCACTGCTCTGACCCACATGGGCTCATTCAAAGATTCTTTTGTACTTAGAGAGCAGTGAAGCTTTAGACAACAAAAAGTCTGAGCTGTGTGATTCAGACAATTGCAACCCCAATAAAAACTGTTTAGCAGCCTTCATAGCTTCAGTCCATGTGTGAAAACAGCTTAACAGTGACCTGAGCATACACAGCTTATTTATATGTACATTAGCTCCCATCTCCAACCAAATAAAACCACTGACTGGATGTCCACAGGGTCCATTTTATTGTACATTTCAATCCAACCTTTCATTTATAAGAGAAAGAATGAGTCATTTGTTCTAGTCTCACTTTAAGTGTACACTATGTCTCCTGCAGTATGTTGGATTTTTTTTTTCCAGCTTTTTTCACAATGTTTGGTGCATATAGTCTCATAAAGCAGAACACATTCAGTGTTCTGCTGTGTTATGTTACTGATGATTCACTGCTGTTATAACACCCTCAGCATATCTCTCTTACACCCACTGAGACCCGCTATGTATTTGTTTGTGTGTGTGCATGTGTGTGTTTAACCATTGCGATACTATGTGTGTGTTAAAATCCAGCAGTTTCACTCCAACTTTAGAAATTTCTCATCTGGGAATAAGGATTGAAAAGGCTTTTTTTTCTTCTTCTTTTTTTTTGTAAATGGACTAATGCTAGAGTCTGTGGCAACAGCAAAGCAAATGCTGGAAGGGTTTTAGACTACAAAGCTGCAACCGCGCACAGCATCATCTCCAAAGCAGAAACTGAGGAAGCTTTCCCGACACAAGATCAAAGAACTTCACCTTGATGATTAGGATGCAGGGCAGCTCAACTTTCTGATGCTGCTGCTACACCATTTGAGCATAAGAGGATTAGTGATCTGACTTGTTAAAATACACAACAAAGCCAAAATAACGAAGGATCAGAATGTGGAGATGTTGTTTGGAGTGTGGAGGTATTTCATATACAATACAAATAGAGGAATTTAAAAGGATTCCTCACACTCAGCCAAAGTTTCTAGTTGTATTTAGGCTTACAAAATGATTAAAATGCTTTGAGGCATTCCTGTGTGTTTTTCCTCATCAGTTCCAGTTTAAATACACATCTCCTTCATCATCATTTGTCAGCGACATTACCCTTTAAGGTCACCTAGTTCTACAAATCTGCACCCCAATTCTGCCATCTCTGCAGCCCCTTCGTCTCCCTGAGCACTCTGGCCAAAGGCCTGTGGCGATGGTCAAGGGCCATTGATCTTTGGGGTGATAGTTCACACTGGCCCACCATTTCCAAGGGTCAGGGGTCACAGTTGAGCGGGTCAAGTGAGATTGAACGTGCCCGCGTTGTTGCCAAGAACCACGCAGGTCTGCCGAGCCCAGTTCATTCCGTGACCCCAGCCGGTCAATAGCGCCTCTCATCGATCAATTGAACTCTGATTCGTCATTAAAGTTTTTTATTCGCGGCCTGTGCATATTATTCCCTTGAAGACAGAGGAGCGGCCATCCAGATGCACGAGACGCTCCCTGGGATTGATTTAGGATGGAAATCATCTTGACCCTGCAGACAGGACCCTGGCAAGGGATTGGTCCCTATCAATGGTGAACAATGGCTGCTGATTGGCTGTTGTTCAAGAGTCTAGTCTGTCCAGCTAAACTACATCACTCATCAGCTGGGTCAGGAGGGCAATTGCAGATTTGCATGGATAGGCAGTTTTCATCAAATGCTTTTGGCTCCACAACATATCCGAGGGCAGAAAGAAGTGAATGATCTGATTTTTTTTTCACTCGGCCAGATTAAAAGAAAAAAATAAAATAAATAAAACATGAGGAGGGCTGATCCAAGAACATTTTGGCCTTTGTTCTCTGGATTGACACAAGAAATCAGGAACTTTTAGGCTAAAGACAAATTGTGTTATTCACAAGCTTGGATTTCTTAGGCAGATGCATTTCATATGCTAACAAAGATTGGTTTACACGATGAAAGTCTGGAATCATCTGTGAACATTAATTCACAAGATCAAATCCCTATGACCATTTATTAAGGTCAATCATACATTAGGGCATTAAGAGAAACGTGCATAAAGTTTTTAGCTTAACTATAAGTACAAGATGTGAATGTAAGACAATATCTTTGTGAAGAAAAATAGACATATATAGATGCTCAGAAAAAAAGAAATATCAGGAAAAACACAGTGCAAACATTTGATCTAATGATTTCATAAAAGCTTTAAAAAGGCTTATAAATACATTATTGTGGTTACAGCAACAGCACAACACTGAAAAACAAGTTTACAGTGTTTATAATTTAGTGGGAAAGAAGCAATGTAAGATGTTATACTTTATGATTTGTCATATATTTTGGTTTGAAGATCTCAGCTCCTTTTATCTCTGAGTATTCTTTCTTTCACATCTTTGTTCATTTATACTTGTGGCCCCCACTCTTTCCTCTTTCTCCTGCTCTGCCTGTCACTGCGAGGTGTGTGTAGGCAGCATTGTGATAGGAATAGATGTTCCCCCTAAGCGAGACCTGCAAGAGCCATTTGAAAAAATCAGCTTAATGGAGAACAGTAGGTAAGGAGTGGGCAGTTTGTACTTTTTTTTCTCTCTTTTCTCAGCCTCTTTCTTCTATTCTTTCTCTGCTGCTCCCACTGTCTGTCATTTGCTCAAGATCTGTGTCTTTTGTGTTCTCCTCTCCTTCTCTTTGCTTTGTTTCCTTCTCTCTGCCCTCATTTTAACCCCCGTCTCCAATGTGAGCCTGCCTTCCTCCACTCCAAAATGTTTCTCTCTCTCTCTCTCTCTCTCTCTCTCTTCCTCTCAGGTGGCTCATCTTCACTTGTCTTTCCTCTTCCTCACCTGCTGCATTCCCAGCCTGCCCTCTCTTTCTCTCTGTCTGTATCTGTGTCTATCTCTCGCACTCTCCACCCCCTCTCTTTGCTCTGTTTTTCTTTCACTTTTCTTTTATCTGGGTGCACATTCCTCTCCTCCCACACTCGAAATTCTCACTAAATGATTCCAAGTGTCTGGGCCCCGTGCCTCTCCGGAGCTGGCAGCACAGCCACCACATACACATGTACAGCTACACCCACAAAAAGATGTACGTCAGCTTGCACTGGTCTCGTTCTGCAGGACAGGGTGAACAAACTATACAAAAGGGAAGGAAAAAATGGGAGGTCTCTTTGTTGCGCTCTGTTATTTAGTCACCTATTTATCAGTTCATTTGTTCTTTTAACAAAGATAGGCTATGTGTTTGTCTTTGCAGTTACGGAGGTATTCCACTCTAAAAGACACATTTTGTTCCAAACAGGTTTGGACTCTGCAGTTTAGTCATGGATGAAAGATGACACACTCAGTGATGCTCAAAAAGAAAAAACAGGCATTGCATTCATACTTCATTGTGTTTATTTGATGTGCCCTGTTGAGTCACGCCTCACTTCACCAATGTAATACCCTAAAAAAATGAAATAACTTGAAATGGTAGTTAAGAATCTCAATTTCTCACCTTCACTCAGCTGGTTGCTCAAGCTGTGAAATGAGTGTGAAAGTCCGATAGTTGGTTTCAGAAGGTTACAGAAACTGATGACATCTAATGCCTGGAAATTAGAAGTGGGGGTGAGGAGTTCCAAAGCTGCTCGACATTTTTACACATGGTATTTAAAAACAACAGCCATTAAAAAGGATTCTTTTCACTAAATTCAAAAAAATTAAAGCACTAACATCCCTCAAAGGAATGGATATTGCCCACTGCCTTTCATGGCAGAGTGTAAAACTAAAATTATCTTATAATGAGTAGGGACAGAGCTAAAGTTGATTTGGTCTAACTTTGTAAATGACGGCATGCTCAATCTTGTGCAATATTGTCAGACGCATTAGTGCTCTGAGTATGTGTTGTTAACCTCTCTTTCTCTCTCTCTAGGCTACTACCATGTTAAACGCCGGCTCAATATCTGTAAATTTAACGAGGTATTAGCTATTATGGGGTTGGTTGAGGTTGATTGGCTGTATTGATGTTTGTTGACTCCAGAAGTTAATCAACTACATTCCAAACTGAAAGTTTCATAAAATCCATTTAGTGCTTCGTGAGATATTTAACTAACTGAGAGTCAGAGTTTACTTCAGTAGTTAATGGCAAAGTTTTAAGCAAACATGTACAATGTGTAGCACTTGGAGTGTGTGTTGTAAATGACTACCAGCTAACACCACACAAAATTTTTCCTTCAATATCTGTGACATCAGCTGAGTTGTATCGATTTTTGTGTTTCTTAAGGTCAGTTGGCTGTAGGAGCCATCTTAAATTGGACTGGCTCCAAAAGTGAATCAACTGTAGATGTGCATTCAATGATTAGTTTCTGAGAGTTTCAGAAAAGTTCATCCAAGACAAACAAACCTGAAGAAGGTTTATCAAAGAAATAAGACAATAAACAGACATTCAAAAATTTGATTTCATCACAAAGTACCATAATTCTACTCATAAAATAAAAGGAATAAAAACATTATGGGTGGACTGTAGAGGCTAATTTTAGCCGTCTCATAGACTGAGAAATAAAGACTCCTCCAAAACCTTTTGTATCACTAGCCAATGCTTTTCAGATTATCTCACCAGTCATCTGGATTTTAGACACATCAAATGAGACTCCATTTTTCCAGGCTTGCAGGCGATGCACTTGTGGCTATATGTTACAGTGACTTAGGCCTTTTAAATCTCCTTTGAAGAACCCCTGGAAGCTACAATTGTTTGTTCAAAACCAACTAAGTCTCCTCTTGATGTTGCAGCATCACTCACAGCAGAACTGAGGAATAGTTCCTCAATGACATAAAAGAAATCAGTAAAACTAATGATTAGATCTGCAGAAAAAAAAACTCATTCGAAGTCTTTGAAGTGGTACAAAATAAATTCTTCAGTGGTTAATGAAGACAATCATGCTCTAGTAAAATAATGCTATGGCTTTATAATTTAATGTTAAATGAAAAAACTTGCATTCTCTAAAGAAATTCATATCTTCATTGCACTCCAAAGTTTTAAACAAAGATGTCGTGCAATCTGTTAGCGCTCAGAGTATGTGCTGGAGAGCAGTCTCGGCTACTACCACACCAAATTTTAACTCACTATCCGTAAAACTGACTGAGTTATAGCCATTTTTCAGTTTGCTAAGCTTGACTAGCTGTGGTGGCCATCTTGAATTAATTTGCCTCTAAAGGTTTGAGAGTTGTAGATGTTCATCCAATGATTACTTCCTGAAAGTGTCGAAAAAGTCTGTCCAGCTGTTCATGAGATATTTTGCTAATAGACAGACAGACACGGACACACTCCCAGACACAGGTAGTTACACAATCACCAGTCTCTCATGGCAGTGGATGATAACTAACTTTGCTTTTAACCATGAACAATGGCTTTCTCGTTTGACCTGTTAAGCATATTTTGTTTATTTCAGCTTTTGAAGACTGATTATTTATGTGTAACAAACCATTAAGCAAATTATAAAATAAGTATGTTTTTATTATAGGCAGGTTTCGTCTGGTGGATCCAATTTTAGCTACTTTAACTTGACTACTCACAGTTTGCTTTATATGTTAGTCTTTTGTAAAATCAGCGCCAGCTAATACCAAAATACCAAAAAAACCACAAGTTCTCTTTTCGGAATCAGTTTTTGTTTGATTAAATGTCACATTATTTTCATTTTGGTGAAAGAAAAATGGCTCAGTTTAGAACAAAACAGTAAACAATGATGAAATCCAAATTCTTTTCTTCTTCTTGCATCATTTTTCCCTCCTTCTAGACTGCTGTTTTCTGTTTTTGTAATCTTTCAGATATCAATAATTCAGGCATGAAGTGGAAGATGAATTATTCACACGCTGATGTCAGACATAAATGCACTGTGCTGGTGCTATAGGCCCACTTTTAAACGAACCGAGGGAGAGAGAAGGGGTGTATGTATATGCACTATAAAGTCAGCTCACATTAAAACTCCTCTCCTTCCCTGCAAAGTCTCTTCCACTAACCTCTGTGCAGTCTTCGCTCTGTCAGCCGTCCCATTTTCACTCCCTTCATACACAGTCGATTCTCTTTTCATTCTTTCTTGTCACCTAGATTACATGCATGTAGAGCCGGCGCTTCTGTTTGAAAGAGACAACACAGGGACAAGGATAAGTAGTGGTGGCTGAAAAAGGGATTTTACTGCCTATCCTCTCAGCACACAATGCAAGCCAACAATCCTACAAACTAATCCCATCGCTGCTTAAAACTCTGGGTGTGAAAACATTGGAGGAGCCAAGCAGGAAGGCAGCCACTCAACCATACATTCATTTAAAACGCCGTGTCATTTCATTGCCTTTTTCTCTTTTTGCCCTTCTCTCACTTTGTGCTTTCCTGACATTCTCTTTCTGTTCCCTCTCTGTCCCTTTTCTGTCTCTGTGCGAATGTGAGTCATAGGCTGTATTATCTAGCCTCTGGGTCTATTTAGACACACACTGCCTCCTTAACAACTGTTCACATAAATCATTTGATTCAGCATGACACTAATTAGGATTTGTCAATACTATTAATCTGCTCATCCAGCCCTCATGTGGATCTGAATATCTCTGTGAGTTTGTTCAGCGTTTGATGGAAGGGTACCTGTTCCGAGGCAGAGGCAAACAAATGCAGCAGAAATAGCAAACTGGCAGGCCTTTATGAAAGTATTCCAGAGGGACATTTTGAATTTGTTTACATGATAACAAAGATTATAACAAAGACTCTGATTAGTGGAGATGCAGCACAAACACCTTAACAAAATGAGTCAACCCCCAATGGGGGTCCTTGAGGGTCTCAAAGCTGACAGTACTTTATGGTGGGAACATCTGGATCATCCATGGGCATCCTACTCTTGTGTCTTTTTAGTGTGTAATGCACCAGTGCTGAAATGCTTCATAAACCCATATGTATTAAACAATGTGTGTGATTCTTGAAACGCATCACAGGTTTTTAAAACAAACAAGCCATGACATGCAGGCACATGTTGTAGTAGGTTCTTACAAGCAGTTGGATGTTTTCTTTGCAATGTGTTTAAAGTCCGATCTTTTCTTATTTTCCTGTCAGTGTTGATGACACAACAGGGAAGGCCTGCAGTTGGTACAAACTCTTGAAATCAATCAAGTGTGTGAGAACCCTAACACTTCAAAGTGATGGTCCACAAATCAGTAGGTGATATCTTGGCAGCTATAGGTCCATCTTTTATCTGACGTCTGTAGCAGTGAACAATAAAGCTTAATGCTCCAAAGGGCTTGCACAAAAGGTATTGTTTATATAAAGTGCATTAGGATTAATCATAAAGCAAACATGGAGTCATTGTTGAAGTCATTGTTTCAGTTTTTATGTTGATGTGGTGAGCAGCTTTCAAAGTTTTAGCTTTAAGACACCACAGTGGAACCGTGAGGACACAGGGTATAAATATAGCAAATTGGTATAAATATTGCAAATTTTAAGGTCCTTAACAGAATAGTTCAGAAGTAGGGTTCTGGAAAGGTTATGAACCATTATTATCTTACCTGTTGTGGACAGCTTTCCAACTCTGACCAGACAGGCAAAATAACAGCTGGTGAAGTAGGACCAAGATCAAAATCTGAAATATTTCATTGCTGTTAATGCAGATGCTATTTTACGCATCTTTACCTCTCCATCAGTTTCACGTTACATGGATTTACAGGCAAATATATTCCAATAATTCTACCAGAAGTGCCCCAGGCAGCACCAGAAGTTCTGCAGTTAGCTGCTGCTGCCACTTTTTGTATGTTGTGCACTCAAAAGTACAAAAAATTGTGCGGATGCACTTCTTGCTGCAACAGTGCCCATTAGATTGGTAGTAAGACAAATTTACTACTTACATTTATTTTCAGTATTTACTCTACTTTTAATTAAACATGGACATTATCTATGCATTGAAACAAGCAGAAAAATCAGATTATTAACAATTTTGTTAAAACTTTACT
>JAOXNZ010000117.1:15595544-15617696 GCA_028566095.1 Kryptolebias brasiliensis | reverse complement strand
AGAACATGGTTTGGATTCCTGACCTCAGTTTATGTGCTGAGCAGAGAAAAATATGACTGTCAGTTTGTTAGAATTTAGGTTTTTTTTATTGTTTATTTATTTTTTGGTCTGGAGATGATTTGAGAGAGAAATGGTTTTATTATCATCCGCCATAGGCAAAGGCAATAACGGCCACTACAGCTTATTGACTTTAGCCAACACAAAAAGACTACAACTCAGCCAATTTTACAAACATTAAGCTAAAATTTGGTATGGTAGTAGCTGAGCATCATCCTCAACACATGCTCTGAGCGCTATAGATTTTGTGACATCTTTGCCTAAAACTTTGACATTAACTATTGGCATCAACCCTGTCTGTCTATTGGCAAAATATCTCATGAATCACTGAACAGATGGTAGTGAAACTCTCAGAGAATAATCATTTGATGTACAGTTTGCACACAACTGATTACCTTTTGGAGTCATTCCAATTCAAGATTGCTGTCACAGCTAATCAACCATAGCCATACACAAAAATGGCTTTAACTTAGTCAAGTTAACAGGAATTGAGACCAATTTTGGTGTGGTAGTAGTTGAGAGTTATAAACTAGGCACTGTAAGAGCACTTTCTGTATGTTTCTGGTGCCAGTCCAAAGCCCAGAGAGTGAGGGTTGGGTCAGGAAGGGCATCCAGCGTTAAACTTGTGCCAAAACAACCGTGCGGATCTACGACTGCCCTTTCGAATTGTACGACTGCATTATTGACTCATATGACAACCTTCTGGATCAGTAGGGACCTAACAGTGCTCTGATGCTGTTAACCAACGAGTGCTGGTGGTAGTTGGTTTTGGAGGAAGATGTGGTGACCCCTGACAAGGGAGAAACCAGAAGACAAAGAGCATTATGTTCTACACATACAGTACTTCAAACAGATCATGCAAGATATCGCAGTATTGCAAGATATTGTGCATAACATGATTTAAAAGGTTTGATCAAAACAGCTGTAATTCTGTCCTTTTTTATCATGCAGTGATCTCATGAGGTGATCTCTGGACTGAACAGCAGCAGGCGATATGCATTACTTCAAGAAATGCTAGGCCTTTAATTGTGATCAAAAGTTACTTTTCTCATTTGTATTTTTATGTGTCAATGAATGTTTGTGTTTGTAAGTAGGTTTGTGGGGTTTTTTTTGTAAGAGGAAGCATTGATGCTACATGACCTTTGACACCTTAACCCTGCAGCCAATAACCTTTTATTACTGTATTCTGGCCTCCCACAACACAACTCTTCCCAGAAGATGTGGCGATGCCTTTGAAAAACATTTTTCATGTGACAATGACCCAACAGAGAAAACAAACTGTGACCAATTTTTTGATGGGAAACACATTTTGTCAAACTTGAATCTTGAGCCACACAGAGAGTCCTTGTTGTTTTACTGAAAGGCTTTAAGCAAAGACTGAGATACTGCTTTTTTCGTTTTTGTTTTAAGATGATGTAACTGCTCCTTTTTATGTTGTTAGATCAGCCGCCCCCCACACACTCACCACATGCACACAAGCAGACACACTGTTTAAAAAAAATAAAGGAGTGTAGTCACAAGGAGTCAGACATTTGGCTGGGCCAAGTACCAGGAGGCAGAAACTCCAGCAGTGGAAAGACCAGTCAGACCCAACTTTCTTACATAACAGCACTCCCAGACAACAATGCATCTTCTGCCACACAAACACACAAGCCTGTGTTAGGAAACTTCAGCCAAACGGTTCTATCGTACTGCAGTCTGATAACGTGTAAAGCTAAAAAAATTTGTCAGTAATAAATGTTCAAAGTTTACCAGAGTGTCAATACTCTGTTATTTGTATTATTGCAATGTGATTTAAGAGACACACGAGAACTGGAACAGTCATAAATTACATTGTAGATCTACAAGTTTTAAAGAGTCAACAGTGACTGAAGCTCATAGTGTAAGTTTTAAACTGACGTAAAAGCTCTATAAGACTCAGTGATTCAACAAAACAGTTTGCTGCTGTTTTTCTACTAGAGTTTGTGCATGAACAAAAGAATTAGGATGTCAGACCAAGGCCAAATCCTATTTCTTAATGTTACCCCTACCCCTTCATACCCTGTAATTTTAAGTGACAAAAGGGTAGTTGTTAAAAATTTCTGCAGCAAGCAAGATACTCCTTTAAGAAACCAATACATCATGAGTTTTTGCCAAGTTCTTTGACATAAACAAATGCAACAACAATAAGTCTTTATAAGCTGTTGAAAACTAGGAATGTACTCTCCAACAAACTATGGCATAAAATAAATGTTGTTTTTATGCTTGTTAGGAATAAAACTGCAATAACAAATGGAATACATTGGAATACACTAAACTAGACATTAGACAATATATATATAAATATATATATATAAAACTGTGAAAAGACTTACATTTGTGGTTGCTTTTATTTTCTTCCTTTTTTTTTTGCAACAGCAGTTCCTTCATTTTAAAGTGTGCTTTGCTATATATATATCACTAAAAGGATTGCAACACCCTTCCTTCTCAGGCTCCTCGAACATGTAAAATGTAGGGATAGGGCTAAAGAGTAAGAGGAAGGAGTAGAACTGAGTAAAATTACCTGATCAACATCCTGTTTAAACTCCAACTTTAAATTTAAACCTTTTTTTATTGTTTTCTTTCTGTTTGTATGAAATGAAAGAAAAAGTATAAAGGGATAATTTGGTCATTTATGAAGTGATGTTCTGTAAAACCGTTATCAATTGTTGTACCTTATCAGCTGTGTTGTCAATCATAGAGCATGAGAATAGGTAAATGGGCAAAAGTCTTTGTCCAGGCTAGGATAATGACTAGCCAAACTAGGGCCCATTTCATATTGTTTTTCTTTTTAATCATTATAATTACCTCGTTCTCAAAAACAACATACCAGTGTAAAAAAACAATAACTTTAGCTAATATAAAACCTTCACACACTTTTGCATGACACTGTTTGTTTAGTTTGTTGCTGTTTTCTCAACCATACAACATCTGTGTTACTACCGATGGTGCTGAGAGGCCGCTGAATGTATCAGTCCACTGGGAGTTGAGTAAACCTTTAAACTGACTAGACATGCTGATCAAGCAGACAAATACATTCAGCAACCTCTCAGCATCACTGGCAAATACACAGACTATGCTAGTAGCACACAAAGGGTTCGATTGAAAAACCAGTGACAAACTAAACAAATTGTGTCCTGCAAAACTGTATAGGTTTAATATTAGCTATTGTTACTGTTTTTAAAGTCGATATACAGAAAAACAGCCCTTCTGGGAGTTAGCCTAGTGAAGACAAAGACTTCTGCGTTTTTCTCCATACTCCATACTCTTTGACTGATGTCACAGCTGATAAGGTAAAAACTAGTCTGATAACTATCTGACAAAAAATCACTTGACCAGTCTTTCCCTTTAAAGTATAGCTATTATTAAAGTGTATCTAACCTGTTTGAGATGTAAATTGTATGCTTGTCAGCTCATCGGTTGTCTTTTCACTGAAAAATGTAAGTGTTCTTTTGTACAATTTTGGTACGTGACTCTCTTTCCAGTTCTATGCGTGTTTGTTCGCATATCATTTCCCAAAAAATAGATTTAACAATAAATTTTAACATTTACAGAAAACACTGAATTGCAATAATCTTGTTATTGCAAATTCTTTTTTGCCTTGTCAATTATTAGCGAGAATCTGAACTAATTGTTCCATATTTACCAGGTTATAAGACAATAGAGGTGCTTTTGAGAGTTTGCAAATACTCATCAATATGATTGCTGTGACAGTTTTTCATGTGAGCCACCAAGATAATTACAGATCTTAATATCTGCTGATGACAGACATCTCCCATAGCGTCATTAACCCTGCAGGTACTCCACACTACGCCGCTTTGATTATCGCCCTGTGCTACATTACTCTAACCTGTGGTGGCTCATTTTCATTTTACAGAATTACCAATACTAACATCTGAGAACAGCCATGGTGAAATGGGAGCAGAAATATTGTGCATGCTCAGAATTAGCCTCCGGAAACTAATGTAATTATTTAGCACTTCAGTTGGTCATAAAGGTGTGAGGGGAGGAAGGGGTGAGCTGTCTTGAGCTGAGAGGATTTCATGCAGAAAATTTATTCAGCTGTCAATATTATTTTGATCAGAACCAGTGAGCACTGGAGGCTGCATGGAGGGTGTTAACAACTGCAACTCAATCATAATGACATTGTCTGCAGTCTTCACTCATTTGATGTCAGGACCATGTTTGCTTGGACATGTTCAGTAAATGCTGTGTGATGGGTGAGCAGGAAGAAACAAAGTATTAGAGATAACATGGGCATTATCTTACATCAACAAAATTAAACCACCAATTTTAATAAATGATTTGTTTTCTATTGGGTTCCCTAAAGGCAGCTGTCATTATTTCTTAATGATAAAGGAGTGATCAAATCAGTCTCACACCCATAATCTCACAGTTTTATCTGTAAATGGTCAGTGCCACTCCCATCATACCACCCAAGATAACACCCTGCAGATCTTTTCCATTCCAGCTGTGAACTCGGTTTGAACTTGCGCCTTTACATCAACAAACATATGACATCAGAGAAAGAGGAAAAAAACAAATAAGAAAGCTTTTTATTCAGAGTGGTCAGTAGCCAGGTCAGCAATGGTCCTTGTTTTCCTGCTTTGTAAATTCAAGGTCATGAAGAGGGAACAGAGAAGCATTAACGAAAGATGGAAGAGCCAGTGTGCAATTTCAGCATCTTACAAGTATTGTTGGTGGTCGGTTTCTGAAATATATATAGCATATATGTATATATATATATATATATAAAGATTAAAAGTCAGTGTACCAACATTGACCGGAGGAGTCAACAAAACAACTCTTTGCAGCAGAATGGATTCTATGTATTATTTGCATGTCAAAGCTTGAAGCGTTAAAACCCACAAAGAAATATTTGCATTCTTTTAGAGTCATTTGCAAAAGCAATTCAGGTATGACAGGAGTGACTGCTGCTGAGGATATACCTCTTGTTTGTCAAAGAAGTCTTTTTCAGTGCAGTCTCTTCATTAAACTTGTTGCTTCACATGTTGAGTCTGGTGTCAGATCTGTGCATTGCGCCAATATGAAGTACATATCATAGAGTTATGTAACATACATATCACTGGGTCTGTGAAGTTCTTGAAGTTTGTTCCCTTAGTTTGTGTGAGAGGCCTGACAATTAGATCTCTCTCTACAACTCAGAAAAAAAATGCAGAGATGAAAAAAAAAATGGAAGGGAAGAGTTCCTTCACATTACCAGGACTCTGCAAGTTACATAGGAAATGAAAGTCCAGAGACAAACTATGCACTGTTACACCAAACAAAAAACAGAGTATCATTGATATGGGTCTATGACATAATTTATACTTTGAAACTTAACAGTGAGTCTGAATCTATTTGAACAAAAGAAACATGCAATGCTTAACAGAATGCACATCACGCCCCCTTGCATGGCAAGGTTTTAAACAGGAATCTCTGGTGATCTGTTAATGCTTGGAGTATGAGTTGGAGAGGACTGTTTGCTACTACCACACCAAGTTTTAGCTCAATATCTGTAAAACTGACTGAGTTATAGCCATTTCTTGTGCTGGCTCATTGGGTGATTAGATGTGACAGCTTTTGGGTTGAATCCAAAAGTAATTCAGTTGTAGATGTATATCCAGTGATTAATTTCTTTTTTTAAATTTTTTTCATTAAAAATCTGCCCAATGGTTAACAACAAAGACACAAGCAATTGCATAATCACTTGTCTTTCATGGCAGTGGGCAATAATGAGTACAATTTTTTTTCAAAGCATTACTCTTTATTCCTATTTAGAGTCATTCTCAGCCTCTTACATTTTGCTAAATTACTAAAGCAAAAGTTAAATTTGATCATATACTGTAGCTTAGCCAAGAAAACTTCACGTCAAACTAAAACAGAAAGAAGCCAAGACTGTGTTTTCTGTCTTTAAAAAACAATACAGTTTAGTGGTAATACATCCTTATACAAAATAATTTTGGGTGATTCAGTTGAACGTTGTATTTTCATCTTAAAAGTAGTTCTTGGTTGTGTTATTATCTGCAAATTCTGCATATGTTTCTCTCTCACTGTGTGCATTTATGGACTTCTAAAATAATCCAAAGGCTCTACTAGCTTAAGATTTTAGATTTTATGATGTACTGTAAACTACATCACCAATGACATTTTAATTTTAACCTTGAAAACAACACTGGTGGGTAGATGTGCATCTTTAAGTGAAAAAAATGAGCGGCACATGCATGCACCATTTGATATAGAGTATTAAATGAAGTGCAGTGTGTGCTTACTTTGTGCACCACCAGCATTGTGTTCGTTTTACAATGTGGCCGACCCACATGCTTTAACTCTTGCATCAACATAGAAATCTTGTGGCCATCCTGATCCAGTTTTGATGTTTCACATCATCATTCTCATTTATGAATCTTTACACCTCTACTGGGAACACTTCAGCTGTGAAAGGGTACCATTCTGATTCCTGTAATTCAAACTAAACCCTAACTTTTTCCTGCCTTTCAAACCTTTAGATTCTAGTTTTGTTTTGTTTTTGTGTTTTTTTGAGGCACAGGCAACGTTTTAATCACTAAAACAAAGCAGTTTCGGTTCCTAAAGCAAGCAAAGACAAGCTGAATAAAAACAGCTGACATGTAAAGGAATTGTGAACTAAGCAAAAATATTGTGTCTAATGTTGAAGTTGAGCCAAGGTGAATAAAAATTCTTCAAGTTGTTCCACTCAGGTCTCCAAAGTCCTAATTAATTAGGTATGGTTTGCACCTCTCATTAAATATTGGAGTATTAATAGAACAGCATTTGCATTATATTTCTGAACTTTTATCAAATGTATTTCGATTAAAATTGTTGAAGGTGATTTGCAGAATGTTATAGGTTACACAATGACAACACACTCTGTGTGTGAGTTGAACATCAGGCAGTCTTTAAAAGATTTCTTCTAGATTATTCAAAATTAATTGATGAAATCTAGCTGAAGTCTTATTTAAACTCAAGTGTATGTTTCTCAAGAACTAAAACAAAAATGTTAATGATTTCCACTATCTAGTCCCCATTTCTTCCTTCCTCCCTCTCTTCTTCTCCATCATTTTCTTTCACACTTCTTGTTTTCCTCTGTTCCATCTCTCCTTCTTCTGCCCACACTAATCCTAATTTATGAAAGACTTACTGTATAAGATAACATAATACTCACTTCCTTGGCTAAGAGAGTGTTACTAAGGATCTCCATATTTACCCCAGTTGGAGTTGGGCTGCCCATTGTCCCCTCTTTGCCATCTACCATGTCTCATCCACCTGAGACCATTGTGGGCGCTAACACCGACTGCAGCCAGGCTTGCGTCACTTTGAGGACTGAAAAAGCAGCGTAAATGTCAGAGGAATTAGCTGCCTTGCTGGCGCCCACAGAGCCAAGCATGACAATGGGTGGGAGAGGAGAGAGGACAGTGGGTACAGTAAGCGTAAAGCATCAGTAAGCCATATGAATCCACTCCTCACTCATTTCACCTTCCGTCCTCTTGTTCTTTTCCTCTTTCTGTATTTTTTGCCTCTTTACAGCCCCCCCAAACTCCATCCTTCGCTTGCTTTCTCTCTGTATCACTGTCTCGCCCACCTCGCCTCTGCCCGCAAGCAGTTTGGAGCAGATTATAGCCCTACCACCCCCACTCACCCATATACACAAACATTCACTGTGGCTCTGACACATACATACACACACACACACACACACACACATACAAATAAAGGCATGTAAACACACTTTTCAGACTTTGTGTATCTCTTGCCACCTACAGTGGCAGTGCATCATCCTCTCCCAGTGGCCCTGAAGCGTGAACTTGTTTAGAACATCCTGTCCGGTCCAAATGCGGTCAGACATGTGACGAAATGCCTAAACAAACCAATCATCAAAGTCAAACACACACCTCCTCTATGAGTTAAGATTAAGGAAAGTGATATCATGGTGAACCGCAATACAACCAGTGATTAGATGTCCAACAGAATCGAGATGTTTTTTGTAATCACACGTTTACAGTGCGTGGTGGGAAAGCAAACCCACAATTAGGACCTGTGGACTTTTGCGTTGTGTCATTCTGTCAAAGAAAAATGAAAGTTTCTTAAAGTAAACCTGATTACATTTTAAAACATAAGTTAACATACTACCACTACACCTCCAAGAGACTTTTTGCTAACATTTACAGGTTCAACTTTTTGCAGGTAGATTCCAACAAGAGTTTAATTTGACATCAGCTGAGCTAATGAAGACAGTTTCTTTAATAGTCATCATGTTTTTTTATTAACCTTTATTTAACCAGGCAAGTCCCACTGAGATCACAGATCTCTTTTTCAAAGGAGGCCTGGGCCTGAAGGCAGCCTAACATGCATGTTTTTAGACTGTGGGAGGAAATCGGAGCACCCAGAGTAAGCCCACGCAAACACGAGGAGAACATGCAAACTCCACACAGAAAGACCCCGGGTCCAACCCAGGACCTTCTTGCTGTGAGGCAAAGGTGCTAACCACTTAAGCTGTCATGCTGCCAATTTTTTATCATTTTTCTAACTGAGAGGGGACAGTAATGTGGAAAAAATGTCCATGCAACAACTTTGTTTCTGCATCTGTGTGTGTCTGTTACTTCCTTTGTGTGTGTGTATGCAAAAGCAACTGTTTTTTTCTGTTTTCCATTCAGACCAGTGGGTAGCTGGTGCAGGCTGCACACTGTATGGCTAAAAGAAGGGGGGGGGGGGGTTGCGTGGGCCTGACCTGCGATCTCACCACCCACCTCTCACAGAGCCCAGGAAACTGCTTCTGCTTTAGCCTGCAAGAAAGAGCGCACGTTTATCTATGTGCATTTGCGTGGCGAACACAAATCATATCCTAAATTTTTCCCTCTCTATGTGGATGTGTCGCTCCTTTATTATTAGTGATTCTCCATCCTCCTCAGGGGACAGTGAAGACTGCAGCTGTCCCTATGACAACCTCAGTGCGACTGTCAATCACCAGGGTTGCCTTATCCTCCTTGGCTTACATTCTATACATGCACCATTCTCGGCTTTGACGGGTGTGCAGATGGCATGTCAGACAACTGTATAGCTCAAATCAACAAATTCACGGCACATTACTGCCTCACTGATATTAACCTATTCATACTGTGCATCCATAAGTGTTGTTGTCATCTGCTTGCCACTTCTGATCTCTTCTTATTGGTAGATGTTTTGAGAATTTGTGTGCTCAACATTAATTTAATGTGCATTGCTTCAGTTCACCTAAAGTTATTAAAAAAACTGAAACAGATTAACACTTTGCCATAACAGTTGCTATTTATGCATTAGGTCTAGAGAAGAGTGTGTTTGTGTGTTTTCTGTGTTTGTGTAGTCCCTAAACTGTACTGTTGGTCTGTTGATAATGAGTGCCCCGAGTGCTCCACACTACACCTAACTGATCCAGTAATTGCTTTTCCTCCTCAGCATTTATCATCATCTGCCCGACCTGTCATGTTAGTTGAGCTGAGCTGAGGAGGACACAGAGGGTGTAGGACCTCAAGGTGGTGGCAGTGGAGATAGTGGTGTGTCTGTTTGGATGTAGCAGTCCACTGCCTCAGGCGGAAGGACGTTAAGATGAGACGAATGGGGGAGGCAGAGAGGACAGAAGGACGGGACAAAGAGAGTTGTCATACAGTGGTTAATAAAATTATAATCTGCAGCTCGGAATCACCAGAAAGCAAAATAGGGACGGGTGATATATCAAGTTGTTTTTGTGTGCTATAACGCAACTATCAGGTCAAAGTTTTAATAGAAAACTTTTAGCTGTCTGCACCTAATTCACTAGGAGTTTATCTTCTGCCTCCCATCCAGAAATCTCCGACAGACTTCATCACTGCATTAGGCTACAGTGTGTAAATACACTTTAATACTAAAGATAGATCTTGTATATATCTTTGCTTTTAGGAGATAAGTCTCTGTCAGCTCAAATCATTGCTTAGAACTGAAAACCATCAGAACAGATGCCGTTTGACATCATAGAATAATATACAATAAAATCCACCAGAAACAATCCATAAAGAACGCAGCAGCTAAAACGTGGCATGAATAAACAAATAAATAAATAATATCCAGAAATAAACATCAGCACAAATATACAGTGTGTACATTCACATAAACAAAAAATTTAAACAAACAGCCTCCTTTCTGCAAGGCCTGTAGATGTGTGTGTTGGTGTTACTGTATGTGGGGGAGGGCGTGCTGCTGCTGCTGCTAGTGGGGATTTGATGCTGATGAGGTCTGTAATGGGAGTGAACAGGGAGCGTGAGGGGAATAGATTGGGACTTCATTGGCGAGCCCACTCTCCCTATGCACTGCAGTATGCTCGCCTATTTATTCCCCCCATTTCAATGCGCCTTTGCAGTGACCTTTCTCCAGCCAATGACAGTAAAATCACTTTGCCACCAGAGAGCTATGCATCAGCTACTGAGCACCTCCTCCCCTGCATGATTTCCTTATTTTATCCTCCATATCGTTCCCCACAGACACAGTCTGGAGCTGCTGTGCCTTAAGCAGGGTAAAGGAATAAAAAATGAATTGCAACTATACCATTATGCAAATGATCACT
Source organism: Kryptolebias brasiliensis (assembly GCA_028566095.1). Taxonomy (NCBI): domain Eukaryota; kingdom Metazoa; phylum Chordata; class Actinopteri; order Cyprinodontiformes; family Rivulidae; genus Kryptolebias; species Kryptolebias brasiliensis. The sequence goes on along the minus strand of JAOXNZ010000117.1, from coordinate 15,607,030 downwards.
GCTTTGACTATGCAAATTTAAGGTATTAGTGAATGAGACACAATTGGAATATAAGGATAATTATGACAATAATATCAGTTGATTTTCAATTTTATTTGATGTGCACAGTGAGAAAGGGAAATGTGGCGATACAAATTTCAAAACCATGTAAACATTTCTTTGGTGGCACAAAAAAGCTTTTTTTTTTTAAAAAAAAAAAAAACTACTTTGATTTTAATGCTTTTTGTAATTGAAATATCTCATGATCTTCATTACATTTGGACATTTCCTTGATAAACAAATGAGACAATTGTGTCTCAATGAGACTAACTTGTATAAATAACAGAAATGAACAAGATGCAAAGCTAAGTCAGTTGATATTTAGCTTTTTTTTTCAGTAAATCTCATTCAAAGGAAAAAAATATATAATTATGCAAACAAACACTGTGACAAAGTCAAAAGGCTTATTGTATAACTTCTGAATGAGGCATTTATTTGCACCAATGACATATTGGTTTCTTCAAACATGATTACTGCTGATTTATTTTGAGTCATTCATACTTACACTACTTTGCTGCCAAATATAAATCTCAAGTACTTGAAAAGGGACACTTAAAAGTAGGAAATACAGGTGACTCTGCTAAAAGATATTTAGTCATATGTATTGTAGAAATATGTACTTTTTTTGCCTTATTTATAGTGTTGAAGCATAAAATGGGGACCCTTAAAAAACTCAAAATTGACCTGTGCTTCACATGTCAATGTCCACCAAGACATAGACAAGTGAGACATTGAGTGCTCAGTCTTACCTGTCAATAGTTAGTATCAATGCCAAAGTATCCATGCAGCAGACAGTAGTCAGAATAACTTCAGGCTGGAGAAAATGCAAAAAAATATTCTCAATTAGGGAAAATAAAGAAGTGATTTTTTTTGTTGTTGTCTAAAACAACAAAAACTTCAAACATTTTGCTACTTTGAGCAAAAGCTACATTATGGATTTCACACAGCTTTACTTTCGTGTCTTTAATTAATTAACACAAAAAAAACATCCATGAATAGATATTGTGTAACAAAACAAGTCACGTGACTCATTGGTGTTTTAGTTAAAGGTCACCTGGTTGTCTGAAAAATGAAATAGATTGTAATCTTAATTCAGGTGAGTACTCTTTGACAAGTTAATTTTAGGGACATACTAATACTTGGTATTTTCTTGTCTTTTAATGGGTTTAAAATGATCCATATCAGAAAATTTGTACCTTTTACAACTACAATGCTGTAATTTTGATTCTACGAGCAGCCACCAGACCGTGTTTCTGCAAAAACAACAGAGAACTACATATATACGTGTGCTGTTAAATCAAACATGAGAGTATAAACACAGCTAACACCAATATACAGTATAAACAGGGACAAAGAAAATGTTCAGTAATAGGTAATAACCCAGATGGTGAGACAACCAGATTTAAATGCAAAACATGCTGCTCGGCATGTTCGCCTCAAACAAAAAGACTACATCCAGCCAAAAAAACAGATGGAAAACACTCCGCCTGTCTCTTCTCCTCCCTCGTTTTCTGTCCTGCTGTCTCTCACTCCCTCTTCCGAACTCCCTCTTACACACACAGACACATACACACTGCAACCATCATCCTCCCTTTTAATTTCCTCGTGCAGATCTGAGGAACAGATGCAGGCAACACAACAGAAATAGAAAATGGGGTTAAGCAGTGTTCCTCCTGTAAGAAAGGACAGGAAGCACTAGATGATGCTAAAAATAGTTAAAACCTTGTGTGAGAGAGAAACGCTCAAAGGTCCTAAAATAGCTGGTCAAACAAAGGCAAAAAAACAAAGGCTTTTTTTTTCTCCTCTCTCTCTGCTCCTATTTCTGTGTGTGCATTCTCACATGGCGACTTCCTGGTTGCTAGGTTACGACACTTGTGGCCACCATCCCATAGTCCGAAGGTGCCTTTTGAATCCACAAAAAAAAAAAAAAAATGAAGGCAGTCCTCCTTTTTGCCCATCTTCATTTGAAATTTAAAAGAGCAGAAATGGAAACATGTGCATTGACAATTAGGGGAGCACCAGGCACAGCGTGAAGGACAGCCGACCGATCAATTTGTACAAAGACGTCTTGTATTTCAGATGCACCATGGAAACAGGGACGACTCCAAATTACTTCCACTAACAGCCACAGCAGGAGAAATTGAAGGGAAGTGGAATGCCTTGGATCCCACTTGTGTGTGTGTTTCTGTGTTTGTTATTAGCTGTTAATATCGATGCCAAATATGACCGGTTATCCATCTCTGAGCTAACACCACATATATGATCTTCGGAAGTCATTCCACAATAGCTAATTACCAATTTTCTAAAAAAAAGAAAAAAAAATCACACATCCTGGAGCATATAGAGTACATAAAAACCCATGTATGCATCTTTTGCTTTGTAATACAGGTACCACAAACCAGCAGGCTATTTTCTAGCCCCTAGGGGAAAGTACTCCCAGAAATAGATGAAATGAGGGGAAATGAGAACTGCCTTGTACACATGACTTTTGTGGGGCAAAACACAGCCCATTAAACCTTAGAAAAGTCCTCTGCTGATTTGGAAGGAATAAATCTTCCTTTATTGTCAAATGAAAAGCTGCTCATCAGTACAGTAAAGGTCACTGTGCTTTGTTGATGGATTGCGTGCAGAGTATCATACTGAATATGAATATACAGAGAAACTGGTAATACACACAGGTTATTGTATCAAAGCCCCAGCTAAGCGTGTGCAAACATATCTCACAAGCCTTTACCACCTTTACACACCAACTCAGATTAGTAATAAAAGTTATATTCCCCTAGTCGACTCAAAATCGTTCAGATATAATTAACTCATCAGACTAAAAACGTGACACACACTCCTCGATATAGAATGATTCATTCAAAACCAAGATCTCTCTGATGCCATTACTTTAAATGAAGCATAACAACAATCAAAACTATGTTTTCCTGTAAGAGACACAAGTAATTGTATTGCAGTTACATAACTTTGTTCTGCAGCTCCTTGGAGTCTTACAAAATGCACAGAACACAAAAGCACAATTAAAAATAAAAACACTTCCACAACCTTGCCCATTAAAGAGTTGAGTTCAAACAGGCTTACACCTCTGGGCAAGGTCCATATTTCATCACGGAAGGAGAGTCAGAGTTGAAATCCCAAGGATGTGTCGTTTCCTCACCCTCCCAGGATTGCAGAGCGTAAGGCGGACGTTGTTTACTGGTTGCCAAGTTTCCTGGTTTCCCTCTGGGCAGGAGGGAGTTGGCTCGGTTTTAGAGCTCAACCAGTCAAGGTGATTTAAGCCACCCAAAGTCCGAGCATTAACGGTGCAGGCCTGGTTTCTCATTTCTGCTGCTGCTGTCTTTCATTCAACCCCTAATAAAGATGACAGCACTTGTATTTCTGTGTTTTCAGGAGGTTGTTACTGTGTCCTTGGGAGCTGATTTACAGGGGGACCTTGTATGCTGCAGCCTGTTTCACTGGTATGTTCTTCTGTCTTTAATTGAGGGCTGCACTGCGATGGTCCACAGATGCAAAACACATTTTAGCTATAAAGGAAAGGGGAAAAGTCTGAAAAACACATAAACATGACAAAAAACATGAAATTTAGTCAGAAACCAGAGATGATAGGTTTGTTTTTATTGGCTACAGATGATCAAGAGCAGAAAGACTGACTATAATATCAGTAAAGTTATTCAAATGCTTGATAAATCCACACCTCACAACTTGATTCACACCGTAGAGGCTCTTTTTCACTTGATCTGTTCTATATGGTAGGAACTTACATTCACTAATATGTACAAGTGGCTGAATCAGCTTTCACAACACAGAATCACAAGCTTATGGGACCAATATTGACAAAGCTAAGCCTAGCATGAGTACACATACACTCCACTCACCTTGCCCATGATTCCTTTCCATGGGCACCTTCCAAACAAAATGAAGGTTAACCATCCTTGCATCAACTGGTTGTATGCCGCAAAGGATTTGCAATCTTTGAGCTCCTCTCCTGTAAAATGCGAGAGTTTATAAATTAAGTAGTTGCAAAGTAGGCAACATCTGGCAAACCCTTTATGTGTAGGGAATCCGGGGTCTTCAGTTTAATCAGATTTGAAGAAATGTAATGCCTAATTGTGCAGTTATTTCACACATTTTTTGGTGTACTGATGCCTCACATTTCCCTTGAAATGTATTGTGTATTTTGAAGGTTCTACCAAATCAGGTAGCTCTATGTTGCAATTCATTTAGACCTCTGTTCTGGGTTGTTTTTGCGAGACAACAGAAGTGCAGGGATGGGTTTGTCCCCTTGACCATTTGTGCAGCCTAATGCCAAGAACGAGATAACCATTTCTGTAGTGGGAAATTTAGTTTTTTTTTTAACAGGACTCACTCAAGGCAATGAACTAAAAACAGTTTCTTTTTTGTGGTTTAATGATTCAAGAAAACATAGATCACATGATTCTCTGACGCATACTGAATGACCTCTGCAGTACAAGTTAATGGCACTCCTTACACAAAAACTAAAAGTAGTGGGCTTCCTATTGCAACTCATGAGCCAAAAGCCTTTGGGCTCATGAGAAGCACAAAGATGCTCATTTACATTCTCCAAATGGGCAGTTATTTCTTTCCACTATGCCGGCGCATGACAAAGTAGTTCATTTCCCAAGCAATTTGGTCTCATGCATCATTTCTCCAGCTCAGGTCCTGGTCTTCTAGTTTAAATTGTATCATTTAGAATGTGGAAGAAAACAAAAATCTGCAACCTTATTTTTTGTATCGTCTCTTTAGGGGGTATTTTGTATCACTGCAATAAAATAATTGAAAACAGAAGATGATTTAAATGAAAACAGGAAGCAATGGGAAAAATTATAGTGTTTTCTGAAATGTCAGTGTTTGTATAGTTGATTCTTTTTAAATGACGTTGTTATTCATTTCAAGGTTACCACATAAAGTAACACTCAGACCCCTTAAGCGAGGAAAACATCGCCACCGGCATATGTAGAAGATGAAAAGTCTTACTGAGAAATGAATAAGAACCAGACCTGAGCTGAGCCGGGTCTTCCATTAACCTGTCCTTCCAGGGGAGTGGCTCGTAAACAAGGCCGAGATGGCAGGAAGTGGTGGAGGAGCAGGGGAGGAGGTCAGGAGGAGTGGAGGTAAAGTGGAGGCCTTCAAGAGGCACTGAGAAGGTCAGTTAAAGGGAAGGAGGGGCGACGCAGGGACAGCACTTGCGCCTTCAAAGGGAAGCGGAGAGAGCATTGATCTACGGGGTCTCTCTGATGTTGCAGCCACGAACACAAAAAGGTACGAGTGAATAGAGATGATCTGGATGACAAGCTGTCATACTCTTTTAAGTCTCCACATTGGGAGATGTTTTGTTCGGGGGAAGTGGGGATGAAGCTATCCTTTTAGCCTGTGGCCAGGACTTTTTAGGCCCAATAGAAATCACTTGAACAGACCTGTGATTGATTTCAGGCGAGTGGAAATAGCAGCCTGTTACTTCTGCCGACCTATAGCTCAATGTACTGCGTGCACTTCTTCTCCACGAATATGCCATCACACAGAAAACAAAATCCATTTCACCAATATCCAATGCAGCCTGATGAGCTGGGTTAAAATGGGGAGATATGAACAAAGGGGGCATTTGTATCTATATTGTTTTACTTGACTCAGAACAGAAAAACCCTACCACAAACTTGAAACAAATTTTCAATTATTGCCAAGGCTGATGAATCCTAAATTAAGACTTTTGTGGTACTTTTTTTTCCAGATGAAGAGAACAAACATGGCAGAGCCCAGAAATTTTGATAGAGTGTATACACAGCGAGCCGGGAGGCAAAATCAGGACACGAATGGAGCAAAATGGAAAACAAAAGGTCCTCTCCTCTCTTCTGTGCTCTCCTCTCGCCCCCGCAGCCTCCGGAGCACAGCTGTCTACATGGCTGGGCTGTTTTTACTGACAGGCTGCGAGAGCCATGAAACAGGAGGGCACCGGGGACCCGGGCCACCTCGACAACACGCGCCCCCACAATCTGCTGCTCACTGTGTACCCCAACCTCTGCTCACTAACGACCTCCTCCAGTGTTTCAAACATTTCATCCCACGGGCACACGCTCTCTCTTTCTCCCTCTCTATCTCCTCTTCACTGCACATTTCCGCCTTAGTTCTATCAGATTTCACTGTTTGTGCCTGTCATTTCCATTTTTTTTCCCCAAACACCCGCCCATCCCTTATTTCTGCCCTCCAGTGGCTCTCTCACGCTGTCATATCTGCATGTTTTTGTTGCTTGGCTGTCATGTCCCATGATTTTTGCCTCAGCCACATATTACCTTCTCACAAAGATGAAAGGAAGGGGGAGAGAGGGGGAAAAAAATAAAACCAGAAAGTCCAAAGGAGGTTAAGAAAACATGTGGGATAAGAGGGAGGCAGAGTGAATAAACCAACAACAAACAATTTCTTATTGTGACTGGCTGCGCTGTGCAATTTCCAAGGCTGCCTGGGATTTAATAAGCACTTCATTGGCATTAGGAGTCTCCTTGTTTTCCTTGCTGCTGTGGCAGAGGCGCTGCGTGGTTTCCCCTGTTTTCAGCTTTCGACGAGTTGAGAACAGGGGGTGGTAGAAGAGGCCTCTGCCAAAGGCTAAGAGAGGCAGAGAGTCCCCACCACCACCACCCCAATTCAATCCTTTTTGTTTTTGCTGTCTTCGCTGGCTAGGTGGAGCTTAACTGCACCGTTTAGCTGGAGGGTAGAGGTGCAGGAGCTGAGGTAGCGATGATTATGATGGGGACAAGCTTCCCTGGAAAGCCCTTGAGGCAGACAGTCTCTATGCTGTAAATAAACAGCCCACTCTCCCTGCAAGAAGCAACTCCTCCTCTCATGCATATCAAACCCTCAAGGACAGTTAAACATCACTTTTTTTTTTCCCTGACGCTTTCTTGCTCTCACTGTCCCCTCATGTGCCTCACTGTCAAATCATGCAAAAAATCCACAAACTTACTAAAACCCTTCTCTTAACAAACCAGATCAAAGAAGATTAAAATTTGATCTTTGTAATTCCACCCCCCACCCCCCCATCTCAGCCCACACTGTTGTGTTGAAAAGGGAAACAACAATGAACAGTGTGGGATCTGTTGCATTCTTCTCATGGGAGAAGACTTCTAAAGACATTTTCTGTTAGGGGTAAAAGCAGAGAATAGGAAAAAAAGGGAACTCCCCCACTGTGCAAAAAAATAAAAATATCCAATTGAAAGTCATAACTCAGAACTTAAACTCAACATGGTATCAGATGAATGTAGAGTTTAGTTCTGAATACAGTAACCTTAAAAGAGAAAAGGAGTCTGGCAATTAATTTGATTGTAAGGGTGCCTAAAAGCCTCAATAAAAATAGTATGAAGCAACAAAACAACTCAAAATGTTCTCTCTTTTTTTGCTATCTAAAGTGTTTTCATATTGACGACTGTGTGGTTCTGAAGGCATACTTTCTCAACCTTTGACATGTCCTTCAGAACTTGTCTCAGTCAGCCCTCGTGTGACAAGTCGTCAATTGCCGCAGCACGAAAGTGAGATTTAAGGTCAAAGGCAGATTTCTCACATACTCTGTGAGCAGCCACGCTTTCACCCGATACACATAACACATCTGATTAGCTCGCCGCTCAGTCCACCCACATAGGGAGCACGCAGCATACATGCTGCACACACACATACACACACACACACACGCTGTACGTTTGCCTCAGCTGCGATGCTGCCTCTGATTTACAGAGAGGCCTGTGCGCCGCCTCCTCCTCTTCCTCCTTCTTCACTTCCCCCTGCCTCTCATAGACCTGTCACTGCTTGACTTCGCAATGTGGGATTGACCCACTTTTTACGCCAGTGGGTTCGGGTGAAGGTCCCCAGGAAAACAAAAGCACACATGCAGACACGACCACATTCATTTGCTCTCACACACATATGTTAACTTCTCTGTGACTGCGTACATAAGAGCAGTGATAAATGTCTAATAATTCCATCACTGCTGGCTGAGAGCTGCAGCTCCCACTCATGACAAAAGAAGTAAAAAAGGAAACACGTGAATCTGACATTTATTAACACACAAATGCACTTCCAAAGGCAGATAAGAGTCAAGTTAAAAGAAAAAAAACTATTTTGGTAATACTTGACTCTTATTTTTAAAGTTTCAGCTGCCTTTCTTCATACAGGAATTCTAGGTTTTCCTCCATGTTGTTATTTTAGAATTAATAAAAGTAAACCTAAATTACAAAACTAAACAAAAATGAAGCAGTTCTGGAATGAATGCATATTACCTGACCCCTTTAATGTCAGAGTTCTTGTGTTGAGAAACACCTAAGTTATAAACCTTTCGGTCACACTTTGAAGATAACGTGTGAGATGTCACTGGATTTCACAGCGTGTCACACAATGTGTTAGTATGTGTATGTGAATTACTCTGAGCTACAACCACGCCAAATTTTAACTCAATATCTGTAAAACCGAGTTAGTATGATTTTTCTGTTTTCTAAGGCAAGTTGGCTGTGGCAGCCATGCTGAATTTGACTGACGTCAAAAGTTAATCAGTTGTAGAGGTGCATCCAATGATTACTTTCTGAAAGTTTCATTGAAATCCATGTAGTGATTTGTGAGATATTTTGCTAACAGACAGACAGAATTGACTTTATTAATTAAGGGCAACGTTTTAAAAACAGACCCTGCATGGTCAGTTAGTGCTGAGTATGTGTTGGGGATGACTCTCAGCTACTACCACACCAAATTTTAGCTCAATATCTGTGAAGTCTATTAAGTTATAGCTATTTGCAAAGGTCGCTTGGCTGTGGCGGCCATCTTAAATTGAGCTGACTTCAAAAGTTAACTACTTATAGATGCAAATTCAATTTTTACTTTCTGAGAGTTTATTCAAATCTGTCTAGTGGTTCATGAGATATTTTGCTAACACAGCAGACATATGCGCACCCAAACATGGGCAAAAACTTTATCACCAAGTTATACATTGTTAAAATTAAATGCACTGGTTTAAATGATACAATATGTTAAACACTGGCCAATTAGCTTCTTTTTGACTTGCAGGTATCATTGTAGGCATTTGTCGACTGCATCAGCAGTGATTAAAAAATATTGTGTTCATGTCGACACATTTGTTTTCAATTAGTCTGCTTAACTTGGGTAAATAAAACTCTGCGCAGACCCAAAAGGAGTTTCCAACACACACACATATTTTGACACGGTGTTTCACATAAGCTCTGAAACTGACTGCCGCTACACACAACTGATATAAAGCGATGTACAAGACTCATTTCACTTTTCTTCACATTGGCTGGCAGCTCACACATGCTCCCGTTCCCACTGAGAATAACAAAGTCTTGTGCAGCAGTCCAAAATAAACCATTGTTCTCCGAAAGTCGTGCTTATTAGCATTTTTATTCCACCACAGCTAATAGGATAGATCAATGCCATCCATTTCAGAAGTTATACACTTATTTGCATGCAGGATTGTTGTACCAAGACAGTTCTGGCACCAAAATAAAAGCAGTAGTTTGTTTAGGTTGATTTACCTTTAGTTAGATAAAGCGCTGGTTTTCGTTACAAAGGGTAGATGATAAAGTTGCATAGGTCTGCATTCATACTTCACATCACTTCACTAACACTGCTGGCATGGCAGTAACATCTGGACTTATTTATTGTTCAAATTTCCTGATGATGCATACTTGTGTTGTGCCTCCACCCTTTCTGTTTTGTATTTATACTCGCCAGTTTAAAAGACTCCACACATCCATTAGCTTAATGACTCAAAAGTCTGGCTGTGTGAGATTAGATTGGGACAGGAGACAAACTACTTCCCGTTCAGAGTTTACAGCAGCTCCTACCCAGCACAAAAAGAAAGACCGAAAGAACATCGGCATGCATGTGTGTTACACGTGCATTCAGCCCTGCGGGCAGTGAGGTTACCTTCAGCTCCCAGACATGTGAAGAGGCCGAGATATGTGGGCTGAATACTTGATCTGAAAACGAGGAGAGCATTCCTAGAGCAGAAGAGAACCCAAAAGCATCCAGGGTCAAATTTTTTCAGTACAGGAGGATATTTGAGCCCTACAGTCCCCTCTGGTTCATCAGTTCAGTAGTGATTCAGGGGAGGAATGCATGCAATGAGTGTACTGCGGTGCAATGGAGATTTTGATTTGAAAAGAAACAAATGGCTTCCTTGTGGTGATGTCTCTGATTATGTTTCAGTTACATACACACAGCAACAACTTTTTCTCTCACGTTTCACTTATTTATCTCATAGCTGGGTAGAATATATTTCTTCATGAAAACAGAATACATTTAGTACACAATAATGGCATTTACATAATATTAGCAATTTGGCTCCCTTGAATGTGTTTTTTTCTTGATCTTAGTTATGTTACAACTCATGATGCTGCAGCAACCTCAAGTTTACACATTCATACAGATCACAGAGTTACTGAGTCATTTTCTGTACCTGCTTCTTCCTGTTCAGGGCGGCAGGAGGGGTTGGTGTTGGGGGAGAGGCAGGGCACAGAGCAACTCAGAAACAGACAAGCAAACACACGCTCACATCTAAAGTGAATTGAAAAATTGCAATTAACGGGAATAGCCTAAGAAAACCTACACAGAAAGGATTCAAACCAAGGAGCTTCTTGTTTTGAGGTGACTGCTATGGCCACCTCACTGAGCAGCCTAACACTACAGCAAATAGCCACAAATAATCCAAGTTTTGAATATGCTTCCTTCTGTACACGTCTTTTTTCTTTATAGTTGCTGTGAATAGCTAACTGTAGCATTACCATATCTTGGTAAAGTGAATATATGCAGTTAAAGTCACTACAGATCAAGGCATGTTAGTTTAAAACTTTAGCTATAATTTCTGTGACAAAATCTATAATATATAGAAACAATTAAAACAGACAAATCAATTACTGATACTGAACAAATTTAAGGGGATATTTGCAGGTTCAAACAGTGAGTATGTACACGGACATGCAGTTTGCAGAGTTTTGTGGAATAAAAATAGGACAACACAACTAATTAGGGAGAACAGCCAAGTTAAAGGAACTCATTGCAAAGCATAAAATTAAACTAGAGGCACTTCGAAAACACAAACCTCCACCAAGGCCATAGGGTCATTAAAAGACGAATTGTGATCCCGGTCCCCAAAGAAATGTAACATTTCCTGATGATTTCATCTAAATCTGTTCATTAGCTTTTAGGTGGTTGTGCTAACAGACAGACAGACGGACAAACAAACCAACCAAGCTAGCAAAAACCTAACCTCCTTGGTGGAGATAAAAAAAGGTTATCCTGAGTTGTGTCAAATGTTGCAGTTTGGAAAAGAGTTTACTCCTGTAGTTTTCTAGATAAGCTGTTATGCATTCTTGAAATGGCTGGCTTTTAATACAGCATGACTTGACATTTTTGCATCATTTCAGTGTTTTATC
>JAOXNZ010000117.1:15533809-15546931 GCA_028566095.1 Kryptolebias brasiliensis | reverse complement strand
GAGAGGTGGGGTGGGGGGATATGGGGGGGATGGGAAGGGTGATGACTGCCCGCCTGGTTGGCTTTTATTCTAGCATCAATGAGCAAACAGTCCCTGTATGCAACGAAAGACAATAGTTTCGTTTCTATCAACTACTAAGATCAATAGATGAGGAAATGACGTCACTGCAAACATGTGCTTAAAAATATAAAGATTGCCTTTATTTTACTTTACCGTCTGCCATGCAAGTATTTATTTTATTACTAGGTTCAGGCAATTTCTCATTCTCTCATCAGGATCAGAAATCCTCTTAAGTGCATCCTTTCAATTCTGGGGCGCGAGTGTAAATATAAGCTGTACACACACAACGTCTATTTAGCAGACAGAACGAGAAGAAAGCAGAGCATGCAAGTGCATTTTGACGAGCTGTCAGGAGTCAGTGGCTTAATACAGCTTAGATGTCATGCAAAAAGTCTAGTGAGATGCCAGACGAGGAATTAAGACAGCTAAACGAAACTAGCCATCATGGTCAAACAGAGGCAGCTACAGTCAAACTTGCAAACCGCAGCACATTTAAATTACTATGCCCTAGGAGAGCTGTTAAAACAGAAACAAGAAAGAAAGAAAGAAAGGAAGGAGGAGAAAAAAGGGGGACACAGGGGAGAAAAATGCAATTTCAATAATTGCCAGAGCTCAATTTCCATAAAACATTTTCCCCTTAACTTGACACAAAAGCCTGAGAGAGCGAGGAAAACTGCTGTGTTCAAGAAAGCTGGTTTGTTACCTAGATGATAGCTGAGGACATTTAATCTAGATAAAGGAGAAGACATAAGGAGATCTGCTCAGCCCAGTATTCCATGAACACATACTTCCTGGAAAAACACTCAATCCTGAAACGAGACCTCGCATAACCAAAGACATTTGAAGAGGTAAGTGCTTATTAGGGGGTTCGGGGGTTTATAACCACTTCATCTATGACTACTGCTACCAAGAACCACCCCAATTCTCCCCGAGGCTATTTTTGGGTGTTTGGGCATATCAGTTACTGTGTCAGACACTTTTAAGAGCTAAGTGCATTGATTGATTTTTGATAGCCCCAGAGTTAGTACGAAGAAAGGAAATGAGGGAAAGCTTTTGTGTTCCAATTTTCTAATCTTACTCAGATCCGTAATCTCCTCGCAATCTATATCATTCCATTTTGCTTCATGAATTATAAAACAGAATCAATTTCTCTGGATATAAACACACTAAAGCAGCTTTACGCCTTTATTTGAACCCATTCCCCTGCTCTCATTCCTGCTGCGCCCTTTCCCCCCTATCCATTTCTTTACAAAAGATGGGGATTAACATAAACATAATTATGAATGAAGAAGCAATGTATGTGGTAATGTGAGATAAGCAATTCTTGAGAAATGAAAAAAAGAAATGCATCTGACTCATAATGAATCTAAGAGAAATAGGGTTATGCGGCCACAGAGAGGGTCAGGAAGAAAGGCAGAGGGAGAAATTCACTCTTCAGGGTCAGCAGCTGAATTATCATCTGCCTCCGGTAAAAGAAATGACAGTCACTCTTGGCTGCCCAGCAAAGGCGTACCACATGATGGGCAAGACTCGCTTCCAGCCCACGAACACTGTGACACACAGCCACAGACTCGCATGTCCGCACACCTACACACACAGTCATCTGCTGTCAGTGCTACGAGGCGCATGCTGAGTTCACACACACAACAAGGCCAGGATTTCCACCAGAAAATTATCAGCGGGGCCATACAGAAACACACTTGCCATCTCCTAGCTGCCCACATTCCCTGATAAAAAAAAAAAAAGTTACTTAATGCACGGAACCGTTCACTGGATAAATTCATCACACGTTTTTTCTCCATCTTGTACTGTTTTGACATCAATCAGCAGCGTAGTGCTGATGCAGTTATGTACATCAGTGTTAGCCAAAGTTACCAAAAGGAAGTTGAGTCAGTCAGTCAGCTGCAGAGTCCTTCATACGTCACAATGTTGTGTAAGTGCATTCAGTCTTATCGCCTCTCCTCTCGCTCAGTTTCTCTCTGCAACCAGTGCGGAGCTTTTTTTTTTTTTTATATTGCTTTGCTCTCGCAATTGATCATTTTGGTGAGTCATGCCACACTGACTCAATTGCATACCGTATTTAAGCAGAGCTGTTTCACTGTAAGTGCAGGGTGAAGACCCAAACTGGGCTGTGTGTGTACGCAAGGCTTCCAGGAACCCTATGCTAATACTGAGTGAGAAGGCGGTCATTTGATGATCCGACACTCTGTTTATGAGTGAGAGAGACTACGGTATACTCAATCTCCATGCAGCCGCAGCACACTTCCTGGAAACTTGCTGGTGCGTGTGCGTGTATCTGTCAGTGTGTGAAATATAGAAGGAGTGGAAAAAGATTGCAGATAAAGGTAGAAACAGAAAGGTGGAAGTATGTGCTGGCTCACTCATCAGCTCACGAATAGGCCTTTCTTGTATAGTGTCCCTTGCTCGCTGCAGGGCCATGCGTGCACACACACATACAAAGTATCTCAGATGTTACTAGGATACAGGAGGGTGTTGCTGCTTATTATATCCTAACAGCAACAAACTGGATCTCTAACTTGTCTCATTCAGCAGACCAAGATTAGACAATCACAAATACCTGTGCAGCATCACATCCATGTCACTTATCTGGCCATTGCTCTGTAACTAATGAGGTCCAAGATGCACAAAAGAGCTGAAGCTTAAAGGCTGTAAGACACCAGATTGGTAAGATTGTAGTATTTCAGTATTACAGACCAATAAAATCCTCACCTGAGTTTCTGTTAGACTCTCCAATGCTTGCATGACTGACTGCTCTGGTCTTGATGCTTGAGACTGCACAGCAATAAAAGAAAAAAAACTTTAAATTAACTGCAAGGACATGCACAGAAAGATGGATGCAACAGCAATAGTTTTTTGTTTTTTTTTAATGTTTCAGATAAACTGATCCTGATTTCAGAGTGGAACACAAAGAACAAGATGAATCTTACCATTAATCCTGCTTCAACTGTTGGTACAAGTGTTAACTTGCTCCCATCAGAGATGCCTAGATCCTGGAGTTTGCCTGAACTTAGTCGCCTGCAGGGTGAGACAGAACGAGATAATTAGACTGCGCTGACAGTATCTTCTTTCTTCAGACACACAAACACCCGTCAACCAGGAGGGGTGGGGGGGAGGGGAGCAGGCAGACTTCAAAACTAGTTTGGAAAAGAGCCGTGGGTGAAAAGCTTCATGAAAGAGAAGTATTGATTGGGCTGTCATTTTTCAATTTCAAGTATAGTGGAGCTTGACAAGTGCTCGCAGTGGATATTTGGCACCACTGCCACTTGCCTAAGTGGAGGTAAGTATTTTCTGCTGGCTGTACAAGCAAGAAGCAGAAACTCTAAGCTATAAAATGTAACTAATACATATAGGAAATAAGAAACATTATAAAATGTTCACATTATTGGCAATTTTGATTGTTTAATTGTTTTTTATTTGGAGCATTTAGCCACATGTTAAAATAATGTATCCCCTGGGTTTCTCTGTCTGTGCCGAACAGGAGCAGTCTAAAGGCACTGCAGCGTCTTGTCTAGCAGCTCACGGTGCACTGCAAACACTCACATCCACGTCTGGATCTGTTCTTCTTTTAAGGTTAGGCGGAGGACGTTTAAAGACAAGCCTTGCTCCACAGGCGTGACCCAAATCTCACCCCGTGCAGCTGAACAAAGGCCATCAGCCCTGACTCGCAGTGGGTCTACAGTCTGAGGCGCAGGGGGAGATTAAAACGGGGTATTCAGGTTTTAAGGGATGATGTGATTTATAGGGCGATTACAATGAGTGGGAGGGGAGGAGAAGGAGGCCGAAAAACAATGCTGACTGTTTGCATGTACTAAAGTCTCCCTTTTCTCTTTTTGAATATAACCACCTGCACTATTTCAGCTTGTTGAACTCGAACCTGATTCACTTGAGATTTGTAGGTTTTGGTTAGCTTTAAAAGGACAAAGGGCTTAACAATTCCATCACCCACTGCAGCTGTGTTTTAACATGCTCCGGGAGCAGTCGATACCTCACACAAGGAGAAACAGTGAAGGAAAAAAAACACTTTCTGCTGCATGTCCGGGTTGAAAATACATGACCTAAACCTGTGCAGCAATAACATGAAAATGTGCTACCAAGTCTGTGGGACTTTTCATCAATGCACAATATGTCTGATTCATACAGCAAAGCTTTTTAGTCCAGTTTTGGGTTTTAAAAGATGTGAATCAGGCTTGCAGATTGCCTCCTCAATGCCCCAGTACACAAGCCTTCTAATAAAGAGAAATCAACAAAAGGCGTTTGCAGTTTCACTCACGTTTCTTTATGCAGCAGAGCGAGTCTCTCTTTCGGTACTTTGAGTCTCTGCGAGAGCCTCCTCTTCAGTCCCTCCACGGTCTCCTCCAGGGGCAGGGAGAGCTCGAAGCGGGTGCCGGTGGTGGAGTGGATGTACAGATTCATGGAGGGCTCGGTCGGGACGGCCTCGCTGCAGGACGAAGCCCCGCGGCTGGTGCAGCTCCGGGCGCTGGGATGCTGGTCCATCCGATAACCTGTGGTCAGAGGAGGACGGTGGGGAGGGCGGTGAGACAGGACGAGCAGCGAGAGGGTGAGGAGGAGGAGGGAAGGAAGGAAGGTGGTGAAGCAGAGCCCGTCGCTTCGACTAGCGTCCCTCGCGCTGCCTGCAAATCAAAGGCGGCATTCAGAAACCCCTCTCTGTCTGTCTCTCTCTCTCTCTGTGTTTCTCTTTAGCTTGCCTTTCACTCGCACCTCCCGAGAGTCAGAACAAAACCAAGTCCTCTCCGGTCATGAGAACATCCAGCAAACCAACTCTACGGGGAAAAAAAAAATGTTTCCCCCTTTCTTTTATCTTTCTCGTTCTTTGTTGCGTTTTCCAGCTTGCAAGCAAGTCTTCCGAAATGCTACATAGTCGAGCCACCAAACGCCATGAGCTGGTTACCTTTAAAAGAAAAAAAAAAAAGTAAGGTCTGGTTTAAAAAAAAAAAAAAAAAAAAAAAAAGGAGAGAAAGAGGAATTCCTCTCGAGTGTTTCACAGGGTTTTGCACAGAGCACACGGTCCGGAGCTGCGAGCCTCGTTGTTCGGCTGGAAGTGCGAGGCTCTCCGCTGCGCTCTCATACCTACGAGCGGCCCCTGCGAAGTACCGACAATGAACATTGTCACAAAGTATACCACTTCCACCATCGATAAAAATCCGCCCACAGCCCCCCGAGGCGGCTCGACCAATCACAGCGGAGCTCCCGCTGATGTCAGCCAATAGGAAAGCGAGATCCACACCCACGTGGAGGGCAGACGAGTTTAGGCCATTCATAATAAATTACAGCGCAGAACAAAGTGTGTGCCCACACCACAGTAGCCTGAAGCGGCGAATCCTGCTCTGATGTCCGTCTGCAGGATTTAAAGCGCATTCCCATCAAAGTAGTTCACGTTTCATACCAATAACCTGCGGATAATCATTCCCTTTTATGAGCCGAGTCGACTGAAAACTAACACGCCGGCTTTATTTATGTATCTTTCCCCTTTCATTTTGACATCTTCCCACTCAGAGATCTGTGCCAGAATACATCTTTTTAAAAATAAAAAAAGGGGGGGGGGGGTCTGCTGAGTAGGAATTGCAACAAGCTAAAAAAAAAAAAATAGCATTGCTCCTTAAAATAAGAACTCCACATCAGAGTCTAAAACCTTGTGGCGCATCATACTGTAAAGAGCAAACAAACCCGGATCAATCCGTGAATGGTTTTCATTATTTATTTATAGGCTGACAACACGAGAGAGCACCGATGCTGAATTCCGCTGCTCTCTCTCCTCTAATGCAACATTTAAACAGCTGCTCCGAAGCTCTCCTTTGTGAACCCAAGTTATCAGGTGTGCTGTAAAGACGCGAATAGAACAGATCCTCTTCCTCCTGACCTCAGCAGCACGCAGTAACCATTGAGCACTATGCAAATCACACAGACAGAGCAGGCTGCTCCCGCAAGGAAGAAGGATACCAGGTAACTCGTAATTCATACGAGCACTCGTCCCACGTGTTCCAGTGAAGAGGAGCCGTGGAAGTCTATGTAAAGTTCACGCGTGCAAGCATTAAACGGTGGCGCCATACAGTTCAGTTTGCTCTCCATTTAATAGATAAATATATGGCAACTGGGAGACAGATATGAGGGCATGCTGGGAACATATTACTTGGGGGGGGGGGGGGCATTTACTGCCTTTTACAGAGCAGGGTCTCTGAGGTGTTAAAAGAAGATACTTAGTCGCCACCCAGTGGCTTAGGAACAAGCTTTCAGGCCTTTCCAAGTGGTTCATTCATTTTCTTCTAATGCACAGACGTCTTTAGCCTTACTTGTGCACTCATTTAAACACGTATATGAATTAACTTGGGCTCATTGTTGATTTAGGCGCAAATCTTAAAACATGGCTGTCACATCATTTACGGAGGCGACAGTATCCCGAAACGCAAATTTACGGACTTACTTCAGCTCCTGAAGTAGCAGCGACATTCTGCGGTTTTTGTTTGTTTGGTTGGTTGGTTTGTCTTCGACATTAAATGAGCCATGTCCTCGGAGTTTACTGAAACAAGCTGTTCCTGATTCGTGACTGATAAAGTGTTTGGGGGGGGGAACTGTTCGACGCGACACAGAGCTAAACTTGGATAAGACCGCTCTTGCTCGGCTCAGTGCGACACAAAGTGAGTTCGCTCGAAGCTAACTTACCAATTACCGTGGCGAGAACTGTGAAGCTCCGAGGAAAAACGTCCTGCGTTTCAGTCTGTTGCCCCAGCTTTGGCATGTGAAGTACAACCCAGGTGGAGATAAGAAATCCAAACCGTTCAATATCCTCAGCGCTTTCTCGACGAGAGTCCTTTATGAACGGGCTCGCGCGTGCCCAGAGCGCGACTTCACGCGCCACGAGCCGGTGAGTTGCGTCTAAAAACGTCCCGCTGCGTCCCCGGCGTCTCTCCTCGGCGATAATAGCGTAGCCGGGAAGGTGAGACTCCTCTTTAACGGGCTCCCACTCGGATGTGGGCGGAGAGTCGCGCTCGTGTTGTGTCAACATGTGATTTAAGGTGGCTTCGCTTCCCCTGCTGCCGCTTCGAATGAGCCGCGGCGTCGGTGGGAAGGAATGCGCCCACGCAAAAGCCGCGACAGATGAAGACGTCCAAGTGGGTCAGAGCCGCGGCTTTCTGGAAAGCCGAGCCGAGTTCCTTCAGGCCCGGCAGATAGGCTTGCCCCTCTCCACAGAAACTGATCTTTCATAAGTCATTGACCTGCCACCTTAACAGCAACTCAATGAAAAGAATGCCTTACTGTCAGGGGTGTTGCCAGTTTCTGATGACATAAAAATGTCGCCTGGCAACCGGGCAGGTAAACAGGCTCCCTGGATACTGGCCCTGCTCACAGGTAAACAAAAACTCTGCTGGCACCCATTTCCTGAACGTTGTTTATCAAACAAACAAACAAAGAAACCAATATCAAATAAACACATGAATAAACATTTCATTGTTTGTACAGACCGAGGAACACAAGGTGCATTCATTATTTATTCTATTGAACAATTTTCCCTAATGTAAGAAAATATTCTCAGGTCAAGGCTTCCAGCTGATTAGTGTTATTGCTTTGTTACTTCTAAATTTGGTTTGTAAGATCAGCTGATTTAAATTTAGAATTTCTTGTATAGGTCCATGAAGTAGTCCCTACCAATATATCACTTGTGTTTTTGATAAATTAGTTACACTTTAACATAATTAATTCATGTCGGCGAATGGCTGTGGTGGATCTAGAGAGTTTTCTTGATGTGGCGAAGATGGGACACAAGGACTGGCAGAACAAAAATAAGGAGTTTGATCACAAAATAAAAATGCTGTCAGGGCAGCAGAACAAGCTACAATAAGGCACACACAGGAAACAGGCAGACACTGGGAAACAAAACAAACTAAACACAGGGAATCTCCAAATAAACAAGGAAATATCCAAAAGAAAATACGAGGAACAACATGACGAAATGAACTGAATCAGCAATGTCATAAAAAAGAATAAAACAAAACAAACCAGCAAACAAACAACCACCAGAACCACGGACCATGCCATCAAAACTTCAATTTTTCCCAGATTCAATAAGGAATCACAATCAGTCGTTTTTCCTCAAACATTTGCATTGATGCACACGCACACACCTACAGTTTAATTTGAACATTTTTGCCCCAAAACATTTGGAATGAATTTGAGATTAAACAGTTTTAAGAAAATAGGTTTGCAGTGTTTCACACGGCATCAAAGTTAAAATTATGATTCTGTTCAAAGGCCACCCTTGGTCAATAATTTTTGAATAAAGAAAAAAAACAAATTTGGCATGATCTTCCTTGAGATTTGTTAGTCTGAGTCCTGGTAACTCTCAGGACTCAGATAAGCTTCAGAGGTAGTAAAGGACCAGTAGTTAGTTGATAATCTGGAGATCTTGAAACCTTCACTGATGTGAGCGTTCCCGGTCCAGTTGGTCGGTGAAACCATTTTGAAATTCAAGAGGTGTGTGAACCCTAATCTGGTGTATTTGGATAGAGACTGAAGTTCTGTGCAGATGTTATTGACTTTCAGCATTGTGCAAAATGTGCAAAATTAAAATAATCAGCCTTCAAATAGGGTGGCAAGATATTTTATTTACAGTAACAGCTGCCCCTCCGTTCTACCCCCTAGAACCGCCACTGCTGGAGACAGGCACCAGCTCCCTGTGACCATGACAGGACATAGGTGGATGAATACGATTTCAATGTAAAGTTAGCTGGTAAGTCAAAATACAAAATGTCGGTGTCTTTGTTTACACAGTGCTATATGACACAACCATTTACTGTAGGCATTCCCAAGTATTTCATAAAATGTTGATATAAGAAAGTTAAAACAGGCTGTTGCAACACTGTTTACTTCCATGTATTTCATAACTGTGATTACTGCTGTATAGGGATCACCTCAAGGACAAAAGAGCTGCTGTTGTGCAATGTGCGATAGAAGAGAAGGACCTGACTCTGCCTAAAATGCCAATACTGAACCAGCTAAGAACCGTCCTCCCCTTGCTGCCCGCAGGACCAGCACAGACTGTCTGTCTGATAACAGAACCACACTCCTCCCATCTTTGCAGGGGACACTATGCCCCGCCGGCATGTTATCTCACTGCCTGAGAACTGAATCATCCTTGTGTCCTCCAGTGTGTGTGTGTGTGTGTTTGAGAGAGAGATAGAAAAGGCAGTGTGTGCACCAAAGAAACACTGGCT
Source organism: Kryptolebias brasiliensis (assembly GCA_028566095.1). Classification (NCBI taxonomy): domain Eukaryota; kingdom Metazoa; phylum Chordata; class Actinopteri; order Cyprinodontiformes; family Rivulidae; genus Kryptolebias; species Kryptolebias brasiliensis. The sequence goes on along the minus strand of JAOXNZ010000117.1, from coordinate 15,537,623 downwards.
TCATCTCACAGAGGCTACACAAGCAGACAAAGGTGGCTGTCTTTTCGTACAGCGCCAGTGGCTCCTTTATTCTCCTTATCTGTCCTCATCTCTCTCTCTCTCTCTGGAAGATGCTGAGTCAGTGAAAGAAAGTGAAAGGAGCTGGTTAAACTCCCACTTGAAACTCAAGCCTTTGTTCGAGTCAAACGCTGCACTTAATGGCTTGTTTTGATGCTGGTCATGCTGGCAGGACGGGCTTCGTGTGTGGAAGGCTTTAGTGAGGGGGAGAAGCAGTTAATTGGCACTGATGTTTGCTGCTCCTGCCACTCGAGAGTCAAGTTCTTCTTTCAGGCATGACATTGCGTGGCCGTGCTTGTCAGCAGGTTTGGCCGTCAGCACAGCTCGGGTCATACAGAACTCTCTGACCTGCTTTGCCCAGATTAGACCTCGCAGTTGAGCTGACAGTCTGACATGTTGCTCAACAAAGGTACAGCTCTCACCGCATGTAATCTGGAGCTTGGCTTTGTCTCACAAAGTTTTCAGATAAGTTAAAGGTGAGTTTTCAGTATATCGTTTGTTTTAATGCACAACGATGCAATCTGTTCTCCCATTCTGTCTATGCTAATGTGACAAATTCCTGCAGCATTAATGTACACATTTGTCATTGTGCAGCCTAAAAGCTAAGCGTGTTTGACTGTGTGCTGCATGCTGCACCAGGATGCACATGGGTGAGCACGTGATGAAGGATGCAGGAACAACCCCCACATGCAACCATCTCTGTGATAATGCATCACACAGACTTCTGGGAAAAGTTTATTGACAGAGGAGGAAGGCCGTGTGGGCGGGTCGTAAACATTTCACATACGGCGCATCAGATGTGCTCGGAGACAGAGCGGCGTGCGTGGGGCTGTGCATGTACCTGTTTGTGTGCGCGCGCGCGCGTTGCTGTGTGAGACGCTGAGTGTGTGGGACATGTGTGGGCGTGTGAGTCTGTGTGGGCGAGCAGCATTCCTATCCATCAAAGTCACCCTTGGGCCGCCCAGTGCCTCAGGAGAAAAATGAGCCATGCCCAGTGCACTCAGTCTGCTGCTGCTGTACTACTCCTGCCACCATTTTCCTCCTGATTCACCCTGAGTGGCAAGGAGTGGCACACCTCAGTAACTCGCAGCATCGCCGCAGGAATGTGACACACGCAGCAAGGATGCTTGCTTATCTTGAATGCTGATACAGATGAGTGAAAAGGCAAGTCATACTAGGAGTGTCTCAGAGTGATAAATCATTTCATGGAAACCAAACGTGTTTATTAGACAAAGTGGGAACATTTTTTCACCTTTAGTTGCACGTTGTTTGATTTGTAAATTTGAGAAAAGGGCCTTCAGCATAACAATTTGGGTTTTAGTCATTATATGTGCACTGGAACAAGTGGGTTTTTCACAAGTCAGTTCTTTAAACAGAAAGAAATTATGCTTTACATTAGAAGATGTGTTTATTATTCCTGGAATTTTTTTCTGTGTGTATTGACAAAGTAAGACCCAAAATTGTTTGCATTGCACTTGGAATGCAAATACAAGGTAATAAAATGTCTAATTTTTACAAATATTGAGCCATTTGACTTTTTTATCCAGGTAACTTGAAGCTGACTTGTGTACACAATAAGGACTCCTGCTCTTAGATACAGAATTTCTATTTTGCAAGAAGTAGCAAAAGACACTTTTTGGACAGAAAAATGCAATGAATTCAAAGGAGTCATAAAAAAATGACAGTATGTTTCTATGTATTGTGGTGGGGTTTGTGCAAAGCTGTCTTTTTTCCCCATCTTTATAGATATATTTCTACAATTGTTTGTAATTATAATTGTGCAGTATGTCTTCCTAGTTAATCATCTTTGTATTGTGTAACTGCTTTAATGATTTATTTGTGGATTTTTTGTCAAGGCATTTATGTGGACAGCACTAAATCCAAATCAAATTTGCATTGTATCATATTATATTGCATTGTACTGTATTTGTTTTATCAAATTCTATTGTATTGATTGTAACAAACCGTAATGCATTGTAAGGAACTGTGTCAAACTATAATGTACTGTATCAAATCATATTGTATTGTATTTTATAGTATAGTATTGTATCAAAATGTGTCATATACAGGGGAGCTGATGTCTCTGTCTTCAGAGGTCACTGGGTGAGAGATGGGGTACACCATGGCCAGGTAGCCAGTTCATCACAAGACAACATGGAAACTCCACACTGAAAATCCACAGCCTGGTTGTGAACCTGCAACACCTCCAATGACCTGCACCACCATGCTGCCACTGCTTTGCTTATAGCTTTCTCTAAATGTTTTTTAGGAATTGAGACATCCTTCAAGATGTTGAGCTGAGATCAGTTTCAGGGTCACACACAGAAGGGTGGAGGACAGAGAAATAGATTAGGCAGAAAAGGAAAGAATGAGAAGAAGCTTTTGAATTGAAAACATGTTTAAACACAGGGTCACAAAGTCTTCAGGGTAAAGTTAAGAACCTTTAAAAAAAACAAAAAGAAAAACAAAGTCTGTTTATGAAATTATGATTGACAGTTCAGGGGTCATAGAGATAACACTGATGCCTGATTGCATAAAGTTAGGGGTTTCACCCTAATAAGGATCTTTCTGCACCACCGCTTTTACAGTATAAGTCAACTGATCCACTGTTGATTATTCTAGATGACCATTTCATTTCAAAAAGCAACTTTACAACTCAAAAACTGACAAACAGTGCAGAGTTTGTGATGTAGTAGTGGGATGTTTCCTTTTGGACAGAGCGTCCTGCACATTTACAAGTTTGACTCATTATGACACACAACTTTGTAGTATTGGATTCAGAGAAAGTCACGTTAGCTTCACATTGCATCATTTACTACAATGACTATAAACATCCCAATGTATTCAAATTTAGTATTTATACTTCATTTATATGTCTTATATTTCACTTATATGCAACTATTTGACCCAACAGTCGCAAAACAAATGCCTGTACACTGTGTATTAGGAGGAAATTCTTTACATGTTTTGCCTCAGGATTGTCATTACATAACACGAAGATGCCTGGTCATAATAGTAGCGAATAGTAGCAAATGTGCTGTGAAAAAACTGTTACATTTTGGAACAGAACAAAAAAGAACACAAGATACTGTGTTAGGCTAAAAAAAAAAAAGTGCCACGTGAGTGCAGAGAGGAGCTGAATGGGATGGGTTTTAGTGTGGACGGGGGCCTCTGATCCCACACCTGCAGAAGGCGTCCTGTTTGAAGTGCAGCCCGTTCGCCCTCCCGGCTCACAGCACAGATGATTGATGACACATCTCGAGCTCCGCAGACAAAGTGCCGGAGTGAGTGTCAGGAAAAAAAAGAAAGAAAGAAAGAAATGGAGAAAAAAAGGAAGAAAAATTGTGATAAAACGTGATAACAGTGGACAAGAAAAGAAAGTGACACTTCAGACTATGATTTAGTCACAGTCACAGCTTTTACAGTAACTGAACATCCAAGCCAGGAACATTTCAAACCAGATCCCCCTCTCATTTTCAGAACTGCGAGTCACGACATTCCTTTGACTTTTTTGCTGGGAAACTTTTTTGCCTGAAAACTTCTCAGGAGACTAATACTTCATCTCAGATTTAAAAGCGCCGAGTTCATCGCGGACAGTCATCTTCGGAGCAGACAAGAAGGTGCAGTTGCTGCTGACTCAGTGAGTAACATCTGAACCCAGTAACATCTGTAGGCTGAGCAACTCCCATTGGATACCGTCCAAACATTTCGCAATCCTCGTTGAATTTCATTCTCCGCAGATGGCACATGCATCATC
>JAOXNZ010000117.1:15471145-15507131 GCA_028566095.1 Kryptolebias brasiliensis | reverse complement strand
CCCCCCCCCCCCCCCCCCCCCCCCCCCCCCCCCCCCCCCCCCCCCCCCCCACCTCCAGAGCCACACTTTCCCTCATATTCTCGTCTGGTCGATTGACTGGCTAATAGGGAACATCCTGACCTGGACTTGAAATAATTAAATCTCTGATCTAATCTGAGCTTTAATTTCCACATGGAGGGAAATTATTGTGTGATGTCAGAGAGTAACAAGTGTCTTCTCCATGACAAAATTCACAATCAAAGTATAAACTTATCAAGCTAGCATCAAAAGTCAACCGTGTTTTGGCATTGATAAAGCTGCATGACAGGGGGCTTATTCACTGTAACCAAATTGCTAAAATAACCACATTAGTGATTTTGCTTTACTGTTAATAATATCTTCCCATCTGTTTATGTGGAGTGACTTCAGTTTGTCTGTCTAAAACTCCAATTCTGACTAAACCTGGGATGCTGTGTAAAATGTAAAAAAAAAAAAAAAATGCAATAATTTGCAAATCTCATAAACCAGCTGGGAAACAGCTGGGAGAAAAATTTGAAGCTAATTAGGCTAAATAGCAACAGGTTAGTAAGAGGACTGGGTACTGTGCAGTGAAACCAGGGAAGCCCTGTCCTCCGGACTAAAGAGAGGCACCATCCAGCCTGTTATCAGCGCACAGTTCAAAGTCCTGCCTCTCTGATGTTATTGAGCTGGAATAGTGCCTATGGCATGGGCAGCGCACACATCTGGAAAGGCATCATCAGTGCTGAAAAGTATGTACAGCTTTTAGAACAACATATGCTCCCATCCACGCAACGTCTTTTTCATGGAAGGCCTTGCATATTTCAGCAAGACATTAGTAAACTGCTAATGCTAAAGCATTTATTACAACAGTATGGCTTTTTGCTGAACTGACCCGCCTCCAGTCCAGACCTCTCACCGTTTGGAACCATTTTAATTATCATGAAACAAAAAATCCAGCCGAGTAGATCCAGGATTGTTGAACAGCTAGAATTCTTCATCAGACAAGAATGGGGCAACGTTTCCCTCCAAAACCTCCAGCAGCTGATTTCCTCAGTTCCTAGATGTTTACAGACTGTTATTAAAAGATGAGGAGATACTTCACAGTGAGATGTGCTGCTGCTGCCATCAAATTTAAAATTACCTTACTTTTTTTTTTTTTTTAAAGAGTACAATTTATTAAACATTTGATATGTTTACTATTTTCCATTGTGAATAAAATATGGGTTTGTGAGATTTGCAAATCACTGCATTCCATTTTGATTTACATTTCACACAACATGCCATCTGTTCCGAAATTGGGGTTGTATTTAAACTTGTTCTTTTTTATGAAAATTGTTTAGAAAAAAGAGAGAAAATCGCTGTCTAAGGCTCTGCCAACTGTAGCATCCACCTGAGCTGCTCGAGTGTGCCTAATCCACTCAGCTGCAGTCCTTCCTGCGAGAGCTTTCCCATTGCTAAAGTCCACCGTAGACAGGTTAATAGCCCTGGCATTTATTGATTAATTACACAATTGTATTTATAGATTCACTTTATGCAGGCCAACCAACCAGCAAGCCTGAATCAATCTTGTAAGCAGCAGGGGGCTGCTGGGAAAGCAAAACGGTCACAAATCAGCCCCATCGTTGTGGTGTCAGACGTGCCTTTTTGGCAAAGCAAAAGTGCACACTTTTTTTTTTTTTTTTATAATTCTGATGGTAGGTGGAGGTATTATTTACCTCTGTCTGTCAGCTCATGAAGGTGGAGCATTAATCATCAGTGAGTGGTTCCAGTGCATGTTGGAGGCTTTTAGTTATCACTGTTATTTCACAAAAATCTATGTATCTATCTATGTATCTATCTCTCTGTGCATGGCTTTATATTTAAAATAAAGCTTTCTTTTCCTTATTGCATCTGTTGGTTTGTTTAGTACACGCCCAATTCCAACAAAGTTTGGGCATTGTGCCTTTGACATATTTTTGGTTTCATGATGCCCCAAATGTCTTTAATTGGTGAGAGGTCTGAATTGCAGGCAGGCCGGTTCGAAACCCGGACTCTTCTCCTATGAAGCCATGCTGTTGTAATCGATGCAGTATGACGTTTAGCATTTCCTTGCTGAAAAAAGCAAGGCAAAGTAAAGAAATTTAGTTTCCTAAATATTGTTTACAGAAGTTTTAGACTTTAATCTGCTTGTTAGGGTAGTGATTTGTTTGCGGTCTTTGTTAGCTTGAATAACAAAGGTGATTTCTGATCCTGTTAGTAAATTTACTGTTCAATCCGTGCCCTAACAATCAGCAGTACTTCTCAGCAGCTGTCTAGCACTCTAAAAATTCAATAGTTGATATCACCAAACAGGAACAATTTTTAGAGAAATTTGTGGAGGTAATTTTAGGCGGCGAGGGCCCAAAATACTCAATCAAAAGGTGCTGTATGAAGGATTGTTTCAGCAGGGTTTGTGCTTGTGTACTTTGCAACAACACCTGCACAAATACAGCTGTAACTAGACCCTTCACAGGAAAGAAAAAGGGTTGTTTTGACTTTTGCGCAAGCCTGATACCTTTTGAAAACAGATTTTGTAGAAAGGTGGAGCGGAAATAAAATGTTTGTTTCTACCAATCAAAGATGGATTTGTAGCAAAAAATCTAACTAAATAAAACTAGCAATCCTTGAAGAAATTCATACCGCCTGCTTCCTTAAATGGCAAAATTATAAAAAAAGATCTCATCTGATCTGCTAGCGCTCAGAGTATGTGTTGGGGATGACCCTCAGCTACTACCACACCTAATTTTAGCTCATTATCTGTAAAAGTGTAAAAGTTAGAGCTGTTTTTGTGTTTGCTGAGTTGGATAAGCTGTGGCAGCCATGTTGAACTGGGTTGACTCCAAATGTTAATCACCTGTAGATTTACATCCAATGATTCTTTTGTACCAGTTTCATTAAAATCTGTCCAGTGGTTAATGAGATATTTTGCTAACAGACAGGGAAATGAACAGATAAACACACAAACACTGTCAATTACTTGATCACGTGCGTATTGTAGCAACAGGCGATAAAAACACCACCTCTTCAACTGTTAAGCACAGGGGTGAGTCACTGTGACTTTGTGTTGGCAGTTAGTGATTCATGTACCACCTCACTCTGAAATGAATGAATTAATTCAGTGAAAACCTGTGAACTCTGGAGGAAAAAAAAAAAACACCACAGTAAAAAAGCAGTAGATACTGAAGAGAGCCTGTACGGGAGAATAGTGATCCTAAACAATGGTTTACTTTATTTATCAAAGCCACAATTATCCACCTTTTAAAATATGGCAATAATCTGAAGACAGAATGTTAAAAAAACAAAACAAAACAGTGAATGGAAGGTAGCCCAAACATCTTACGAAGCAATAAGGTTTTCACAGTAAGCCTGAATAAAAAACATTAAATAAAAGAAACTTTGCTGGCAACAGAAATAGTGCACAAGCTGTTACGCTCGTTAGAGGGATTCATTCCAGGAAGAACTGAATTCTGCTTTGTTATTGTTAAATGATATTGCAAGGGGAAAAAAACGACTCTCTATAATGTTAAGTAAATACGTTATCTTTAATGTTATATCTTTTGCAAATTAGCTCCCTTTTTATTGACAAAGTTATTTGCTTAAACAAGACCCAATGCTTTGAATGTTTCTGTCTCAGGAGATCCCACTCGCGGTCGAGGAGCAGCAACATGGCTACGTGCTCCTGCTGGTGATCCTGTCCGTCTTTCTGGTAGGAACGCTGATCTCCATCTCTGTCTTCCTCATCGCTTGCCGTCGCTGCTGTCGAGGAGGGCAATTCTGTCCCAGGTGAAAGATAAAAAAAATTAAAAAAAATGTATTAGATTTAGTTCCTTCTTTGTTTTTGGTCTTTTGTTTTTACCAGTTTCGAGCCCCTCTTCTAGAGTTATATGAACTTGGGAAAATATACGAGACCAACAGTCAGCACTGATAAAAGGAGAAGACGTAATAAAAGCAGCAGCTGTATAATCTAATAACAAGGGCGCTGTGATAAATGATAACCTTATAAAGCCCACAGTGCTCACTTTTTTTGTTGACCCTGTTCTTCAGCAGGGGTTGATTGAACTCCACTGATTTCGAAGGCTGCAGAATAGGAGCTGGTATTGATTTTCATTATGATATTTTATGTTGTTGCCTTCTGCCTTCCCTAAATCCCCCCAATTCAATCCGAAACAATAAAACACCGAATTCGGCACCTTTGAAAACTCTGGCGTACTTAATTCTGCAGCACTCCTACACATCTTATTTTTTCCCTTCCACCAAGAAGTGCAGATTGGACCGTAGATCCAGATGCACAGGTGTTTTTACAAGAATACTTACACTGTTAATGGAGACTGCTGTTGCTGAGCTGCTATTTAAAGAGAAAAAAAGCAGTACTTATATGGAATATGTATAATAGATGAAGCTCATTGCAACTGCAAATGAAGCTCACAGCAAATCAGAGTGACTCCGTTATCCAGAAACTTTGCATTTGAACTCTTAAGAAGCTGGATACAGCAGAAAACAAGTCATGCACTGTAAGCATGTTGAAGCATGGCAACACTTCCTTATTCTACAAGGCTGCTGTTTGAATGTCAGGACCGCCTGAGGGGCTGTTATGAAAACACCTTTCAGCATTCACGACTATTTATTTGTGAATCATCTGTGTTTATTCACGCTAAAATGGCTGACCCTCCAAGACACTTGTGTCCCTCTCTGCAGCGGCAGCACACGCACCGCCGCTCGAACACACGAGGGTGCCGATAAACAGAGAGCGCCGAGGCTGAGGCGTGAAAAGGAGAGTTGGGCCGACTGGTACAAATGATGAGTGTAATGAGATTTCATAGCAGCCATCGGCGCTGATTAATGTTGCGTCTCAAGCCAGCAGCACACACACACACACACACACACACACACACACGCACTCACTCACAAAACATGTGTGTTGGAACAGGAGCCAGAGAGGAAATGAAAGGCAAGGAAAAGCACAGATCTGGGTGGATGGAGATGTCTCTCCAGTCACTTCACACCCACACACCCTCACATACACACAAACACACACAAGCACAGACACGCAGCTCACAGCGCGGCACAATGAAATAAGATGGAGAGAAACGGCTGGGAAGCGCTTTCGCTTTCTTTATTCTGTCTCATCAAGCAAATCCTCTGCATGGGATTATTTAAGAGGCAGCTAATAAAGATGTTCAAACAGAAAGAAATTACTCCGGATGTGTAATAGATGCTCTGTCACATCATTATTAGGCCTTTTCTTGTATATTTTAACTAAGACCTGAAAGATGAGTGGGTATGTATTATCCTATAATGCACAGGCTGCACTGTCAGCCCTAAAGCATCAGCTGAAGGTCAGACTTCACAGCCCTAATCTGTGTTTCTGTGTTTCTGTGTGCCCCAGGGCCAGTGATGACCCCGAGAAAACCACCCCGTACACGGAGGAGTCTCAGCCCACCCATGGTAAGAGGAAGAGACAAAGGAGCAGATACACTGGGTAGGGGAGGTGTCATGGGGGACAAGGAAGCTGAGACTCACGGGGTTGGGACAGATGGGATGTTTTTAATACATCAGCTACAAGGAGCTCTCAGTTGAACTTGTTTAAGTTGTTGCACTATTTTGCCATTTTTTAGATCAGTCGAAAAGGAAATGTTTTCAAAATGAGCCACCAGTTTCACAATAACAGGACGACCCACACAAATCTATTATAACCACACATGCTTGTTTTTAGCTGTTCTGTCACCATAGATGTGCATTAAACCATATATGCCACATATATGCATAACTGACAGAAAACACAGAGGAACGAGAGGAGATGTTATATGACAGACAGAAAAGACCTATTGGAAACAAGCAAATTTAAATCCGAAAAAGGGTTGAAAACAAAAACAAGCGAACTGTCTTCAACTACAGAACAGAAGTCCAGTTGTTTTTGTTTTTGTTTTTAACCCTTTTTTGGATTTACCATGTCCTGGATGACTGAGAATCTGCACCAGCATAAGCAAATTTAAATGAACGTCACTTAAATTTACAGCATAGAGAATCTATTCAATTCATTCCTAAAGGGGTAGGTCAGACCTTTTGAAGTGGGGTTCTTTAGAGAGGTTAGGAACAATTAATATCTTACCTGTTGTAGATAGCTCTTTGAACAAACTTAGTTTGGTGAAATAGTTTAATTCTAACCAGATTGACAAGCTAGTCCAAGCAAAACACTAGTCCAAAACGGATTTCTTTCACTTTAAAACAACTCTGATTAAAAACAAAATGAAGCAAACTTTTATAAACCTTTACACTGTCATCCATTTCACATTACACAGTTATTCTGGTAGAAATTCTGTTAACTTTGTGTTGGAACTGCTTCAGGAAATGTTACAGACAGCTGCTGTTCCAAATAACCATAGAATTTGGAGTAAATAACCAAGTGTTGTGAAACTGACAGCAATGTAAAGATTTATAAAATAGTGTTTGCATGAACTGCTATGAATTTTTTGAGATTGGAGTTGTTTTAAGATGACAGTGACCCACTTTGATCTACTCAGACTAGCAATTAGCTTGTTAGTTCAATCAGAAATAAACTCTATTGTACAACTCCAAACTGAGAGAGTTATCTACCACAGGTAATATAATAATTGTTCATAATCTTTCCCCAGAACCCCACGTCAAAAGATTTTAACTATTGCTTTAAAAGCTTATGAATGTCTGTGCCAGATTTCATGGCAGTCTTTTCAATCAATAAAAAAAGGTTTTAAAATCAAAACCAACTTATTAGTGGTTATTTAGAAGGGGATTGCCAAAGTCACTGTGGTTCTTTCTCTGGGGACAATTAGCATCTGGACAAAATTTGGAATAAGTCCATTTTATAGACACAGAAAGACTTCACTAAATAAATGTGTAACCCACTAATGGTAGTAGAGAAACAGATTATTATAATGAACAAGGTTAATTCTCTGGAGGATATGAAAATCATGTAGCTATTTATCTGGTTCACTTTCATTTCCTACCACGTTTTTTTCTCTTCCTTCAATCATCTATATTAGTTGCTGTGTCTTATCTCTGCTGTCTCCTTATATCTGTGTAGAAATCACTATCAGGGTGGATGAGTCAGACTGCCTGTCCATGGCCAGCTCTCACGACCAAGAGACCGAGCGCTTCCTGTCCACCGGTCCCACAGGCCGCCGTGTCTCCTTCAATGAAGCTGCGCTCTTTGATCATGGCAAGAAAACCCAGGAGAAAGGCCGCAGGTCAGACAGCTGGCCCAGCACACAAGCAAGATGCCCACATTTCCAAATGTTTTGTTTTTTTTGCGTTGGACTAAGCCTTTAGTTCTTGTGGTAAATGGTTACGGCTTTCTGCGATCAAAGCATCTGTACATATTTTACTGTGTCGAACTTAATTCTGTGCTGGTGTAATGTGAAGAAAGAAGGCATTATGTATGCTGTGGACACAAAGAGCTCCCAACCCTTCTGATTCTTTTGCTGTCCCACTTTTCTCCCATAAAGCCAAGACTTTGATATGCACAATTGTCAAAAGGAATATATATATATATATATATATATATATATTTTTTTTTGCTACAGTCAGGATTTAGTGAAGCTCTGATGGCTTTGAAGTCTGATATCGTCCTCTGGCTGTTAGGATGAGCCCCTAAGAATTAAAATTTATTACAAGTGCTCTCAGTTTACATAACTCTCGCAATCATGGCTTTTTGCTTACCTGTGCGCCTCAGGTACACTCTGACAGAAGGCGACTTCCATCACCTGAAGAACGCTCGTCTCACAAACCTTCACATCCCACCTCCAGCACTCAAGATAGTCACCATCCACGAGTGCGACTCGGCCGAAAACACCATCACCATGACGACGCGCCCTGTTGTCAAATCAGCACTTTCCATCTTCCAGGTCTTTAGAAATAAAAACGTACAGTCCATGCTTACCTGATGCTTTAGAAGATAACTTTTGTGTGTGCGCTTGCCTTTAGCCGATGCTCTGCCCCCTGCCACAAACAGCACTGACAAGCTTGAGTGTGAGTCCCAGCAGCGCCCTCCCCGGGGACGCTCTCAACTCCGTGGTGGACACCAGCTTCTGTAAGAACCCTGCACTTCTCAGCAGCAAGGAGACGAGGTCCAGCTCTGTAAGTTAACTTCAAATTAATGCCTGTCAGAGAGGTTTCTACTGCATGGCAGGTTTTCTGCATGACCACATATCTGCGTCTTCGCTCAGACTGAGATGATGGGAGTGAAGCCCCGGGACAGAGGCAGCAGTGCCAGTGTCAGAGAGGGGGTGGCCGCAGGAAACATCAGTGCTCCTGCTGGCAGTAGCACAGGGAGCCCAAAGCCTGTGCTGCAATTCCTCACTAAACTTCGACGCCATGCTAGTCTGGAGGGGGCCAGTCCCTACTTCAAGATAAAGAAGTGGAAGCTGGACAGCAGCCAGAGAGCCTCCAGTCTGGACACAAGAGGTAATGGAGGGTAGAAAGTGAATTTTGGAGCTATTATTTTACGGAAGATTTGTGCTAATGCAGCGAGAAAACCCAACAAATCTTTACAGTTTAGTTATTATATGGAAATGGGAAATTAGATCATAGCGTTGGCATTTTTTCTTGTATTTTTCCAGTTTATTTGTTTGTTTTGTATTTTTGCCAACATGTGTTTATGGTAAACAGAAAATGGTTTAGCAGGAAGCTCCAGCAACCAACTGTGAGCTGCCTTTTGACGGAGCTGGATGCGCGCACACGCACATACGAGACAGATGGCTCAGTGACGCAAAGTTTGATCGTTCCAAATCAGTTTGAGCTCCTGATTTAATCCTCCGTGCTGCTCCACTCATCCTTCATAAACACACTCCTCCCCAGCGTCTCTTTTTTTGGTCATACCAAGAGACCAAAAGGGACCGCAGAAATCCCCCCGCACAGAGCCCAACAGTCGGTGGGAGCTTTCCGCCGAATTAAGTGTCACTTTGCTCCTGCTGCCACACAACTTGCCGAACTCACTGCTCTTTCTCTGTGTTTGGTGTGGACCAGGCTCTCCCAAGAGGAGACAGTTCCAGCGCCAGCGGGCCGCCAGCGAGAGCATGGACCAGGACGACAACGACGCGCACCACATAGACCTCATCCAGTACATCGCTCGCACCCAGGACGTCACCTATTACCCAAGCCAGCCCACCACACGCCTCCTCTCACCCCCGTCCACACCACCCCCCTCCCTCGGCAGGTATCTTTAATTCCCTTGCCATTCATCCCGTCCAACTGCTTTGCTGCCTTGCACTCATTTCTTTTCTTGCAGCTAGAAAAGGTGTGTTAATGATTTACAGGAAGCTACAACTCGAGGTCCCAGTTCTTCCTCACTAGTTAAACTCCTACAGACTATTGCTTTAAGTACTAAAAAAACGGAAAGCAATCAAAAAATATAGACAATTTTTTTATTATGTGCTTTTCAGAGTAATTCTTTTACTGTGACATGTAATTAGCTGAAAACACCATGTTGAGTAATTGTGAAAAATACTCTTTCATCACTTTCTGATTGCTTGTGTGAAGAAATTCCAGTAAACAAGAAATCTGCTAAAGCAAATTTCACATTTCAAGCCGGATGCAGGGAATTCCCCACATTTCTTTCCCAGAGTGGTGAGGAGTATTGGGACTCAGAGTTTATATTTAGCCACAGAACCATTCCACTGCTGACATAGCTGAAAACTTTCATGACGTCCTCAAAAGTGTTATTATTCGTTTTTCTTCCCAGCAATTATAGCAATGCAGATTTTACACAATTTTAGCTTTATGAAACCTAAATAACCATTCGTTTACAACTAGTTTCCTGTGCTGAATTCTAGATAAACACATTAGGGTTTCCTGCGTAAACACTAATGTGCTAATGTTTATTGTGTAATATGAAGTCAATTTCCAGGAAACCAGCCTGAGCAAAGAAATCTGATGAGCCTCACGCTCATCCACACAAGTAATTTTATGTTCTGAGCAACACATTTTTCATTTTTTAAATTACTGATCCAAAGCATCAGCATCATTCTGGTGCTCCTGTAGCTTGAAGGAATTGCCTTGTCATTTGTGAAGTAATGTTTTGTCATAACCAGGCACGGATGCCTGGTTATGTCATAAAATGGGGGATCATAGACCAGGAAGAGTTTGACAGGTTGGTGTAACAGATATGGTTGAGCTCTTTTAATGCCAGACCTGAATCCCTATTGTGGAAATTATGTTTAAATGCTAATATGAGACTGACATAAACATTTATAAAACTTTCTTTTTTGGGCCATATGTAGTCAATTTTTTCAATTTTTCATAAATTTGTGGATATCTTACACTCCTTTTCTGTCTGATTTGTTGTCAATACTTAAAAAACAAACCAACTATAGCTTTTTTTCACATCTCCACAGTTGAATTTGTTTGTCTGGCTAGTGTTGGACTGAACCAACTCAAAGGTGAGGGAGGGGGGTAATGTAGTGTGCAGAAACCATTTTTAATATTAATTTTTCAGTTTGTAAGTAAAATTAGAAATGCTACCTGCTTTTGACTTATTACATATTATTTTGAAGTCCAGAAATGGGGGTGCGTAAACAAAAACACACTTTAGAAGATGCTATTACTCAGGCATATGGTATGGAGAAAAAAACAGAAGTCTTCATCCAGGCTGGGCTATTGGCTAATGAAACAAGGGCCTGTTTTATAATCTTTTTCAAGCTTAAAAAGCAACTCTTTCTCAAAAGAGGCTACTGAATGTATAAGTCCACCTGCTCAGTGTGTCAAAAGTGACAAGACTTTCCCTTTCAGTTATTCAACAGTTTTGAAGACATGCAGCAGTCATTGCCAGTCATAAAACCCATTCTGTGCTCTGTGAACACTGCCATGTCTTAGATGAATGTGTTGTTTAGGGTCACACTCTGACACCTGTGCTGCACTTCTCTCATTTTTGATTGCATTTTATCTCGTCTCTTCATCCCCGGTGTGCACACTGCAGGGTAGAGGTAGAGGTGATGGTGGAGCCCAGCTGCAGCCATGGCGGACCAGGGGTGATTGGCTTGTCCCCTGATCCCCAAGAAGAAACCCTCTCTCTGGTAAAAAGGGAAGAGGGCAACTCCTCGGATCCCCTCCAATCCCAGGATCCTCAGTCACTTTACAGAGACATCTGGACGCTACGTGCAACACTTGAACAGTACGCAGCCTCTGACCAGAGCAGCAACAATGACAGGAACTCAGTCTGCAGTGATGCTGACAGTGTGTGTTCGCTGGGCGGACGCACAGAGACTGAAAGAGGAGGGCTTCCCAGCTTCCCATCCCAGGATTTAGGAGATGAGGCGGAAGGTGGAGAGGATGACAAGGACCTCTTTGTGCATATGGAAGAGAAGCTGGGGATACAGGAGTCAAGAAAGAGAAAACATGGAAGCACAGAATCAGAGCGAAGGGGGAGTGATGGAGAATCAGGGACTCGTAAACTGTTGCAGATGGACAGCGGCTATGCATCGATAGAGGCTCCGTCTCGAGGTTCAGAAGACCTGCGACTGTTTGGGAGCAGCAGCATCACTGGAAGCCCCAAGGACAGAACTGCCCATGAGAGAAGGCATCATTTCACGAATGCAGGGAGAACAGGCACAATTGGCGAAAGCTTTGAGTCTCATCTTGTCGAGGAGGAGCCTGAAGATGAGTTGTTGCTGGGTGCCAGTGGAGGGGTTTCCATCGAAGCGGGTGCTAGTTCACTGAGCTGGTTACCTTATGGTCAGATGCTCACGCCTCGAGAGGCTGCACAGCCTCCACCTCTGCCACTAATTCTGCACCGGCGGGACTACAGCATAGATGAAAAGACAGATGCACTCTTCCATGAGTTTCTTCGTCACGACCCTCAGTTTGACCAGCAGGAGTCGCCGAGAAAGCACCGGTCCCGAATCCATCTTCGCAAGCAGTGGCAGCGCCACAAGCAGTGGAGCGACCCTGGAGTCAGGCACTTCCAGTCCTCCTTTGAGAGACAGCGGACCCCACTGCGGAGGGGGGACAGTGTAAACTACCCTCTGGACACAAGCTACCACAGTACGCTGCCCCGGATTGTTAGTGCTCCTGACGAGGAGACCAGCGATGGGACCGGCAGCACTCCTGATACACCAAAAGTAGAACCAGTCACTTTGGACACTGGAGAAAAGTACAAAAAGCTTAGTGTTTCTGTGACGGACTTGGAGGACCACACATCCTCTTCTCTTCCACTTCAACCTTCCATCTCTGAAAAAGATGGCGGGCCGGTTGAGCACCCTCCCGAACCCCTGGACGAGCGCTCGCCCCCTCAGCTGCCCGATTCTTCGAGCTACGGACCACAAACTATCACAGCAGAGCTCACGGACAAACTGACTGCCAACCTGGACGAGAGGCTGTACAAGGGCCTTCGCCAGGCCAAGGACACAACCACTGAGTGTGTGACGGTGACGGCCACACATGCCTCTCCAGACCACAGCCCAGTGTAGCAGGGCTACAGTCATCAGCTTTACCAGCCTCACTTTAGGTTTAGTTTCTTTGTGTTTTTTATTTTTTTTATTTTTATTTTATGTACAGCTTGAGTAGTGAAGTTTAGACCCATACAAAAGATATTTAAATATTTCTTAAATCAACCAGACCAGATAATGCTAGAATTAAATGACCCAAAAGATACAATACTAACCATACGAGTGTTAACTAATGAAGTCAAACAAGATTACCACAGTGAAATATAAAAAACAACATGGTTTTATTATTAACTATATCTCCATTACCCCCATTTCGGTGTCCAGTTTTTGTCTCCACTGCTGTCTTTCCAGTCTCTGCTATCTAATAATTAAAGCTGAGGGCAGGTTAGGCCTCTGTTCTCACTGATCCACTGTGAAACCAGGTGCTATTCAACACGTGGAGAGCTACTGAACGGGACATAACAATTAGCTGCCAGCCTTGTGATCATACAGTGTTTCATCATCTGTTTTATTCAGTTTATGAGCACAGGGATTTATTAAAATTCAAAACTGTACGAGGCAAAGTTTAATTTGGTATGTTCCAGGTCAATCCAAACCTTCCAGGAAATGTATGAGCACGGCTCAGGTAGATTATTATGTTTTATGTTTTAGAGTGGCTGGGTGAGCGAGTCAGAATGCCTAAACGTGAAGGATTGCCATTTTGTAAAAGGTGAGGAAAGTTCTTTGCAAAATGTATTCTTTTCACTGGGTGCGTAACCTGTTACCATCTGAAAAGTTTTGGACTGAAAATGCGTTTCAACTATGTGACCAATTTCTTCTTTACTTCTTATTTGTTTAATGGGCAGTCATGGATATTTTTGTATGTCTTCACTGCTTAAAATGACAATGGAAACTGCTGCAGCGGGCTTAAAGCGATAGTTCAGATCTTTTAAAAGTCTGTAGAAAGGTTAAGAACAATTAATATTCTTAGGTCAGCTGTTAGTCTGGAGAAATGGTTTTTCTGATCATACTGATGAGCTAGTGGCTAGTCTCAATTGAGCCAAGATCAAAGTGGATTGTTGCCATCATAAAACAACTCCATACTCAAAAAGCGATTCTTGGGAATTCTGTTTTATAAATATTTATATTGCTGCCAATTTTGCATTACAGGCTTATACTATTATATTATTACTATATTTCTGCTGGAAGTGCCCCAGACTGCACAAAAAGTGCTACAGCTAGCTGCTGCTGTCTTTATTTTCACTTGCAAATAATCCTGAAATTCTATGTATCCACTTTAGTCTTGGTCTCTGTTGAACTAGCCTTCAGGTTGTCACTCCGGTCAGAATTAAACTCCATTTTTTCCAAACTGCGGTAACTCAAAAGAGCTGTCTGCAACAGGTACAATATTAATTGTTTATAAGCTTTCCGCATTAAAAAGAAGAAAAAACAAAAATCAGAACTATCATTTTTAAAGAGAACAGGTCCAGCACCACCACACTGAAACTTTTAAACCACTTAGGTTCCAGCACTTTGGTTTGAGGACAAAGGATTAGCCACAACAAAAATCAGTAGTTTACTACTCAGTAAGCTCTTAGCACTTTGGGCATCACTAACCTAACACGTCTGTCTTAAAGAGAACAGACTGTTTGGTTTTCAGGTTTACAGCCATAAAAATGGCACTTACATTGAAGCTACTGAACATGATGGATATTTGCAGAATATTAAATCTATAAAAGAGACACCTTTTTATCACCTGTAAGGCTCAAAAAACATGCTCTACCCTTCTGCATACGACATTCTCATTATTCCCTTTGCTTCCTACTTTTAATGCACAGGAGAAGACTAAGAAACGTGTCACTTTCTGTCTTCTTACAAAACAAAACTGAACAAAGAGCACATTTTGTTTAGGCCTGCTTTACTCTTACTGTTATTTTGCTTCTTTCTGTGTGACTACATCCAACTGGAGAGGCGACCTAAATAAAGTCACATCATTAGAATGCTGTATGTCTTGAGGGTTAAAGAGTGGAAGTGTTACACTTTGCTGTTAATCTGCCTTTATATCCTGAGCAGCAGCAGCAGGTTGATCGTAAACTGGTTTTTGACCGTGAAATCTCTCTCAGTTGGGCTGTAAAGCTCTTCTTCTCTCCCATGTGTGGCTAGGGGACTTACTGCAGAAGAGGGGGTTGAATATTAATCATAAGTAGAGGAGGGAAGTCCTCCTCGTATCCTCCCCATCTCCTTCTTCTCAGCCTTTGAAGCTGTTGTTAAGCAGCAAATTCAAATCAGAGCTTCTCTGTTTGTTCGGGTGGATAATGATGATGATGCCACTTTGCTGCCTACCCAGATTAGATCTTTCTCATCTGCATGGAAAGAGTCTCTTCTCGTGGTAAAGTGGGCAGAAGTTCCTCGCCTGACTGAGATGAAAGGAGGTGAATGCAAATGAAGACCCGAGAGTCTTTTCATTCACACAACATACATGTAAACTACTTCATGCCATCATAGGATGCATGAGGGTGCAGCAGGGGGGAGAGGACTAAGATCAGTTATCCACCTCTCCAACGTAATGAAGGTACATCTGACATATTTAGCTTATGTGCATTTGCCACCAATCAAAAGCCAAAACCGCAAAGAAAATGACTTCAAATGAGCACATACTTTATGTAAAAATATAAAAGCTTGCTGTGTATACAAGCACAATGTCACATGAGCTAGACTAAATCAATGTCCTTCATTAGATTTAGACAGAAACTGTTAAAAGTGGGGACATTGTGGTGAAGTGGTGTTTGTATACAAACCAGTAGCCTGTCAAACGGTGCATAGCCATATGTAGGTCTGCATGAGAGTTAACATTCTAGCACAAAATCTTTATCTTGTGGGGTCAAAACTGATCAAGTCCATAGTTTATGATCATTAGCTGAAGGCGGAGGTCGACATATAGGTATGACTAGAGTTTTCTGTGTTTTAAGAAATCCACGTTTGAGGCTCAGAGGATATAACCGATGAGATTGTGTGATATCTGCAACTATATCTGTATTCTTTGCTTGTTCGTAAACTGCATCATTTCCCTTAAAAAGATGATAAGCTTTCTTAAAAACTTTGCTTTTGTTGATTCAAAGCTTGAGGGACCAAATTGTTTGAAGAAAAAAAAAAAAGTGTTATTTTAGGCTTGTTTTACAATCTGTGAATAAATGAATGAAGCAAAAGTGGTCCTATTGTGTGTGTATTTTTAAAGGAAAAGTGGTTAATCAAGGCGTGGGAATGGATCACAGACGAGCTTCCCTCTCTTAAATCTCTTTTCCTTTTTATTTGTTACTTTGGCTCTTATTGATTTCTTGCCTCTCCTTATCGTCTCCTATAAATTACTTGGAGAAAAAAGCCAAATCCTGTCTGTGATCAAGAAAAGGGAAACTTCTCAAACGTCTGCCTTCTTTTCCTCTTTATAATCCGACCCTCTGGCCTCAGTCTTTAAGTGAAGGCCTTAAACTTATAGTTAAGAACAGTAAAAACAGCCATAATTTTTTTTTACTTAGCTGGGTGCTTGTTTTAAAGTTATTTGAATTCATAAACATTGATCACTGCTCATCATAAGTCATAAACATCCTGCTCTTCCTTTTGCGTTTTATTACATCAACATTTGCCAATTAGCTGAGGTTGATTGGGGTTTGACAGTGACTCAGTTGTCAGACAAAACAACAGTTTGACTCAATTATGGTGCTAATTAAACCCCTAAAATCTGGTCTTCCTCATTTTAAAACATCTATTTTTCATTGTTGCCTTTTAATGTCCCAGATGCTACCACATTCAAAGCTAAAGCTAAATCTCTTCATCTTACTTTCAATTCAAACTGAAGCTATTTTATAAGTTACATAATGGAAAGTTAGATAGAAGAAATTTCACAGTATCTGCGACTGTTCTTTCTGAAAACGAGAAGCAAATAGAGAGCTACACTCTAAAAATAAACTGGTGAAATTTAACCAGTAAAACAATTTGCACTTTCATTTGGATAGATTATAACCAATAATCCTGAGCTGAAACTTTCTCAATGTAACAGATAAATTATGCTTAAACAAATTTGTTAAATTTCCTCCAATTATTCACTTGTAAATTCTCAAACAAATACCTGATTTTTACTTTTTTCAAATTTTTACTAAGTTAAATCACATGAATTTTTACTACTTATATATACTTGTAACTTTTCCAAAAAGTTGTCAAGTTAGTCAAGACTAATGCAAGAATGACCAGAAGCCCAGACTGATCGTTTATAAAATGGTCCAGACTGTAACTTGTTGGTGCAGACATGATGCAAATGGACTGAAGCTGATAAATAGAAAGCATCTTCCTGCTGCCAGCCCAGCAGTCAAACCCATCTACGTCTCAGAGGTTTGGTAAACTGCAGAGTTGTTGACTGAGCTGGATTAGACTGCAGGGAAGAGAGCCTGCAGATGACAAATGTTTCCTCAATCAGTAATAAACGGGGACCAAAATACAGCATCAGGATTGTTCATATAGTGTTATTAATTTTAGTAGGTTATAACTGATCATTAAAAATCAATTAGACTGGAAATAACAACAAAGTTAGACATTCAGACTGACTCAAAATCAATTTCCCTGCTTTGGGCTGCAGACACTTATTTAAATTGCTTCTCTGGAAAAATCGCAACTGTTATAATAGAAAAGTGTGTTGTTTTCTGTCAAATAACTGTCAGTGCATCACTTTGTGGTTTACACTGATGAGCTGGCGGATGCAAAGGGCAAACTAAATTCGTTCATTAAAAAGTGGAGATGAAAGTGAAGCTTTGGGGATTCTGACATTAATCTTTCCTGAAAGAACGAGACAGCTATGGTCTCTCGCTGCCTCCTCTCTGTGAGTGTGTCATTCTTTTGCATCATTCTGAGGCCTCGCTCTGCGAGAGTTTTTTTCATTTTGTGCCGGCCAATGACTGACGCTGGCACCTCAGCAGTCAGCCAGTTGCAGGAGTGAATCGGTTTGTCCTTCAGAAAGCGCGGCCCACGTCATCATCGGCTGAGATTGTTTTCATGCGGTGTCCATCTTCAGTTCTTTGAGAAGTCTCCAACCTGGAAAGAAAAAAAAAAAAGGCTAATGTGTTTATAATATATATTTTAGGAAAATGGTTGTTTTAATATGTTCTTTCACCAGCAGGGCTGCATACTGTCAGACACCATAAAAGTGCCAGACCCAACGTGTTTTAATCAAATCGTTTACTTTTCATTGCTTGAAACTATATTCCTAAAAAATTAAACCAGTCAGTGGTTTCAGATGGTAGAGGTTTTCTGCAGACTTTCTCCAGTTCTCAATCCATTACTTTCATCTTAACAAAACGTTTGTTGTTTTTTTCAGGGAATAGCTTTTAACTAAAATTGGAATTTTAGACTAAGACTATATTATGATGAAAAGAGACATAGTTATAGCCATTTTGGTCAAACCTTAAAAGTAACATTATGTATTGTGCAATTTCACATAATCTATTAGCACTCATGGTATGTGTTGTGAGGGACTCTAAGCTACTACCACATTAGCTTTTAACTCAATATCTGGAAAACCGATATAGCCATTTTTGTGTTTGGTAAGGTGGATGTGGACGCTATTTTGAATTGGATTGGGTTGTAGATGTAAATCCATTGATCACCTAGCTGTGAATTTCATTTAAATCCATCCAATGATTTGTGAGAGATTGCTAACAGACAGAGAAATCAACACGCACACGAACACCACACACACACAGAGGCAAAAATATAACTCTCCCTTGCCTTTTGACTGCAGACAAAAAATAAAATAAAACACAAAGGGAATATATCAAAACAGACTGTCTTGTTAATGTACATTTTTGCATTGCAGGATTCCATGTTAGCATGGAAAGTTTGGAAACTAGTGCTAGTTTCAGAGGAATGTTACTCCAAAGGAAACCATTAAAAGAAACTAGAGAAATTGCATTTTTTGCAAAAAACAAAACAAAACAAGGATTTGCTAAAGAAGCTGAAACTGAGTTGTTATAGCTAAAAGAAGCAGAACATTAGCTAAAAGCTAAAGGAAACAAACCACCAGCCAAAAGAAGCAAAATGCTAGCTAACAGCTAAAATTAACAAAAGCCATGCTAAAAGCAGCAAAAGGCTAGCTACAAGCTGAAAAAGTAAAAAAAACTAGCTCAAAGTAACAAAAAGCTGGCTAAAAGCTAAAAGTAGCAAAAGTCATAGACACTCATAGAAGGTCATCTCCTGAATGAGGTTAATGTTTTGATATTTGAATGGCTAAAATAGTACAATGTATGACGGATTAGTTAGATTGAAAAAAACTGTATGGAAAAATTAAAAAAACAGGAAAGCAGTAAGACGTGAGTACAGGGATGTTAGTGAATTTACTTCAATCTGCGAGGCAAAAGCTAACATGCTCTGGGTTCTCCATTCACAACTAAACTCACTCATGCTGTCTTGAACCTCAAATAACCCTGTCTTTATTGTTTTATGCTTTTTTTTCCCCTCCATTTTTCCGCCTACAGGCCGCACATTTAAAGTCTACTTTACACGCATGAATGAACACCTCTGCAATCCTTTCTACTTCTCCACCTCCCAACCTGCTCGGCCTCAGCTGTCGGGGAGTTACTCAGTATTCAGGGGATGCTTCTGATAGGAAAACCCCGTCTCTCCCTCCTCATTACTCCCCACCCCCACCTGCTCCTCTGTTCCTCCCCCACTCCACCCACGCCTCTCTGCCTGCCTCTCTCAGGCTCCGGATTGCCTTTTAGAGGAGCAGAACCAGGAGCGGTTCGAATGCGCAAGAGATGCCGATGACTCATCGGGTTACTCTTCGCTCACGATGAAAAGACTCCTCCGACTTCTCACTTATTATGAGGAGCTCGATGACTGTGATGCCAAAAGCTGACAAGTGTGAAACAGTGTAGACTGAGCAGACCTTAGCAGTACGTTAGACAACTGTAAACCTAAAAATAAAGAGGGTTTTGTGTGTGTGTGTGTGTGTGTGTGTGAATTGTCCTCTCAGACATATATTTTCCATTTCTTTCCACTTAATTCCCTTTAAGAAAAAAAGAAAGAAAATAAAATTCCTTCTATTAGTCAAGAGGTTTCTGCCTGTAGACAAAGGAAATTATGTCAAGGCAAAGAGAAAAAGCTGTTTTTGCCCCTTCTTGAGTGTGTGTATGTGTTTGTCTGTCTGTCTGTTAGCAAAATATCTTATGAACCACTGGACAGACTTTAATTAAACTCTCAGAAAGTAATCACTGGATGTACATTTATGAGCAACGGATGTGTGGAGTCAATCCAATTTAAGATGGCCTTAGGACACACAAGAATGGTTACAACTCAGTCAGTTTTACAGGTATTGAGCTAAAATTTGCTGTGGTAGTAGCTGAGCATCATTTCAATTGCAATACTTCTCCTTTAATATTTGCTATTAACTCTCAGTGTTAACCCCATCTGTCTGTTATCGATATATCTCATGAACGATTGAATGGAATTTAATGAAACTCTAAGATATAACCCATTGGATGGGTGCCTACAAATGATTAACCTTTGGAGTCATTCCAATTCAAGATGACTGCCACAGCTATTCAAAACTAGCCAACACAAATATGGCTATAAGTCAGGTAATTTTACAGACATTGAGCTAAAATTTTGAGTGGTAGTAGCTGAGAGTCATCCCCCACACATAGTCTGAGCACTGGCATCTTGCAGTATTGCATGAGATTGCACAAAACCTCATTTACAAGGTTTGATCTGAATGTCATTTTTTAATCATAAAATGATTTGAATTTTAAACTCTGGCATGAAAGGCGACGGGCACTGGGTTTTCCTTGAAAATATTATTTTTCAATTATTTTTCACAAACTTCCAGAACAAAGATGCTCTGTTGAAGCTTCTAACCCTATCCTGCTAAACAAATCACCCAGATAGAAAGACAGATTCTGAAAAAGTGAGGGAAACTGAAGAGATGGAATAAAAGGAAATTAAAAGGCAGATACAAAGAGGTCTGACAGAGATGAGCACCTAGAAAAAAAAAATGAGCAAAGAGGAGAGTAGGAGAAAGCCCTAGAAAACTGATTATGCAGCATCTCCCTCCCACGCAGTCTGCCTACGCTCCCTCTTCTCCTCCACCTCTTCCTCCTCCTCCTGTTCCGCTTCCTCCTCTCCTTGTTCGGGATTCTGCTCCATGCATCCCTCCCTTTTCTCTCTCGGCTGCGTCATCCAGCTCTTCAGTGGTGTACACACACACACACACCCCACCCGCACACACACACACACACACACCACTCCTCCTACCTCTCTGGGGGACTGAGCAAAACTCCCCACAGCTTAGATGTCGTATGACATGCAGACTGAAGCTTTTGGGCTTTTTGTCACAAGAGCGCTGCTTCACAATGTGCTGGAAAATGAAAATACACCCACACACACACACACATACACACACAGACATTATTCCACACCGTGGAGAATTATTTATTCATCTAAAAGCCTGTAAAATCCCTTGAATTTAGCTGTAGTCTTGTGTTTCAATGCTTGGTAATGATCCCCGTCTGACTTTTTAAACACTTAAGGATATTATTAAAACCAGTGACTGAAACACCAGGGGACGACTAAAGCTATATTTATGTAGCTTCACATTTGTATAAAGAGGTGTGTGTGTGTGTGTGTGTATGTGTGTGTGTGTGTTTGTCAAGTGTCTTAATACTGATCTTGTCAATCCACTTTAAGCCAACCTGGGGATGATAACAGGGGTCAGCACTGAGGTAAATTAAAGATGGAAGTGACTCACTACATCTTGAGACATCCGATTGAAAATATCTACACCGCCACGGGGACGTGACTGGAGAGTTATGCCTCAAATTATCCCCATCATTGAAATACCAATAACATGCTCGGGTCAAACACGACATGGGGGACCGAGAGGGACTCAAGACTGTCTGACAAAAAAAACTAAGAACTACTTGACATTGTTCGGCTTCATTTCCTCATGCGTCAGATAACCACAGGCTTGAAAGAAAGAAATAACAGAAGTAATCATTGTACTTTTTGAAGGCTATATTAATATGGCATTAACATAAATTAGACTGTCTGCATGTGGCTTAATCTGAATTAGCTGCTTTCTTTGGGTTTTGAAAGTGTTACATTAAGTATTAACCAATAATTTGGCCTTTATTACTTTAGGTTACTCTACTTTATCTTTATAGTCCTGGATGGTAAAGAAGAACGACTGTCTTTTTCAACCAATGATCATATATAAGCCAAGTGAATTTGAAATTGAATATAGTTGAAATCCTACTACCCTTCCTTTTATTTAGGCTGTCTGTTTTTGCTGTTGAACAATATAAGAATTATAAATAAATCGCCAGTCTAACAAAACTATCATATGCATAAGTTTGAGAACAGCTGCACTAGGATATTGACACAAGATTTTGGCTATGTCCTAGAGATCACTATAAGGGCAATCCTTGAAGGAATGTGTATTCCCAGCTGCCTTGCATGCCAAAGCTTTGTTTTTGTTTCTGTTTGAATTGAGAAAGCTTTTCACATATGTAGCAGAATGCCAAGTAAAAAAGAAGAAGAAGAAAAACACTCTTACGATTTACCATGACCTGGATAACTGAGAATTTACTGCAAGTAAATCTATGTAAACAATTTTGTAATGCAGCATTGATAAGAATGTAATTTTTATTTAAATAGCATTTGTGTGAACAGTTCCTAAAATGTTGACCTTAAAGTAATTTTAAGATGGCAGCAATTCAGTTGGGTCTTGGCACCACTCAAACAACCTGTTACCTTGTCCATCCAGTCAGAATTACAGCCCCAATTCAGAAAAGTTGAGATGGTGTGTAAAATCTCAAAAAAAAAAAAAAAAAAAAAAGCAAATTTCATAAACCCATAAATGAATATTTATTATGGCAGCAACACATCTCAATAATATGGGTACTGGGGCAACAAAAAGCTGTAAAAGTGGTATGAATAAGAAACAACTGGAGGAGCGTTTTGCAGCTAATAAGGTTATTTGGAAACGGGTCAGTAAGAGGACTGGGTATAAAAAGAACATTTTGGAGAGGCGGATTCTCTCAGAAGTAAGGATGGGCAGGGGTTTATCAGCCTGTGAAAAACTGCATTGAAAAATAGTAGAACAATTTCAGAATATTTGAATATCCCATCATCTACATTCAATATTAGATGACTGTGATCTTCAGGCAGCACTGCACTAAATACAGATCTGCTTCTGTTTTGGACATCACTGCATGGGCTCAGGAGTACTTTCACAAATAACAGTCTGTAAACACAGTTCACTGTGCCGTCCACAATTGCTGGTTAAAACTCTATCATGCTAAGAAGAAGACATATGTGAACACAATCCAGAAAGCTCACATAAAATGGACTGAAGCATAGTGGAAAACTGTTTTGAGGTCAGACAAATTAGCTTCCATACTAAAGAGAGGAACCATCCAGGTTGCTATCAGCATGCAGTTCAAAAGCCTGCCTCTCTGATGGTATGGGGGTGCATTAGTGCCTCTGGCATGGGCGGCTTACACATCTGGAAAGGCAACTTCAATGCAGAAAAG
Source organism: Kryptolebias brasiliensis (assembly GCA_028566095.1). Lineage (NCBI taxonomy): Eukaryota > Metazoa > Chordata > Actinopteri > Cyprinodontiformes > Rivulidae > Kryptolebias > Kryptolebias brasiliensis. The sequence goes on along the minus strand of JAOXNZ010000117.1, from coordinate 15,484,144 downwards.
TATATACAGGTTGTAGAACAACATATGCTCCCATTTAGGTGTCTTTTTCAAGGAAGGCCTGTTTTAAAGGGGCAAACCATAGGCCTTAAATCGTAATCCTAAATTAATCTAATAACAAGTAAAAAACAACAAAAAACAAAAATGGTGTGCATGATATAAGAAGGCAGCATCTCAAAGCTAGTTTTGTTTTGTCTTCTCCAGTACAACAAGCCTTCATCTGAGCTTTGTGACAATTAAGTGACAGGGAGGCGTTTGATGATTCACTTTTAAAGCGAGGGGGGGTAGTGTTAACATCAGAACAAAAGTCCTGATATAGACAAACAGGAACTATCATCTCAAAATGGTAATAAAAAAATGGGGGGGGGGGGAAGCTGAAAAAAAAGCTTTTAACAAAATTTTGCTTGTTTAATCAGAGCTAACAAGTGTTCTTGGTAGAAGATGAGGGTTAGGTGTCCCCTGTCTCTCGGTTTCTCCCTCGTTTCCTCTCACACCTCTCGTCTCTTTCACAGCGTGCTTCTCAACTGTAGGTTTACTGATTAGCCTGCTCCATAAATAAGTAATCAAAGCAAGAGCGGCGACATTCTACTCGCCCTTTATTACCACTCTACTCTGTCGCTCACACAAATGCACTCCATCTATCTGTTTTTGATCATTTCCCCACTGTTCGTCCTGCACTTTAGACAATCTTGGCAGAACTAAGAGGCAAAATTTGGGCAATTTCTATGCTTTGGTTTAGTCTGAATAATTGAGCGAGGTGGCAGGACTTTGCAAATATGTGTGTACGTAATATGTGTATGTGTGTGTGTGTTTGTGAAGAGCAAGAAGGCAAAGTGACAGTGAAATGAGAAATAAAATGAGAAAAAGGGAAACATACAGTCGGTGTAAGTGTGACTAAACTGACTGCAGCAGAATGACTCACCCTGTTGCTATGCCAACCACAAGACACGCTCTACGGTAATGTGTGATTTCAACAACTAGTGGAGAAGGTGGCTAAAGGGGAGAAAAATGTACATTTATGGAAATCACCAGGGGAAAAGAGGCCTGGTGGAGGGCAGCGGATGAGAGCGTGCAACAAGCCTAAAAGCCTTTTTTTTTTTTAAAAAGAAAGGGGATAATAACAAAAACGCCACTGTGTGTGTGTGTTTCTCATCACTGCAGTATAGAACCCAGCGGCACCTTCTTCTCTATTTTAGTGGACGGATGTGTGTGGGTGTTAGGCTCCAATGACTTTGGTAAGTAACAGTTCATGTAGGTATGAAGTCTGGCCTCCTGCTACCACAAAACCAAACCCCCTTTAGATTTCATTTTCAGCCACGTTTTGGCAGTTCCAGTTCTTCTCTTGCACCTCTTGTTGTGTAAAACAACTAGAAGTCCTCGCATGATACATTTCCAACCATTCCCAACACAATTATGAAATGAAATCGGCAAAACGTTACAGTATCTGCCACAAAAGGTTGACAAAAATACAAATTATACAGATAAATCCAGGCGGCTGAATGTATCAGTTTGCCTGATTAGTGCATCTAGTCAGACCATAGGTTTACTCATCTCCAGGCGAACTAATATATTCACTGCCTCTCAGCACCGTCAGCATATACACTCACCAGACACTTTATTGGGTACACCTTGCTGGTACCAGGCTGGACCCCTCTGCCTTCATAACTGCCTTAATTCTTCGTGACATAGATTCAACAAGATGTTGGAAACGTTCCTCTGAGATTCTGGTCCATATTGACATGTTAGTTTTGCACAGTTGCTGCAGATTTGTCTGCTGCTCCATGATGGGAATCTCCCGTTTCATTACATCCCAAAGGTGCTGATTTGGATTCAGATCTGGTGGTTGTGGAAACTGTTGGAGTCCAGTGAATCCAGACTCATCAGACCAGGCAATGTTTTTCCAGATGCTCATTGTCCAGTTTTGGTGAGCCTTTTAAGTTAGACTCTAAGTCTGAGTCTAACTGAAACATCTTTTCAGTCATGAAAACTCTTTAGTACTGTCTCTAGCTAGTCTTTCAATGACAATATACTCTCCAGTTCTGTGACATATGATACTATACTTGCTAGCATCTTATGGCGAGCTGTGCGTTAACTGTCATCAACTCTGTAACCATCAATAGATTCCAGTATAGGATGCTGATTGGTTCAAATCAGTCTTTTATTGGATTTTTGTTACAAATTTACAAACTGATGTAAGATCAATTCTTTGCATGTTGTGTTTAAGGTGTCTAGTATTTCTGGGCAGAAGAACTTTAGGGAAAATGATTCAAAAGATTAAAGCTCGCCATAACTCCCCTCACTGTCATTCTCCCACAAATAGTTTGTCCCTTAGTTGGGTTGATGTACTGCGTGCCCTCCGTTCAGATAGAAGAAGAATTGATTTAAATTTCCGGCCACACATAAACAAAAGCTCAACATATTTAACCTACAACTAAATGTCAGGCAGAAAATGAATCTAACCATGTCCACGTCCCACTGCTTAGGAGGTGACAGAAAGGCCAAACACAGATGGAAGGTTACAGAAGAATGATGGTCTTCAGCTTTAATTTAACCGGGTCCTGTGTGGATACATTCACAGTTTGAGGTTGCTCATTAAACTCCTCTACAGAAGAAAAAGTTCCAATTCAAACTGTAACACAGTTAATGAAGATATATTAATAAATCTATATAATATCCCACATGACACTAAAAACAAGTTTAACCTTAGGTGCTGTGCAGTCAGGCTGTGTTATGTCTGTGTGTGACTGAAGAGGTTTAATTATGAAGAGCTGCACTGGAACCTCTAGCCACAGTCTGACTCACCAATGAGTCGCCGCACCAAGAGCTGGAGAAAGAAAAGTCAAAGTAAAGTAAAAAGTTGATTTTTAACAACTATAAAAGGCAAAAGTTCTTCAAAACTATTTTTAGAAGTTCATTATAGTGAAAAATATTGTTTGTTTTTTTTTGTCTGAAAGATAATTTGCATCCCTTTCAGCGCGTAAAACATGAAATATTCGGATTAGATTTAAATAGGTTTTAGAGCCCATTTTTATTCTCTGAACAGAGCTGCCTTTTATCCTGCACACAAGGTGAAATTACTACTAAATGTACTTGATGGCCTTCCTTCCTCTTACATTACAGACTCCCTATTATTTATTGATCCTCTAAGAATCCCATTATATTTAGCTGTTTCAGGTTTGGAGGTGCATTTAAAGAAGGAGGGTCCAAAAAATAGAGCAGTTAAAATATTTTATGTTTTTGACAAGTCAAAAGCCTTTTTGTTTCAATCTCCTAACTGACAGTTGTCTGCCTTGATTCCCCTATAAAAACAACAGAAACCTATCTTTTAAATAAAATGTAATGCTCTTTTTACTTCTCCTTTTTCTGCTGGGTTTTAAAGCACTTTGAACTTGCTTTGTGTGTGAAGGGTGCATGTGAGCCACGTTATTTTAATCATAAACGCCTTAAAAGTTGATTTGTGTCAGACTTTTGATGTCTTTGCAAATGGTTTAGTCACCTACATAAAACCTGCAAGCCATGCGAGTGAACGTAAGTTCACACATTAAGATGTAGTCATAACTGACAGATATGTGCGTACAGCTGTGTGTGTGAATGTGTGTTTGATCATGCGCGAATGCGAGTGTGTTTTGGCTTGCTAGAAGGTTGACACCGGCACCATGCTGCAGTCAGCCAAACATGAAACACTGACATATTGAGCGCTGCTAGCACCTTCTGTTAGTCAGACTGCAAATCCTTCTTCAGGCCATAGCTACAAACACAACTAACTCCAATATTATTCTGAACAACGTTGTGCATTATCACTATTTTTTGTCGCAACAACAGTATCTTTTGCAAACAAGATCTAGAATACAACAAGGCCTTTGTCTTAATTTCTTTAAAAGTTGGGGGTAAAAGTGTTTAAATGTGGAAAAAGTTAACTAATTTATTCAAAAAGAAATGGTGCTGAGGTCAAACCACAAGCAAAAATGCTGTTTTTCTACAGAGAAGCCTGCAGATATTATGCATTATATTAGTATTCCCAGATAAACTTCCACAAAAATTACAGAAGCGCTTATAAATAAATATGCCTCATCAGAACATATTAAAGCTTTATTCATATTTTATGTGTAGAATCTTTTTAAATTATTCAAGTCTGGTCAAGAACTCCAATTTCAACTAATATTCCTGAACATTGGTTAAACCTGAGGTAATTAATAGAGCATTTTTCATCCTTCTTCATTCAAGTTTACTTAAAATGTCATTGTTTTTATATGACCACACATCCATCTTTGCTCTCATTCTGAAATTATGTGTCTACTATAAATGTGGGCAGCTCATACATTTTGTTTGAAGTGCACAACTGAAACGTCTCAGTTTTAAGGCCATTATAGTCCTACTTCATTTGACCTCCCTCTACATCGCAAAAACGATTTGATAAACCCCTACCCCTTGTGGTGTGACTGCACCAAACCGGTTGCAGTAGAGCTATGGAGTAAGGAGATTGGGTGAAGGGGGATCCAGCCTTATTTTGCAATGTGTATTGGGAAAAATGTTTGGTACAAACTAAACATTTTGCAAAAAAATAGATCAAGTTTTATAATCCATGGCCTTCATGTTGTAAATTTGTGTCCTTTCAGCACTCATTATACATATTAGTGATTGACAGAGTAAAGAAGTCTAAATACTGCCAAAGGAAAGCATCAGAACAAGAATTTTGCAACTGTTAATTGTAATGACCAATTAATTTCAAGTATGTCAAATTTAAAAAGTCATAAAAGTGTTGATTCAAAAATATAGTTTTAGCACATTATTGATATTGTTAATTTGCCATTTTTTTTTATCTTCAGTCATATACTTCTTTGCTTTCATAGTTTTATAACCACACTAAGTTTCACCAAAAGCACAAAAACACACAAGCACACGCTTATGCAAAGCGAGATGACATCATTCTCCCTAGAGAAGGGATCCTCTTCCTCCTCTTCCTCTTCCTCCTTCTACTCCCACCACCAGAAGAAAAGAGAGAAGAAGAAAAATAAAATCTTTGTGTGACAAAAATAGGCTATTTTCAGTTTTGAAAATCATACAATTTTCACTTTTTCTTACACAAGTCTAACTTTGCCTCGAGGACGAAGACAACCCATCTGCCCTCTGACAGCTTGTTAGCACAAAAAAGTAAAAAAAATAAAAAATAAGAAGCTCAAGGATCCACAAATGACTTTCTGTCAAACATAGGACCAGTATGTGACTGAGCATGTGTGGAGCAGGTACTCTGCAACACACACACAAACACAGTCGTGACCAGAGTCATCCTCATTTTTTTTTTTTTTTTTTTCCCACATTTCAATTAGTCTAGTCGTGACACAAACCCTCACACGCACACAGTATAATGAAGCTATTGTGGCCTTAATTAGGGCTGGATAGAAACAACTGGCACCCATTCAGATGGCCCTGCCTCATTTGTATGAATATCAGCTGTGTCATTCACGAGTCTCAAAAGTCTATTCACAATTTAGAATATCGTCAAGACTGGACCATCGCAATGTTTTATCGAGATGCCTAAATACAAACTGAAAGCGGTTGGCTGCTCTTTTCTCCGAACCTTTTTGATGAAACACAAATAAAAGGCAACTTCCTCGACGAGGTTCAAATGGCAAATATAGGAAAACAGCAAGGATTCCCATGGAGCGCTCATAAAAGATGGTTTTACAAAATCTTTCAATAGAAAAAGTCGTGCGTCCTTGGTCGGTGTTTGGATTATACATCATCCAGGTGACAACGCTGACGTGTGTCCTTCTTCTTGTCTGCAACATTGAGCAGAGCCACTCAGTACATGTAACAAACAGCATTCTGTCTGTGTGAGTAATGTGTGGAGATGAAAGGACCATTTGTTTTGTAACAGCTCAGGGTGATTCGAGGTGAACCTCTGCAGCATGAAGGATGTAGCTTTGAGTGACTGGGTATGCGTGTGTGTGTGTGATGTGAGATTGCTTTTTATAAACCAATCTGTGTGAAGTAATATGTGTATAAGGGTGGGCACAAGCGTGGAAGGTGCGAGTGTAGAGAAGAGTGCGTGGGATGTGTATGCTTTCATTTACTGTACATGGACACACACACAGTGAAATATTGGCTTTTTTGTGCTGTTGTCACATGTACAGTCCATGTTTGCTTGCCTTGTTATCCTTGCCACTTTATTTCTCCTTTCCATTGTCAATACCCATTATTTCCAGAAATGACTTTTTCTTCCTGTTTTCCCGCAGGCTAAGAGCTCTTCTATCCACTCCCATTATCCAGGATTAAACGGCTCGTCTTACTCCACCACCTCCACCAACGCAGTTATATAAGGGAGAAGAATAAAAGGAGCAATTACAGGATGTGAGACTTTCCGTGAATTCAACACTGAACCCAAAAAAGAGATTTCAGCAAAATGATTTTTGGTTTTATATCCTGCTGTGTTTAACACTTCAAGGTTCAACAGCTTCCATTATTTTTCGTGCGCTTGTTTATTTAAAGTGATTCAATTCTCTGAAAGTGAGGATCTGTGGAAAGCTTATGAACAACATCAGTTTGGAGAAATAGAGTTTAATTCTAAGCAGGCTAACGAGCTAACGGCTAGTCCGAGTGGGGCCAAGACCAAAGTGGATTAATGCTGTTTGAAAGCATCGCTGATCTCAAAGGGTTCATGATGGATCATGCAATTGTTCTTCTTTATATTGCCACAAATTTCTTTATATTGTTTTGATCATGTAATATGAAATTGACATCAATTTAAATGTTTTTAAAATAGTGTATGCATGAATCACTATAAGAGTTTTGAGACTGGGGTTGTTTTATGATAGAAGCAGTTCACTTTGGTCTTCGCGGCTTTCAGACTAGCCATTAGATTGTTAGTATTTAAAGTCTTTTTTTCTAAACTGAGGTCATTCATAAAGCTATGTACAACAGGTAAGATATTATTTGTTAACCTTTCCACAGAACTCCAAAAGATCTAAACAATTTATTTGAATAATTTAAGAGTTTAATCATTTGTGTTATCAGTGCATTCTGGGTAGATTTGATAAGCTTTTTCAAACATATTAAACACCAAACATATGATAAAACTGTTTTTTTATTGTAATTCCAAACTTAAAAATTTTCCCATTAAATTAGGTCCTCTTAGAGCTTCATATAAACATTGTTTTCAGAGAGGAAACAAAGTCAAAAGTTCCCCTTATCAAGGCATCCAGTCAGGTTTATGACAATAAGCATCATCAGAAATCGACAAAAAGATTTTTGCAGCCTGGTGGTCCCTCATCTTGGAAACCTATGAACAAGATCTGTGTCAGACTTGATTCTGGCTTTGGTGTGAGATCAGTGTTCCTTTGAACACAGTGGTTTCAGTGTCTTGGGAGCCATTTGTGACAGTTCCACCTGAAGCCAACGTAACCCCAAAGACTTGCAGCGGTGGCCCAGTGAGCACGCCCCACTTTAAAAGGTGAGGTGCTTTTGTTGCCGGTCATTAATACTGCAAAGACGCCGGCATGGTTCCTTTTGCTCACAAAGCCGGTCCTAGCATTCATATTTACTCTGAGTGGGGTAATTAATTCTAAAGACTCATCTGCCCTTTGGCTTGTTTAAATATTTATATAGCAGTCAGTCTTTTTTTCAGTTTCCATTTGTTCCCATCCACTGTTGCCCATTCTGCCGGGCTCTGTAATGGAAACAGCTTCTATATATGGCAAGACAAATTGATTTAATTCTCTGGAATAATTCATGGTTGTTGATGAGCAGAGAAGTAAGGCAAAAGAAACTCATCGATCAGCTTGTCATTATTCTCCAGCCAAAATAAGGGATGCAAACGTCAAGATCTGTGAAATAAAATCATTTTGGCTGGGACAGTAATCAAACATGCTATCAGTGAGTGAATATTTGACTCACGGGCGTGTTTGTTTTTGTGACTGATTCACCGTCAGGCTGAGAGCAGTAAATCAAAGTTTCAGAGTTGTCACACAGAACTCCATTCTGAAAGTGAGAATAAAAGCTTCTCGTCCTCAGTTGTGTTTTATTTATCTGTTTCTGACAGCTTTCGCCACTACACGGGCAACAGATACGCTTCAGTCATTTGTTGTCATGGCAACTGCTGCTCTCACACAGTCAAGATTCCTTAAAGGGCTAGTTCACAGAGGCAGGCTGGGAAGTCGATTTATGAGACAGGTTTTATGCAGTATGATGAAACATATGAACATCTCCTTGAGATTTAGGAGATTTTTTTTTTTTTTTAAGTGTCTTAAATTGAAAACTTTATATCCATTATCTGAGGAGAGGTTCACGCTGATATGCACAGGAGCATGAACTCAACAATTACCACTCAAGCTATTGTCAGTTTCAAAATGAAATATCATCTGCACTCCAGTTTTTAGAGCTTTCAAGTTTGGAGAAAAAAAGAGTGGAGCTTCAGAGGCAAAGAAGACGATGATGCGGTGTGATATATGTTGTTAAATAACCTCTCTGCACGGTCGTGTTCCTGAAACCGTGGAGTAACCCCACTATTTTATTGAGGTTTCAGGTCGAAAAACATGTTTTCTGGTAACTTACAATGCCTTTTTTCAATAACCCCTAGATACTTGAGCAGAAATATCCCACTTTTGTTGTGAAGGCACACGGTCACATGAGGCTTCACGAGACAGCCTAGATTCACTTCATCTCCTCTCTCTCCAGCCTATTCAAATTTGAATGTTTTGTTTAGAGCTGCGTTTTACCACCAAGAGCAAAGATCAGACACTTCTTTCTCTGCCCATGACAGAAATCATAAAGCTGTCTTCTCCGTGTTTCAGGCAAAAAGTTCATTTCTGCTCAGCAGATATGAATTGTTTTCAGAATGCTCTGATTGTGATCCCTGAACCTCTTTTTCTACTCCATTTTTTTGTGTTTACATCATCATGACTTTTGAGACTTTTTGTCGTCATTATATAATTTCGCACAGGCAGTCAAGGAGGTGACTGTGGTACGTGAGTCATATCAAGTTGAATACCAATTAGCAGAACTGAATGCAGCAGCTTTAAACAAGATCTGACAAACACTGTTTCTATAAGTGACTTCTCAAGGCAACATAAGGCAACTTGAAGTGTGAAGACGACAGATGCTTGTTGGTTATTCGGTTGCAATCAGGCGAAGTATGTAGACAAATATGTCTGAAGCTGTTTTCATAACACCAGTGTATGATGTAAAAATGGATTTAAAAAATATGTGAAAACAAAACTAGGTGTTCCTTTTGAGTCCTTGATTTTATTTACTTCTTGTTTCTTTTGACAGCAAGACTGAGTTTTGAAGTTTTAAAGAAAGTTCAATTTTTTATTTTGAAGTGCCATTCTTTTGAAGGGTTAAAAACAGTTAATATCTTACCTGTTGTAGATGGCACTTTAAACAACCTAAGTTCAAAGAAATTGAGTTAGAAAGTGTGTTGCCACTGCAAGAGCCTTTTTAGAAACAAGGGTATTTTTTTGTTTCATTTTGGTTTAAAATTTTTTTTGGTTTACTTTTTTTTTTTTTAACTCACCTCTGTTTTGACTGCAAGGACTATGACCAATCAGATTACCCATTTAGAAATTTAGAAAACAGCTATGGTGGTACTTTTGAAACAACCCTGAAACTTTGAGGGAACTAAACATTCCCAATTATCCAAGTATCCTCAGCATTCCTGATGATGATCCACCAGTCATGAGCACATGCTGTGCTGTCTCGATTTCCAACTGGTGAGATAGAGTGTGCACATGAATGTACACAAAGTTTGTTACAAACTAAAACATTACTTTTTATTGATTTCTTAATGTCAAAGAGCAAAAACTAATTTGGCAAGAGCTATTTGGCACAGAGACATCAATAACTCTCAAAAACTGTGAGAGCCTGCAGCTCATTATTGTAAGCAAAGCCTGCATTTTCTTACAGGTATATTTTCATTTGTTTATTTTTATAATGTCTGTTTCTTTTATAAGCTCTTCACAAAATCAACAGCATCCATTAATAGGTGTGTGGTAATCCAGCTTGTAGCTACCTCCCACATCACCTGTACTGAGCGTGTTGGGTGAAATGAACAGGAATAGCCTCGTCAGTGAAAACCACTATTCACAAATAAATTCATCTGTCTTATTTATCCAGCTTTACAGCTAACAAATCTGTTCTTCTTATCAAGGCACACTCACAGTCAATGAGGCCTTCCAGACACCCTGAGTGGATTTACTATAGTTTTCACGCTGCGTACAGGCGAGTTCTTTACCATCTTAAAGTATAGCCCTGAGTAGAAATAATTAAAACCACCCAATAGCTATATGCTTGCAGAGTCTCTTGCGTATAATGTTTTGATTAGTTTGTAAACGTCCAAAACAGAAAACATTTGGATACTTGCTGACTGGCTTCACCTTCTCAGCACCTATTTGGGATTAAATATGGATCCAGCAACGTATCTCCTCGAATAGTGAATTTATCACAACATCAGTGCAAAACAGTTCTGTTCAGGTTAATTTTGTTATTTCATGTTTGTTTTCAGCCAACCAGTGTACTACCCATGGGTGAAGACCATTGTCCATTGTTTTCTGGACCAGAGCCCCTCTACTTTCTCCAATGCCAACTATTTACTTGCTCCCATTCAGACTAACCATTAGCTCATTGATCTGTCCAGAATTAAACTCTACTTTTCCAAACTGAGGTCTTTCAAAGAGCTATCTACAACATAAAAGATATTTTTTGATCAGAACCTTTTCATGGAACTCCACTTAAAAGACTTTATCACTTTAACATAAGTAGATGGTAAGTTTATTCTGTGTCAGTGATCAGCAGATTCCTCAGCCAGATGCCTTTGTGTTCACAGTGCAACTACTCTGAACAATTTAGCAAATTTAGAAACAGATTTGCACTTTTTATTATACCAAAGTTGTGATTTTTGATACAGGATATGACGGTAATTCCACAGTGATACATGGATCTATCTATGATGTCTGAAGATGTTGAGGAAATGTTAGCTTGGTTTTCAAGTTGAAGAAAATCCATGGTACGAGTCCTCATGAATGCAAGCAGCATATGACATCAGAGGGTGGGTGGAGGTGGTGAACACCAGGAGTTATTACAACACACTGGGGAAGAGCAAAGAGATCAAGTGCAGAGTTAAACAACAGCCACAGTGGGAGATCCTTAGTCACGACCACAGCGGTGTCCTGCTCTGGTTGCTAAGTAAGGGGGCTCAAGAGAGTGGAAAAGATGACATGAGGGCAGAGAATGAAAGTAGGGATGGGGGGGAGAGGTGAAGAGGGAGAAAGTGGAGTTTTTTTTTATGAGCAGTGCATGCATTGACATTAACCTTCCCCATTAATGAACTGCTGGGGAACTTCACATGGGCAACACTGAACACAGGAAGAAAGCAGAGGGGATTGTGGAGTGGAAGAGGAGGATGAGGAGAAAAGTTGTGTACAGAACAACAGAGGGGGCGACTCAAACTGCCCTTGTCACTTTTCCTGCCCTCATTGCCGGTTCAATCAGTAACACACATTAGGAGTAAATTGAGTGGATAGATGATGCAGCTGCTTTCAGCCAGTCCGGAGCAGACAAAGCAATTACCACTGCTCAGCTGTGTTTAGCTGTGTGACGTACACTACAATGAGACTTAAGATAGGGCGGTGAGTGGCTAGAGGTGGAGAGAGTGTGTTTTCCTGCTTCCCAACTGATCTAATGTAATGCAATCATGAGAAACAGACCAGGAGCTTCATATTCTGCATCAGTCCAGAGCACCATGAGGTTCTCATTTGCACAGTCCTAAATGGATGGGACATAATGGTCGTACTGACCACAGAAAAATATCACTCATGAAGTGAATTTTCTGTGCAAATGTTAACTTTTTATACAAACAAAGATAAAATATTAGAGTATTTGGGATGCTTTATTTAAAAAAAAAGATTATGCACCTGTTTAGTTCCTAGTTATACCTGAAATGTCATTTCACGTGGTAAAAAACTGTTAGCATCAGCCTTTATGCACAAGATAAATGAGATTACCTTTTTTTTTTTTTAAATCTACAAATAATGAGACAACTTGATGTCTGAAATAGAAGTCTACATGAAACACTGGCAGGTGCAAAGGATGTAAAGTTGAGACACGTGTGATGGGCACCCTCATGTGGTCATTTTTCTCTTGTGCGACATTATAAATGGCAGCTGGAAAATGCAATGAGCAACATCAGACCCATTGCAAATAAAATTGGTATGTGGAAAAAAAAAGTTAGGAATTTTAAATATTTTCTAATTCTTACAAATTAATATTTTAAAGCTTAACATGCACAGGTGTTGCAAAGCTATCTTGCAAAACCTTTACAATGCACAAGATAAACTATAAGAGGTAGACAGGAAGCTTAACTGTGATGTTGAATATCATAATTATGAGATGCTAAGTTATAATCATGAGACAGAGTATCATAATTGGGACTTTTGAGATTTTTGGTTTCATTGTGGCCAAAAAGTGAGTGTTGGGAGAACAGCAGGAATACCTTCCTTGCAGTCTGTCAGGACATGTTTGCTCGAGGTCATACCCAGCATTCCACCAACCTTTAGCAAACACTCATGAAATGTTCTTTGAACCGTGTCTTGTTAGCTTGTTTAGCTGAACAACTTAATCCAAACTGTATCAGGTTTATGCTAACACCAACCTAAAGGCTAGTAAAACATTTCAGAAGTGAGTATCAGTGTTAAAACTTTGATAATCTTGTCTTACTTTATTTCCAGATCAGTAATTTTAATACGAGTTTATTGTAAATGGTTCTGTGGCATTTTGAAGAACTTCTTCATCTGTCTGGCTCAAAGCTAGTTTTTTTTTTTTTTTTCCATAGTTCAAGTTGAACATTTAGCAATAGTGTATATCATTATCATTTAATGGCATATATATGTGAGCACGGCCCTGCAATAGACTTGCGACTTGTCCAGGGTGTCCACCGCCTCTCGCACAGTGACTGCTGGAGATAGGCACCGGCTCCCAGCGACCCGGAATGGAAAAAGCGGGTAAAGAAAA
>JAOXNZ010000117.1:15448081-15471045 GCA_028566095.1 Kryptolebias brasiliensis | reverse complement strand
GATGGATGGATGGATGGATGGATGGATGGATGGATGGATGGATGGATGGATGGATGGATGGATGGATGGATGGATATGTGAGCACTACAAATAAAGTAGTGCATGACAATCTTATCCACTAGATGGCAATGGTGTTTTCTTCCTTTTTCTCCATGCTCCCAGCAGTGGTCTTTGACACTGAGACCCGCACCTGTCCAAGATACATTCATTTTATCTCACATTAGACCTACTCTACATTGTGCGTCTTTAATTTCATGCCCCCTGACAGAGCCTTACCACTCTTCAAAAGGCTGGAAGCGCCTCAATGAAGATCGTTCATCAGTGGGTACACCAAAGTCAAGACCATGCTGTATTCATTTGTATGGCGTAACAGCAGTGATCCAAACCATATGATGGGCTGAGTGAATCTGCAGAGACTCCGTGAAAAGGCAGCCCACCCACCGTCTTCACTCACATCTCTCTTTTCCATCTTTCCTCCCCTCCTCAGGCAGCATTCCTTTGTTGCCCTGGGGATCTCGGCTGAAGAAGGCCAACATCATTCACAAAAGTTCAGCTCCTACAACACATGCTACCTTCATTGTGGCCCCAGTGATCAAAGGGGAACAATAAAAAAATAACATTTAAAAAATGTGACAGATGGATGAGTAGGCTCGCATGACTTTGGCCTTAGCAGTCAAGGGGGTGAATGAGTGCAAACAAGGGAAAACAGCAGTGCAGATGTTCAGACGTACAGATTAGTTTCTATTCACATATTGTTTGGGTTTCTGAATGACTGATTCCATTAAAAAAACATGATACTGCTCTATTTTTATTGATTCCAGTCTTGCTTGCAGATGCTCTCCATCTGTGATCGCTGTGAAAGAAATATGCAAATTTTCTTGATAATGTTCAAAATCTTTTTGTTCACTCAAGTACAGACCACCTTCACTCCTTCTCCTCCCTCCCGTCTTATCTCACACCAATACTGTAACAGCAGATGGAGAGAAATATAAGCATCCACAGATAAAGTCAGAATAATTATTAAAGCAGCAATGTAAACTAATTTCCCATTGGGGACAATAAAATTACCATTACCATTACCATTACCATTATGATGGTTAGAAAAAAATGATCTTATTAGGACTTTAGATAACATATCATTTTATGGATTTGATAGTTTGGAACTCTTATAAAATAACCTTAAAAGTCAACCACTCATTTTCACTGCAAAGAATCACTCCGGAGGGTTACTGGAACACTTTTCTTCAAAAGATTAACTCTTAGCCACTTTAAACTACATTAATCAGACCGTCTATGAATTGAAGTCATGCCACATGAAAGATAAGGCAATACAGAACACATCCTCTAACCAATGAAAGGCCAAATTAGAAGGTCTTAAGGCAAAAAGTTGATTTCCCACATATCTAAGAGGTAAACTAAACTCAAGACTCTGCAAAAACACAAAGCCTAATAAAGTAAACACTATTCACAAAAGATATTCTAAATTCTTTTCAAGACTTAATTAGTCTTTGCATAAGTCTAATGTGGTGCAAAAAAAAAGGTTTGTGAGGTCATGTAAGTGCCCAGCGTCTGGAGCTGGAGGGCATGGATCATTTCCCGACTCTGGAGACTGAGTCAGAGTCAAACTGTGTCCTGCCCTGGCTTATTACTGGCTGAGAGGATCGCCCATCCCAGCAGCATAATTCCATCTGGGCTAAATATTTATACAGAGGGGGAACGACATCACTTATCCACAACACATCCATTCACAGAAGGGGAAAGCTGCTTGCACAGTTGAGTTAGAGTAATCTGCTCTCTTTGACAAAAGGGCATTGCCGTCTTTTTTTTTTTGCAAGTATTTTCTTGAAGAATCTTTTGGGAAGACAACTAAGAGCAGACAATGAGCTTTTTGATTTCTGTTTTGGGGACGATTGTCACTCTCTGTCAAATCGGAAGGAATCCAGCCAGCGGTGAGTGCACTTTGTTTTGGATTTTGACAAAGTGTAGTATGGCTCTTGAAACAATGGCATACTTTCCCCCAGATTTGTATTTATGTAAAATTTTTAGTTAGTTTCAATTTTTTGTTTAAAATCTAACTCTCTATTTTTGGGAACACCATGATGAGAACAATGTAATGTGAGCGAAGAAAAGAAACCTTGCAGTTTTCCAGCTACAGAAGATTTGAACTCCTAATAGAAGTAATGTTAATAAACTTCTGTTGTGTATCTATATGGACTATTTCCAGCTGGGATATGTTGGCTGCAGCAGGGTCAGGACCAACGGTGTGACATGGTGCTGATGAGAGGGGTGACCAGAGAGGAGTGCTGTGGTGGGGGCCGCCTGGACACGGCGTGGTCCAACACCAGCCTGCCCATGAATGAAATAAGCCTGCTGGGATTCCTGGGAATTGTCTCCTGTAAACCATGCAAAGGTAAACCATGAAGCCATAATGCTTTGAATCTGCTAAATGACTATGTTTGTCACTGCAAGAGTTGACAATGATAGAAAATGACTGTAAACTTACAAATAAATTCACCAGTCTGAGCTCAGGCAGCTGTTGTCAGGTCCTTAGAGGTTGCACAATAACTGCTTTGACAGCATCCACAACACTAATTAAAATGTCACGAGCTTCTAATTGAAAAACTCTCTTTTCAACACTGAATAACTTTTGTTCGTCAAAGTTACTCAAGCCACAGAAGCTGTGAATCAAAAATGTTTGAAAACGAGTTCCTGATGTAGCTTTCTAACAACCCGCAGACTTGGACAAAGGAGATGCTTTTCATATGACTCCCGCTGTTTGGCTCACCGTCCTTCCCCCTCTACAGGGTCCATTCTGGTTCATTTTCAGCTAAATGGTGGTTTTTATAACCAGCACTTGGAAATATGGGATCAGTGTGAATTGCTTTTTGTTGGTGGCATTCAAAACTATCCACTGGCAAATAAAAAAGAACACATCCTTCATCAGTATTGCTCTTTTGTCACATGGTTCATTTGAAAATGGACCATTTAAATAAACCTTGGGGGGAAAAAAAAGAAGAAACATTGCAGTCAAAGTGTATTCCTGCTGGCGGAGATTGTTGTCACATGCCCAGATGTCTGTGGATCATTCAGTTGAAGGAATGCCACTTGAACAAAAACTTACCAGCTCAGACACCAACATCATTACCAGACTAAGTTCATTTTTTCAGAGAGGGGATGAAGAAAGCAACTATTCATGCCACAAGATCTAAAAAAAAAACCAGGAGAGTCTAAGAAACAAAAGCAAAGTCTTGGAATAAAACAGGAGTTTAAAGTGGTGGCAGAAACAGAAAATAGGGTCTAGTTGTGCTCAGAAGGAGTTTGAGCCTTTCAGGACTCATCTCCACCAGCTCAGAAAGGTGCTGGGGAGAGAGATGTTTGCCTCATTTAATGCTGACTTTACACAATATAGAGTTGCAGTTCCTCCAGTTTTTGACGTTATATAGGGTGTTAGAGAGCCTGCGGCGTCCTCCTGTGCCAGCCTGTAAACTTCTCTGACAGATTTTTGAACTCGTTCTAACTCTGAGAGCCTTTGTCCCTCTGCAGGAGCTCAGCCCCCCGTCTGTGTGCAGCACATACACATATAGTATCTGTTATGAAAACAGCTCCAGGCTTCACACCCCACCAGACGAGACTGTAACAGTCAATAGAGAGATGTGATTAGTGTAAATACCGTGCAGGATGAACGTTGTGTTATGGTCTGGGAAAAGCCCCAGAATTTGAGTTTGTTTTGGATTGAAAACATCTGCAGACTTACGGTAACATTACACACGACACTGCTCTCTGTGCTCCTCCAGACTCATGTGAGGGAGTCAAATGCAGCCCCGGCAAGGTCTGCAAGATGAAGACGGGAAGGCCTCAGTGTGTGTGCGCTCCAGTTTGCTCTCACATTTCCAGGAAGCACGGCGTGTGCGGCAGCGATGGCAGGTCTTACAGAGATGAGTGTGCCCTGCTGATGGCCCGCTGTATGGGACACCCAGACCTGGAAGTCATGTACCAGGGAGAGTGCAAAAGTAAGCAATATCCAGTTTAGACTCCTTGCAAACAGAGCTATTCTGCAGACCTTGATGTTTTTCTAATGTGCTCTTTATGCCTTTTACAGAGTCATGCTCAAATGTGGTGTGCCCGGGAACTCACACCTGCGTGACTGATCAGACCAACAGTGCTCACTGCGTCATGTGCCGCACTGCACCTTGCCCATCGCCCATGCCGTCCGAGCAGCTGATCTGTGGCAACGACAACATCACCTACCAGAGTGCCTGCCACCTCCGCAGGGCCACCTGCTTCCTCGGACGCTCCATAGGCGTCCGTCACTATGGCCACTGTAACTGTAAGACTGACAACCTGTGACAGCTTCCCTCACATTTTCAAGTATTTATTGACAGTCACAATAACGTGAACTTTCGATGCGCCATTTTCTTGCAGATACACCTTGGAAAGTTGACAAATTTCAAAGCAGCGAGGAAAACGCTGTGTAGGAAGGACTCTTCCTTCCAGGCAGAGTCCTCTAGCAGGATCTGAGTTGAAGGGCCAACTTTTCACACCACTAGCTTCCCAACATGACCTCTTTATTTTGACAATCACTTCTTCTCCTCCTCCTTGTGCACAAAAAGGACGTTACATTTGAAATTTAACACCTCTGTTGGAAAACGCACATTAGCATTATTGCCTCAAAATAAAAAAATAAAAAGATAAGATTAGCCATGTTTTAGTGGAGGCATTTAAATGCAAGTGTTTTGAAATGGGCTCTTTGGGAGATGTGTGCATATTGTAAATAAAAATGCCAATACTATTTATTGGAGAGGGTATAAAACTCTATTTATATTTTATTTTTCAATCCCAGTAACAAACTCATTTATCATTTGGAAAGCTGATGCAACATATATGAATATATATTTATTGTTTTTTGTTATTGTTTTATTGTATATTAGCATTCACTGGCATGGGCTTTTTACAACTTTTCTTTACACATTTATAGCCTCCCATTACCCAAAAACAGACAAGTTTTTCCCTCATGCTGACTGAAAAGAACGCTAATACGTTTGGAGCGTTAAAACCCACACACTATATTTTTTTACTTGGGAATGTTGTCCAAAATCTCAGCCACCTGCTGATCACTGAAATTAGCAGCTTCAGAAAACACTTGAAACAACATCAAACCTTAAAAAATTCCTTCTGTGTGATGTTGTTTAATAAGTGCTTTTTTGTAGCCGATGCAGATTGTGCTGCTTTTTTTTTATTTGATTTTTTTTTTGTTTGTAATTTTGTTATTTTTTTTAGAAGCTTACCCGGCAGAAAGAAGATGTAATTATTCTCACCTGACTTGCAGGAAAATTCAATTTGTCTGGAAATGCTCTGGATTTTGGGCCAATTCAACATATCTGATTATGGCATCTTGAGAACTGAGTCCAACTGCTGCTGACATTGGCAAACCTGCACAGGTCCATGTGAATGATCAAATGATCCAGTTAAACCTTCTGAACTCAAAGCAGATGGACAAACACTTTAGTTTTTGTAGTGTACTATGAAGCATTTTCATTTTTCCTCTGTAAATACCTTCCCCTTGTGTACCAACCAGTGTATGTACTGTGAAATCTGGATGATAAATGCGTTAACATATTTTTGTATATTTGTACTGCCATTTTAAATCAACATAAAGCTTGTGATTTGTCAAAACGTCTCCTTATTCTTTTGGAAATGTTGAGACATTGTCTCTGTTTTGTTTACAAGTACTTTGCATCTGTTGAACCAAGGTGTTTGACACACATATTTCAGATTCGATATAGAATATTTCTGAACTACAATAATCATAGTCAGGTTTGGTCAAAGTCTGTCTAGCACCCTGAGGCTACTCACACAGGGAGGTTACTGTGGTGGATCTGCCAGCGTATGCGTGCGGCAGTTAAACCTCCTCTGCTGTGCGTGCAGCGGCTGAGTCGACTTCTCCAGCAAGCCTTTCAAGGCATCATGCGAGAGGCTGTGGAGAATCAAATCCAGACCGGGAAGCTTTCCTCTCCTGTTTCCTCAGGGATATCCCCCTGCTCTGGATTAAACATGAAGGGTCAGCAGGACAGCGGCTGACAGAGCTGAGGAATTAATGCTTCGAAGTGCCGAGGCCTGGGCACTGACTCACTTTCCTGTGTATAGTACCTCCCTTGTTTTTCTGTCTCTTAACTCTCCCTCCACTCAGTCATGCACTCGGCCCTTTCAGCAGCATCTGGTTCAGCTTTAGGGAAATGTTTATATTCCTGTCCAAGTACCCTTTTATTACACTGGGAATGGAATTAGATGTTTTGTTAGATTGAAAGGCGCAAAAAAACAATGCCAGAGAAGGGCTGCGCCCACGTATAAAACCATAAAATGTTACCTTTTTCAGAAATGCTTTTCTCATGAATCATAAATCATATGAGATGATCAAAGAAAGTGGCTAAAGATATAAGATGACAGTATTGGCACAAAAATATTGTCATCAAGCAAGCAGACATGACCTCAGAGGGTCCCGAGTGAGTTTACTTTATCATTATTTTTAATGTACAGAAAATGTAACATATTGTGTCATTCTGTACACCTTTACATCCTAAAATGTTCCTCCTGATGTAGTTTTGCAACATATGAAACCAGTTACTCTCACATCCTTACCATCTATAAATTCTTGAGTGATCCATGCAGTAAACTCACCAAACCCTTGTTTTTATTTGGTCATAGTTTAAAGTATTACAGCTACACAGTAATTCGCAATGAACACCCTCTGAAATAAGGTATTTGCCACACTTTGAGGTGCATGTGTTAAAATGACTGGGGTCTTTCAGTAAAATGCTAGTTGAGGTGGCCGATTTGGATGGTTTAGTTGAACAAACTGATACATGCTGTGTATATAAAATAAAATCCCATTTGCTGGTGTCAGTATGACTGTGAATTACCTACAACTTGTGAATCATTAAAGCAATGGTTCAGATCTTTTGAATTAGGGTTCTGTTGGAAGACTATCTTACCTTGTAGACAGTGCCTTGAACGACCTTGATTTGGAGAAAAAGAGTTTAATGATGCGTTCCAGTGGGAAAAACCAAGAGGAATGCCTCCCAAAGTTGTAATTTCTACTGTATCTGTTGTAAGAGGGAACTCAGAAAGATTCCTGACCAGCCTTGACCTCAAAATCCACCTAAAAACTGGTAATAGCTGTATTAATAAACTATAATTTTTTACTCTTCTGTCAGTTTGTATGTTAATAAATTAGTAGCACACATAGTACTTTACAGCCTCTAATAGTCAACATGTTTCTACAGTGTTTGAATGCATCACAGAGAAATACATTATTTGTTTATAGTTAGCCTGGTTACTAAGAACAACTATAAGTAAAATAATTAAATATTTCTGCGGAAAGTGTCCCAGGCTGGACCAGAAGTGCTATAGCTAGTTGCTGCCATAGATATTTGTGCTAACAAACCATAGAACTCTACGTGAATAATTGTGTAGTGCAAAATTGATGGCTATGTAAAGATTTATAAAACAACATTCACATAAACAACTATAACATTTTTGATACTGAAGATATTTAAGACAGCAGATAACCACTTAATCTTGCCTCAATTGGGCTAGAAGTTGGCTTGTTAATCTAGTCAAAATTAAATTCTTTTTCTCCAAATTGACTCTTTCCTTAAAGCTATCTACAGCGGGGAAGATTTTAATAGTTCATTACTTTTCACAGAAAATTCCACTTCCATATATATGAACTATCACCTTAACACCCAACAGCCTGACTTTGACACACTAAAGGTGGCAACAGCACAACCACAGACTCAGCGTGAGCCATTCCAGAGGTATTTTAATGACACTCAACGTGAAACCTCAGGAATTCTCTGCCCACCTTCCTCCATATTTCATAGATTTTTTTCTATACAATATGGTTTGTGGCAACTCCAAAGAGGTGGAAGCCTCATTTCCAACAGAAATGTGGTGGTGTGTGTGTTTGTATGAGTTAGTATGGTTGATGGTGTGATTATCGCAGCATCTCTGAAAGTGGAGCTCACCTGCTATGACCATGGAATCAGTCACAAGCATTACATCACAACCTCAGGCTGAGTTGTTTACATCCCCACAAACACACAGGGCTATAATATGACGCCCACGTTGACATTTCAGGGATGCGTAATCATCATCCTGCTCTAATATGACAAGCTTCTTTCTCAACATCCACATGGCATCATTTCCTCCAACTTGTTGCGCTACTTCCAGTAAGTTACCAGCCAACGTTTAGCTCTGAAATGATGTTGTGATGAAACTAAGCACTGCAGACTGTTTTGGAGACCACCCAGTCTCTGGATCGCGCCACTGGATTGTAAACAGCTCTGTCCCACAGCTGAAACTAATAGATATCAGATCCGTCACTCCATCAGAATATGTTTTCCTAAGACATTATTTGCCAGTGTTGCTATGTTACACAGCAAGCCTTTTAATTGTCCACATGTGCATTATATTTAACTTTTCACAGTCGATCACTATGCTGACTCAACAGCCCGTACTTCAGTCTAGTGTAGTTCACTGTGTTACAGATGATGTTTGTATGATTTCTCAGAAAGGCTTTTCATGATCTTTGAGCTGAAGTGTTTCATAGATACAGTATGTGGCTGATTACAGCAAAAACCCATGCTTTTAGAGCCTGGGGGTATTATGTCTGAAAAGGGCACTGCTATTTTGTTATTAAAAAAAGAAACAGCAACAGCAAAACAACAAGAATTTTTTTCTTAAAGACACTTTGCAGTGGTGCTCATCAAGTCAGCACACTCCATTTAGGCAACAACAAAAATTCCAGGACAGTTTACTGAAAATCCTCAATGTTTTGTAAGACTGGGTAATCGCAAACTAATTGGAAAGGACAGGAAATGCTAATTGTCCCAAATTATTCTTGAAGTTTTTTTAAACTTCCTCATGATGGCCTCTGGGAGTCTCTGTTCGGCCTCCGTGTGTGGTCTGGTCCTTTCAAATTTAACAGGAAGAAAATCATGTTTACCACGAGCATCAGTATAGCTTTTTGATAAAAACATTCATAGAAAACTGGAGAAATGTCATGAAAGATTTGGGGAGCCTATGTAACCTCGACTATACAAAAAATGTTTCTCTGCTTTGCCACCTGTAAGAAGGTTATTGAGTTAAAGCTGGTTAGAGTTTGAGGCCGTGCGATTTTGATAACTGAGTAACACTTAGCTCTCAAAAGTGTCCCAAATTGAGTCCTAATGTCTTATTTAAGGGTTGGAACATAGCCAGCCTATGACCATAATTTCACATCAGCTCCACAAGTGGCTCTTGTTTACCATGGGAAATTGATTTGGTGATTTTGAAATATTGCATGAACATTCTACACGATCTTTTGCTTGTCCAAATCAGATGGTTTACCACAAATAAACTTAGAAGGCCCATGTGGTGTCTGTTCTCACAGACTACGCCACTGCACATCTGTTGCTCGCTTTTTCAGTGAACTAACTCCATGCATAATGATGGGAGTTACCGTTTTGTATGGTCCATATTTCAGTGGATGCAAAACACACAGCTGGATAGGCAGTTACAGTTAATTTCTTGTGTTTTGAATAGTATAATTTTATTTTGTGAATCATGCATGTAAATGTGGTATCTTTTTAAGACACTCTATGCTGAGAATTGGCAGATTTAGCCACATTACCAACATTTGGTGACCCAAATCTTGGTAAAATATGTATCACCTCAGGGTTAAAGTCAGCTCAACTACAGTGGCTATTTGAAATTCACTGTACTTTATAATTTTAAATTTTGATCCAGAAAATTTATAAATAGCAGTCATGAGTATAAATCTGTAACAATTCATTTTGAGGCTAAACTCTATCCATTTTGATCATGTTCATGTTTGCAGGGAGCTGGTGCCCATCTCCAGCTGTTATTGGACGAAAAACGGGGTGCACCCTAAACAGGTAATCAGCCTATCACAAGGCCACATAAAGACAAACACCCATGCAAATACACACTCATATGTAGGGCTAACTTTGGGAGTGTGGGAGGAAACTTGAGTAACTAGAAAAAAAACAGGTACGCACAGGAAGAACATGCAAACTTCACACCCAGAACCTTAATGTTCCGAGGCTATGGTGCCAACTGTTCCTCAGTTGGTTATAAAAAGAAAACCCTCTCAGACCAGCTTGAATAAACACAACAAACAGAATTACGGTTATGAACTTTTTAGCACGTCTCATCAGAACTGTACCCTTTTAATCCAAAATATTTCAGTAACAGAGCAGGGGTTAGCGCTCTCAGGGAGGTCCTGGCTTTGATTCCCGGCTGGAACATTTCTGTGTGGAGTTTGCATGTTCTTCCCATCCATGTGTGTTATTTTTCTGGGAAGTCTGGTTTTCCTCACACAGCCCAAAAACATGCATGTTAGGCTAATAGGAGAGTCTAAGTGATCTTTGCATGCATGGTTGTGTGTCGTGTTTGTCTCTATGTGGCCCTGTGATGAACTGGTGACCTGTCCAGTTCCCTGCTTATCTTGTCGACTTGAGCTAGATAACAGCTTAACAAGACGCTTAATGGGATTAGGCAGGTACAGAAATAAGATAGATGGATGGATGAGCAGTTACTGTGGTTAAATCAGAAATCCCAACGGTCTCCTCTGAAGTTGTAAAACTATGGGGTGAAAAATGTATTGTTTTTCTGTTGGTGTGGCAGTCCAGCTTCACAAAATTAGTCCAAGTCTTTTTTTTTTTTTTATCTTAATGCGTCTTGGCAGTCGAAGCAACGCGACCCCAAAAGTTTTGCAAATTTCGGCAGCCAGGAAAGTTGCATTTCTGTGGTAAAGCATTGTTAGGTATTTGTCATCAGCTACATGGCACGGTTAGCTAGTTTGTGGCTAAAACTTTGTCAAAACCCATGTTAAAACATTACTCTTTTTGAGACAGAGTGGTGTTGGATTGAAGAGATTCTCAGCCCTGTGATGACATTTTTTTTGCAAAACAAACCAGATAGAATGGATTTGTCATAAAGTCTAGAATTGATGCAAAAAAGAGAAAAGATTAAAGTACTGTCAAATTGTTTAACCACACAATTTAGTTCTCAAACATATTGTATCTTTTTCGGCAGTTATTTTCTAACTTGTCACACCATTGCTTGTCTAAACTAGACAGAGGTTTGAGCCAAACGCTAACAGACTCGCAGAAGCAGATTCTTTTTTCCTAATTATCTCTGAGACTTTGACCACATCCACCGAGGAAGTCCTATTTAGCAAATCAACCTATGGTTCCAGCAGTGTTGAGTGTCGTAAACAAGTACAAGCCAAGAATGTAGGACAGAGTGCCCGTCCTCTGTTTTCAACCTGTTTTCATGTTTCGGAGCATGACACGCCCACCCAGTGGTGCTCTTTTGGTGATCACTTCAAGTAAAAAAAAAAAAACACACACTTGTAAAAAATTTAAAGAATGTAAAGAAAAACAAAAACCCAGAACAACAATGGTATCAATAATCAGGCAGATTACTGTGATCCTGTTGGAGGAGTCAATAAACCCAGATAAACCCTGCTGAAACATCTGTCTTGACTACAACAAAGATAGCTGAACTCAGGTTGATAATTGTACACATATGTTCATCTAGCAACATCTATATTTTGTTAGCTGCCTGGTGAGGTAATCCAAAACATTTATGTCCCAGTATAGTATGGGATTTTGTTCTGGAACACGACAACAAGTCGAGTGGAAAAACATCTCACTGAAGAGATACCTGCAGGGATTCACATAGGTACACGCTCGTGGACATGTTTGGTTTATTTTCTCTCAGGCAGTTTTGAGTGTTGATCTTCCCATGCCGTCTCGCTGTTTGTGCGGGGGGATCTCACACATGTGATGGTGTGTGTCTGATGCACAGGTCTTGTGACACATGGCCTCAGACAGAGTGGGTCTGGAGGGAGGGAGAGTCTTCCATGAGGTGGACTGAAAACAAGTGATGCATGACTAAGAGGCCCAGGAAGTTCCAGCAGGCGGCTGTTATTGCTGAATGTGTGTGTATGTGTGTGAGTGTGATTTGGGGCCTGGAGGGACAGTGTGGGGCAATGCTGGCTGGAGTGTCTGGAAAAACTTTGTGGAGTGACAAAAGCAGCCGTGTCCCTTGCAGCATATCTGTCTGCTGCCTTGACTGCGACTTTGCTCCCTTTAGAAAGTGAAGCACAAAAGTGAGGTTGC
The DNA here is from genome assembly GCA_028566095.1 of Kryptolebias brasiliensis. Classification (NCBI taxonomy): domain Eukaryota; kingdom Metazoa; phylum Chordata; class Actinopteri; order Cyprinodontiformes; family Rivulidae; genus Kryptolebias; species Kryptolebias brasiliensis. Next base: position 15,458,857 of record JAOXNZ010000117.1, on the reverse strand, counting down.
AAAAGCCGAAGATATTGTATAATACGATGCTTTGCATTTGAATCTTAGCGCGCACGCGTACACATTCTAAAAGCTACTTCACCAGTGCCTTTTTTTACTTCTTCTTGTTTGCGTCCAAAATATTAATAATAAAAAATACTCATTTGCAGTTTTATAAAAGCAGTGCAGTTTATTTGCAGAACAAAACTATTTTTGGCCCAAATCCAGTTTAGTACTGAATAAAACCATATGAAATGGAAAGTTTCTCAGTTTTCTGCAGCTTAGGTGACCTTTCTCTGATCGACAGTCACTCCCTCCACAGATGGCATTGCTACAATGGGCATTCGACAGTAGTGGCGATGACGCACAGGGCACGGGGAAACAAAAGCTTACCTCAGCCGGGCAGACATAGCAAATCTCAGTGATATCAGAGCCTCTCTAATCTCATCCCATGGGACAGACGCATCTTTCCAGCTCCCACATGGCCAGATCAGACACAACACCAGCAATAAGAGCGCACTAGACCCTAACTAGGTTACACTGTAAGCTTTGTCATGCAGATACATCTAGACTGTTTAATATGAAACAAAAGGTGTATTATGAGTTCCAGGAAAGCAATGTAACAAGGTTTTTAAATTTTTCAGACATTACACAAGTGTTTTCTTATATATGACTTTAAAGGAACCAGACTTACTTGTATTTATCAAGGGTTTTATTTAAGGTTTGCATGAACACCGGCAGTATTTTTTCTCATTTACTCAGGACTTCTGTTAAATCTGAAAACAGTCAATGCTGATGACTGAAACAAAAAGCCTAAAAAACCCCATTAGGGACTTTATCTTTAGGCAAAGCGCATACCTTCTTAATGTTTCTTCAGCTGCATCTGAAAAATGAAATGAAATAACTTCAAATGTGAACATTTATTAGCTTGAAGAACAGCACAATGATGTACAGCAGATTGTTTCCTCACTGAAAGAGGGTCTCTGGATTTAAAAAAAAGCCTTTGGGAAGGATTTTTTTTTGTTTGNNNTTATGAATATTCACAGACAGTCCAAAAACATGCATTTTAGCTAAAGTGGTGGTTTGAAACTGACAAAGCAATAAAACATCAATTAAATATTATTATAATAATATTGCTAATAATATACTCTAAACCCAGAACCATGACTGAAAAAGTTCATATGCAGCTTTAAAATAAATCAACCTGAAAAGAAACTAAAATATAATCACTTTTTTTCTCTTATTTCTTATGTAAATAAGTGATCTGAGTCCTTCAGTGCTGTCTCAGGACCACCAAACAGACAGCAACAAGAATATGGTTGTATGCACTGAAAATGGGGCCGTATTTCCCATGTTAGAGGCTTTTCATTCTGTTTGTAGCTCAGGTTTGACTCTTGATAAAAAGGATTCCTGTCAGATACTCAGGGACAAAATACAAACAAGATGTCTTCCTCAAAAACAGATGCTACACAACTTTGTAATGGTTGAAGGATGCCTGTCGGGCTCGTACAGAGGTTGACAGGAATCCAGTGGAAATCTAATGTAAACAAATAAATCTTGTGGGATGCCAGATTCCAGAAACACACCTCTGTTTTTGTGAAAAGAGGGAGAGTGCTGTAGAGTGAATGTGCAGAGAGAAAACCCGAGTTCACTAAAGACACTTTGTGGTGAGACATCATACAGGTTTGTTTGTCGATGTAAAACTTTTCAGTTCTCTAAGGTATGTTCCTTAATATCCTGATTTTTTTTCTCCTTTACAAACAAACAAAACTCAACAACTGGCTACAGACACACTAATGTGACTCAACAATCAGTGCACAGCAACACCACCATGTGTTGTGTAAGTTACACTGTGAATGTAAAATGTAGAGAAAGGAAACATTCAGCTCTTTGCTTTTAAGTTGGTTTATTACTGCTGCTGTTTAGAATCCTCCGTTTTAATTTATTATATAGGAGTTTATTTATTATATAAAATCTTTTTTTTGCATTTTCTATTATTGTGTTCTTGGCTCTGTTTCTGTTTTGATTTATTTATTGCAGGACAGGTTCAACTAATTTTAATCTATTGCACTCCACTGCATTTTATTAGAATTTATTTGATAAGCACAATTTTCCAATTATGTTCCATTACACAAAATTCAATAATAATTTCAATAATAAAAAAACAATATTGTTAAATATTAGTCATTTCAAAAAAATTTTTTTCAATGACGTAAAAATATGTTGACACATTTTTGTGCTTTCAAAACCTCCTATATGCCACCAGAATTTACACCAAAACAGGTGAGTGTGAGAGTCCTGAAGTGTGAGGACAGGATCAAGAAAAAATCAGGATCAAGAAAAAAATCAGAGTAGAATATTTTATTCAAAAGTATCAAAAGTATTTCAATACTTTTGAATAATTTTATTCAAAAGAATTGAAATAATTTAAAATGTAGTGTCAGCCAAAACGCTGGAACAAAAGTATACAAATGTGGAAGACCTGAAAGAAAATGTAAATTAAGCAGTATTTCCCATGTCAGAGAGTTTTTATTCTCTATTTAAAGCTCAGGTTTGATTCTTGATGAAAAGGTTTCCAGTCAAATACTCCATCTGTTCCAAAACAGATGCTACACAACTTTGAAAGGGTTGAGGAATCTCTGTTGGGCTCATAAGGTGGTTGATAGAAATCCAGTGCAAACATAATGTACACAAATAAATCTTGTGCGATGGCAGATTGCAGAAACACACCTCTGTTTTTCATGTAAAAAAGACAGGGTGCATAAGAGTGAACCTGCAGAGATAAAGCATAACAACACTGTGGGGTGAGACCTCAAAAACGTTTGTTGGAGATAAATCCATTTATCTTTCAGTTCTCTGAAGTGTTTGCCTTAATATCCTGTTTTATTCACACACGGATATTTGACTGACATGTCCTGCATTTCTTCGTTAACAAAACAAACAAAATTCAACAAAGTGCTGCAATAAAACACTTTTGAAACTCATCAATCAATGCACAACAGCACCACCATGCGGCAGTATTGTGTAAGTTAAATTGTGAATGTGGAATTCAGAGAAATTAAATATTCAGCTCGTTACTTGTAGGTTAGTTTTATTTAATTGTGTTTAAACCTAATATATAGGAGCGCATTTATTCCCTGAAATGTTGTTTTAAATAATAATAATAAAAAACATCTAAGAAAAGAGCAACAAAACAGAAAACCTAATCTCACAGACATTTTTTTTGGAACATTTTGTTTTGTTTCTGTTCAAGTTAATTTCTTTTTGTTGCATTTTCATTGAGTCTAGTTACAAAAGTTCTATAGTATTTTTTTTTCACTAATGTGTTTTATAGCCACATTTTAGTCACCTGGTCGCGTTTTCCGCTGGGTTAGTTTTGTCCTTTACGTCTCTCCGTAGATGTTCCTCCTTCTGGGTAGAGGCTAAAGATGGCTGAAGCTCCCACATGCCCCAGCCGGTTCTTCTGTCATAGATGCTCAGTAGAGATTAGTCCTCGGCTTCCCGTAAGTATTCAGGATGGAAAATGTTAAAAGTGACACTTGAGCAGAGAAAAACACAACACAGTTAATTTGACTATTTTTTTATATTTCGTTGGGGAGGCGGCTTATTCGTTAGCATGCTAGCTGTATTAGCTGTCAGTCTCCCGTCGTTTATCACGGTAACGTCACCCCGTTAGCTTGATATCTTTGTCAGGATCTACCAGCATTGAAACAAGCTGCGTAGTAACTAAACTCAGAGCTACGCCATACCTTACCTTACGTAATTTGCAACAAAGTTTGGTATAGTGTTTTGGTACTATTTTGAGGCTATCTGTAGCCACTGCTAGCTATGACTAGCAGCATCGTTAGTTACCTGTACCTCAGTCAGTATAATTTTCGACTTCTGTAAATTATTGCCATGGTGTACACCGCCTTCTCCCAACTTTTATTTGAACTCTGGGCGCAGTGTGAACAAAGCCCCCTTCCGACCTTTTACTGATGCTTATCTATGTAGTGTTAGACATATATGGCGTGTTTGTGAAAGACTAGAATGATCTGTCAGGCAAACAGGTAAATAGATCAATGTAGGTTGCTAGAAATTCTGTGTATCTGCATTTAACAGCTAATACCACTGTAATAGTGAGAATAAAACATTGAAATTAGGTAGTTTATTGTTTCAGTGCAACTATAAACCAAACGCACATAAGAAACCATGACAGAAATATCATTATACTGTAGTTACAAAGCTTATGTGCAGTGTTTATTTAGTATTGTATAGAGAAATGGTTTTCAAACTTTTCAGCTTCTGATCCACAGGGTAACAATGGCAAAGAGTGGAAACCCCAGATATTGCTGAAGTATACATACAGTACATTACCAATGAGCCAATTAAACAAAGACGTAATGACAGCATAAACAGCCTCAACAATCATACTTTTTCCATTTATTGCATCTGGTTTTAGTCACCCACAAGACTTGCAGCAAAATAAGCTACAGGCAATTATTTTTTGAGTTTAGTTTGACAACTTAGTGTTTGTCAACCCACAGTGGTGTCTGACCCAAACTGTGTGAATCAATAGGTTGTTGACTGATGGTTGATCAATCATTTGACAGCTAGTCTGTAAAGATGTATGGGGTCATTAGGTTGCTTAGCTGTGAATGTCCCGATGAAGGTTTTTTTGTCCCCACTGCCAATCGGAGTCATTTAAAATGAACTTTTGGCCAATACTGAGTCTCAATCCGATGCTTGCATAATTTTAATTTTGTGGTTTACAGCACAAACATGCAGATTACATACCACAAGTACATTAAAGTCAACAAAATCAGTGCCATCATCTGCTGAATATTTCAGTAGCTCTTCGTTCCAGTGAAGAAAACCTGTGTTTATGATGTTTCTCTAGTTGCTTTTTTTTTTTTCTTTTGTTATCAATGCCAGGTAATGACACTTTTTTACAGCCTGGGCAGTGCTATTGATTATGTAGTGTTGAGAGGGTAGGATGAAACCTTATATTCTCCACTGTAATGATCATTCAGAATAATAAATTCAGTCACCTGTTCAATAATCCTTTTTGTTGCATCAGTCATCCACCCATTTACACACTGATGGTGGTAAGCTACACTGTAGCCACAGCAGCCCTGGGGCAGACTGACAGTTCAATCGGCACCACCGAACCCTCTGACCACCACCAGTAGGCCAAGGAGGTGAAGTGTCTTTCCCAAGGACACAACTTCTGAGACAGATAAGAGCAGGTTTTTGAACTGGCAACCCACCGGTTACAGGACGAGCCCCTACCTCCTGAGCTCTGTCGCCCCAATAATAATAATAGTTAACTCTGTGTACTCAGCCAAGTGTTTTGATTTTAAATGTCTAATTGAATTGGTGGTACTGAATGTAGTTCTATCACCACCGCCACAAGAAATATCCAAATTGCAAACATGAACTGCTCTTATTTTGGGTTGTAAAGTACTTCTATACACACTTTTATAATGGTTTGCTTATGGAACTTGTAAGATATAAGGAAATTGCCTCCAGTTGTTTTAGAAGATTAATTTCTGGGTTTACAGAGAGAAAAAAAACTTTAAATCTCCTCAGAGAAAGGCTTGCCTTCTGTTCCAGTATCATGCAGTATAAAAATACAACACGAAGTGGCTTAATGTTCAAAAAAATGTATACGTTGTTGCAGTATTATTGAACTAAAAGTTAAGTTTACTTGCTAAACCACATGTTTTGAGTTTAGACATGTAGGTGACACGTTTGCTTGGCAGTGAAATGGCAGCAAGAAACGGTTTGCAACAGAGTGAGCTCTGTCTGCTAACACATGCTCTTTGTTTGGAAAGATGTTATTCTCAAAAAGGAATGAAGATCATTTCGATCCCATCAGATTGGTATCTGGGCAGTTCGGATGACAGCTGAACACCAGACTCTTTGTAGTCTTCTTTGAGACATTCCTAAAACATTTTTATGGGGCACTCTGCTGTTTTGCTGTCAAGGGGCTGCTAAGTTAAGGGAGTGCTGAGCGGAAAACAATGTATGTATATTTTTGTTGTCTCCATGCGTGATGGTTTTATTCAGCACATGTACAGTTTACAAGCACCACAATGACTCACTTATAATCTGGCTGCAATAATCTCACTGCTTGAGCTCTCCTATTATTAGAATGAGCAGAAGGGTAATTCTAACCTGCGCCCAGAGTTCAAAGTTTAATCTTCTGTTTCTACTTCTGCTTCTGCTTGTTTGCAGGAGTACATGTGTCCCAGATGTGAGTCAGGGTTCATTGAAGAGCTGCTGGAAGAAAGGAGGTGAGTTTGTAGTGTAAACTGAATGTAAAGACTATAATAAGGCATTATTGTTACAGTTCATCTAATTTGTCTAATTCTTTTTAACTTCTCTTTTTTTTTTTAGATATTTGTCCCTTTCGTTTCTTCAACAGGCCACAGTAGCTAACATTCAGACGTAGTTTTTTTTTCAGTTTTCTGAGAGTCATCTTTAAATATTTACATTTAGTTTAAATCTTAAGTAACTGTTAGGTTGCAGTGAGGATCTGTTTAAATTGCATTTTAAATGTGAATCAGAAGGTGACAGGCTGAGCTTTAGGAGGTGAATTGGCAGCAAAACCTTCTGGTATAAATGTTTGAAATCATGCAAACTTTGACAAAATGTGAAACCATTTGTCTTTTAACATTACAAAATCCATTTGTAACTTTATCAACTACTTGTCTTCTGTTTAGTGCTAACAATGGGTCCATGTCCACCATCTCCAGTGGGCCCCAGAACCAACAACCACTTGAGGTTTGAGGTTTCTAGACTGATTTCACATTCACATTCGTGACTCTGTTGTGCATACTGTTGTGTAACAAGAGTCAGCATTTCCCCCCCAAAAAAAAAAAAAAAGAAGCTGTTTCCACTGACATTTGTGCTGATCTTGTACTTGACATGATGGATGCTTTCATAGCCTTTTTACTTCTGCTTTTGCAACAGATTTTTATTAATTTTATTTTGACTCACTGGCTTATTTTGGAAAAATCATCATTTTTAAGCTTCATCTAAAACTTTTCTGACCATATTTTTACAGAAACGTAAAAATATGGTCTTCTCACTAAACATGAAACGCTATATAGAGGTAAAACATTTTCTGTGAACTTTAAAGTGATCGCAAATCTGACCAAATAATGAAAAGGACTTTTTAACATTCTGATAGGATTATATTGGCTTTTAGTAATTTATAGTATGTAGATAAACACTAAATACATTTTTTAATGCTATTTTCTTGTGTCGTCTTCTTTTTGTGTCTCTACCAGAATGCAGACCCCCATTTATTTACATTCCCCTCAGGCTATGGTCAGTTTTCCCTCAGTGTCTTTGATGACAGCTTTGACTTCGGGGCAGGACTTGGAACGGGTGACAACCGGGATGCTGAAAACCGGTGGGAAAGGGACACGGCATCACGGCAAAGATACAGTGCCAGGCAGCCCAGAAGTCGGCATGGATCCAGGCGACAAGCAGGAAGGCATGATGGAGTTCCCACTTTAGAGGGGTAGGACATCCAAAGATTTTTTTTTTGATTTTCAACTCTTTCATCTCATTTTCCTACAATGACAGAATTTTTTTGTTTTGTAGAATCATTCAGCAGCTAGTGAATGGCATAATCGCACCAACTGCAATGCCAAATATTGGTGTTGGATCCTGGTGAGTCTCTTACATAGAGCTTAAACACCAAAAGTGCTTATTTTATTCTAATGCCTTATCATTTTTAAAGGGGTGTTCTTCACTCAAATCCTATGGACTATGCCTGGGGTGCTAATGGACTTGATGCTATTATAACTCAGGTAATCTCTAAAACAGGACATTTTAAAACAATGAAGTTAATTGAGTACAAACATTTCGATGTGATTCAAGCAACTGTGCAGCTCAAATGAAACGTGCTAAATTTATTTTCTAACCCTTTTTTCCCCTAATATTCAGTTATTAAATCAGTTTGAAAACACAGGACCTCCACCTGCTGATAGGGATAAAATAAAAAATATTCCTACAGTACAAATTACAGCTGAGCATGTTGGTAAGTATAAATATATAATTATGATCATTGTTTTATTTCTGGATGTCTGTTTTATTTTTTCTTGTATTTAGAATGTAAAATGGAAGTCATGTCACGTCATATCAACGCATTGAAAGCAGCAGAAACTGACCTAAAAGGTTTTCTTTTACAGAAGTGAAAGACTGAAAATAAGTGTTAAAAAAAAAGAAACTGATTAATGTTTACGGTTAAAACAACCAGGAAAATTGGATTCATTACAATATTTAAGATTGACAATGAACAAAATAATAAAATCAGATATAAAAGACAAGAAAAAAAAGCTGCTGCCAACCAATCTGAGATAACGGGTTGTTCAAAATCTGGTGCACACTTGACAAAAGGCAACTTCACATAAATCTCAAATAAAAAGAAATGTCTTGAAACATTATTTGCACATTTAGGTAGCGAAATAATTTACGCCGCCTAATGCTTTGCATCTTAATTTCTTGCAAACTTCTTCAGGTGTCAGCTGAATTCTTCTTTGTTATTATGCATATTGTAAATCTTGATCACCTGAAAAGAATTCACTGTTGTGTTGAGGATACATGGCTATTAATAAAGGTGTCATAATCTTTTTTTTGTTGGTGGTTAAATAAAGAGCTAAAACTACTGGACAGTTCATATTTGGATGCTGTGACTGAATGTTGTTTTGTAACGTATCCTTTCAGCCTCAGCACTGGAATGTCCAGTGTGTAAAGAAGATTACAGTGTTGGTGAAAATGTGAGGCAGCTCCCGTGCAATCACATGTTTCACAATGATTGCATAGTCCCCTGGCTGGAACAGGTATTCGACACACCACTGCATTCGGTTTTCTTTTGTGCTTATAGTAAATTATCAGTTGCTGTTTCAAACCAGGAGTGGACCTGTGATGGGTAAACATCATCAATGACACTGAAACAACTCTGTTTATTTTCTCCAGCATGACACTTGCCCAGTATGCAGGAAAAGCTTGAGTGGACAAAACACAGCAACAAATCCTCCAGAACTATCAGGGATGAACTTTACCTCCTCCTCCTCTTCGTCATCGTCGTCGTCATCGTCATCCTCCTCCTCCTCTACCCCTCAGTCGTCAGGTTCGAACAGCAATGAAAACTCTACTGAGAACTCCTAGGGAGGGTGTTGGTTCCCATCACCTCACAAGCTGTTTGTAGCTCCTAGGCTGCTGCACTTCAGAGCAGCAGCCTTCAACCCCTCCCTGCGGCAGGGCAGAGGCCTGAGTGTCTCACCAGGATCACTCAGGGCCAATTCAGGGGTAAACGATGCTTGTGTTTAAGGGTTTCTGCCCGTCGTGTCCAACCCCACCCACCCACCCACCGTCATCAGGAATCTGAACAATGGAAGGGCGGAAGCGGAAAGACGTGGAAACTTCAAAAAGCTCAACTCGATTGAAGCACCTCATACAAGCAGAGAACATAAAGGAGTCCAAACGTAGAAGACTACGAATACCAAGACAATTGCTATTTTTTTTTTCTTTTTTTTTTACTCTAAGCTTGTATGACTTAAGATGACCCACTTTTGCCAAAAGGAAGTGAATTCGTGTTGTTATTCCTTTTTTAATAAGCAGCATTCATATCTTAGAGTGACTAAGTGCACCACAGTGCACTGCTAATGTGTGCACTAAGAATAATTGATGAGTTTGGGTCAAATTACTTATTTTGTCTTCAGTGAAATTTTTTAATAGTTTCTATATTTATCAGATTTCTTTTGACGATCCTCTTGCTGATTTTAAGATTACCTGGCATGCCTCAGGTACCATTGTTTGCACTTGGAATTATTAGTTTAATTGCAGTAAATGTTTGAATAAGTCTGATAATCACTTCTGAATTACACGCCTATGGATTTCTGGGAAAATACCGTTATAGTCCAATCTACTTACTTTACTTTTTGGACTTGATTCTATAAAGTCCTTTTGACGCATTTTTAAAAAAAAACAAGCCCCTCATTCCTGAGTTTTCTGGTTCTTTCACCGACTCACATGCTGTTGAAGAGCTCCCTGTACGTCTCGTCTCCTTTGCCCTCGGACATCAGGCTGTCCAGCTTGTCAATCAGCTTGGCCTCCACCTGCGAGGAAGAAGCATTTTAAAATACTTCCAAGACAGTCAATCCACCAAGAGCTAAAATCACAGAGTTGTCAGCCAAAGTCAGTCATGTAAACCAAAGAAAAGCAGTTTTCTCTGACAATGTAAAGACTTAATCAAATGTGTGTGCTACTGTGGTTTGGTAAAGAGTCCAAAAACATGATGTATACCTGTATAAACCCAACATTTTAAAGTTTTCATTCATTCACAAACATAAACCTGGAAGAAACTGCTGTTTGTCAAGTTGCTGCTGTGAGCCTGGTGTGGAGTTTACATGAAGATGAAAAGAACAGACATTTGGCAGACTGAAACTAAAAGCACCAGCAAGAAGATCCAGAAGATGGTGGGTGACACCAAGCCTAAATGTTGACAGAAGACTGAAGTTTGGACATTAGCACAGGCTCATGGAATAAACAGATGAGCTGCAGCAATATCAGACATAAGAACATAACATCACACCAACAAAAACACTAAGACAGATACACAACAACAATTCAGCATACTGCATCTTAATACAGTAACATGCTGTAACTTTCCCACCCTTCAGGAACACATCATGGATGTAATATTACATCATATACACTCACTGGCCACTTTATTAGGTACACCTGTCCAACTGCTCATTAACGCAAATGTGGAATCAGCCAATCACATGGCAGCAACTC
>JAOXNZ010000117.1:15401407-15415489 GCA_028566095.1 Kryptolebias brasiliensis | reverse complement strand
AGGCCCCAGGCTGGGATTCGAACCTGCAACCTTCTTGCTGGGAGGCGACAGCTCTAACCACTACGCCGCTGTGCCACCCTGTTAGGGCAACCTTTAATCTTTAAAGGTACTTTACACAATCAAAACTCCAAAAGGCTCTTCAGAATGGTTTGACATTTAACAGCAATCCTGATCATTTTTTTCCATGCTGTCATTAGCTCAACACGGCACAACCAGAGCAGAATAGATGCTTTGGGCTTTAGGCATATGGTATAGTATGGCATAACTTATATCATCAACTGCACTTGGTTGCACACCAACAGCAGTCAGATTCTAGCTGTGTCCCACTTCTTTGTTCTGCTTCCTTTAAAGGACACAGTCCATGAAGGTGGCACCACACAGAACTTGATGAGTCTTCTTTTACGGAAAGAAAAACCTGAACTAGTGCACCGGTAGTTTTTTACTCTCAAAAAAACAGCCCTGACTACAGAAGGTTTCTCTTGCATGGCTGGAACTTCAGTTTTGCTGAAAGCGACGAGAATGACAGCTGTCGTGTTCTTCGTTGTGTTGCCTCCAATCTTGAACACCTCGGGGCTTTAAAGCTACAGTTTTCAAGCTGGCACAATGCAGCCAGCTGGGATCCAAAGAGTGTGCAGTTTTTGTTTGAAGTGAAATCTCATTCAGAGGGAATTAAATACTCCTAAACAACATGTAGACATGTCATTTAGTCAAAACTATGTTGTGTGGATGTTAATATCTATTAAGAACTTATCCAGTACTAACTGAAGGGTTTAGATACTTGTTTCAGACTTATGTTAATACGGATATATTTTTTTCCTTATCAATCTACAGATCTAAACTAGTTCAAAGGAAAAGAAAAAAGGTTTTGGTTTGTTTTAGGGCTGATCATCGCAGTATCAGTGAGTGCAATATCAATATTGCAATAGAATGCTTGGACTGCAATAAATCATAGGCCGTTATCTCAAGTTCCATGCATTCATGTTCTGCTGCTACTAATATATTTGATCAGTCCAGCGGTCTCTCACTGGCTTTGGTGCCCACACCTGGTTTAGATGATTGTGATGACAGAAGAGAAAGTGAGGAGTGAGGAAAATGTGGGTTTATCATAACTGATATCATCATTGCGATATTAAACAATAATATCACACATTAGAAGTTTTCCAATATTGTGCAGCTCTAATTTTTTTTTTATTATTTAATTAAGAGAAAACTGTTTAGATAAGTGCATGGAATCTCCACTTAGCACCTGGTGTAAGACCTTTGGAACGATGCTGTGGGCTTGAAAGTTGCTGATTTTATGCTGTTCTTTATAAAATAATAAAATAAGAACTTTACAGAGTTTGACAGAAGTTTTTATCTCACTTTGTGTTGAGATGCTTCAAGTTATTTTTGCTGAAATGAAAATTCTCCCTCTCTTTTGTACAAACACAGCTCTGCTACACAATGCTGCCACTACCAAGTTCTCTTCAAGAAATCCTCGGCTTTTAATTAATTAATTTTTTTAAATTTATTTATTTAGTCTATTATTTAGATTGGACTCTCAAACTTGTTCTGGCTAAGGTACTTTAAATCAAAATTAGTTTTGTTGTTTCTAAAGAGCATTCCTAATTGATAAGAAAATCCAGCATCTCGAAACCTACTTTATTCTTCTGGTTTTGAATAATAAATACAAACATGCACAAAATGGCTCTAAATAATAAATCTTAACATCACTAACAAGCTTCTTTATAGGCGTTTAGAAATTAAAATTCTAAATGTTTGTTCCTTGAAGCAAGCCGAACTCCCCCTGTCAGGTTTAGACTCTCAGACTCTCTGTCTGTTCTGGCACAGAGACGCACACATGCACATTCACAGGCTCACAAATGCAAATAGATCCTGAGATTTAAAGAGCGCACACTCAGACGAGTGTGCCAGCACGCACGTACACTCACTATTCTGTAATTACGCCATCATGCTTCATCAATGTCCCAAACTCCCTTTGTGTTCCTCCCTAAACGTATTAAGTACAATTAGCTATCATCTGTGCAGCTCAGTGAAGACCGATAGCAAATAAAATGAACACAAGAGCTAATTTCATTTATTTTCTCTGCCCGACCCCCCCCTTTCTTCCAGCATTTACAGAAAGTAGTATCTCTGTAAAATCAGTTTATTGTGTTACTATGAAGATTCCCATTTCCAACAGTAAGAGACAGCTGTGCAGTCTGTCGGTTTTAATCAGCTATTACATCAAACTTAAGCACAAATGGACTACTTACTGCCAGTCAGTGGGCACTGTTGTAAATTTATAGCTCAGAATGTCTCATACAAATGAAAAATATACATGTTATTAGTTATTGTGCAGAAAATAAATGCTTAAAATGCAAACAATTAGGTTAAAATGATCAAAATATTTTTTTAGCATACACAAGATTAGTTTTTGCTTTATTAAATGCAATAGAGCCAGAGCAAAAGTGTAAATATAAAGCAGAAATGGATTTATATATATAGTCAAAGCGCTGTGTTCAGTCAAGGTATTTTAGACTGTAGCCATGTTTTTGAATAGCTGACCTTGGAGCACCAGTGCTGCACAGTGGAGATTTGTGTTCATGTTGTGCTTTTTTCTGCAAAAAAACTGGGCCAGAAATCAGAAACTTGCCAGCAGCACAGACTTTGATGTCCACCACAACATTTCTAGAAATATAAGAACTACAAAAAAATCTCTGACAGGCCGCAAGATAATTTCATCATGAACTGATTATAAAAGGATGGATATTAATATTTGCTGCGTGTTTATCTACTCAGTACTATTGTATCAGGCTGTTGACTTTTGTGATCTTTTTTTTCTTTCTAGTTGTTTGTGTGCATTATGTTTGGAACATTTTGAACAGATCCCAGTGAAACAGTGTGGACTTCTGTCTGCTGGACTGTAAGAGCTTGAAGACAGATGCAGCCGAGTGAAACAAAGAGTGGATTTCTGGGGTTAGAGTCCCTAATCCGGCTGTTTATCCACCTGCAATGTGGCAGCTCACTGATAGCAACTTCACATCTTTTCACAATTTGTAGCAGTGTCATGAGCCTCAGTCTGGAACTGGGTGTCTCAATGCTTTCTAGGGGTTTTAGGACATATATGGATGATACTGAGACAAGTAGTCCAGTGAAAAGGCAGTGTGTGCAAAAATAAAATACACAAAGAACAACTTTAAATTATTAGACTTAATCTGTTGGTTTTTAATCTAATATCTCTTTAAATGCATCAGAATAACTGATGATTTAAAGCAGAATCTGAGCTCACAGACTGACACTAGGGCTGAGTTTATGTTTCCCCTCCTGCAGAAGGCTAAGAGGCTTAGAAATCCCATCTTCTTTTCTTGCTCCAACATTCAAATTTCCAAGCATCTGATGGCTGTCCTCTGCCGGTACGTCCTCCTTCACCTGCTCCAAAAGCAACCAAATTTGAATGTGAAATGAAATGCAAATGGCACTGGACAAAACACAAATCAGATAAGAATCTACCCAATCAGTCAGTGGCTGAGATGCTCAGTGGTTTTAGAGGAAACACACGCAAGCACATACACACAGTGGTAACCTTCAGGCGATGTGTTAACGGCAGCTGTTTGAGGAGGGGACGTGATGTTCAGCGGCGCCTGTGGAGCGCTTTCTGATGAATCCAACATGAGAGAATTAAGGCTGACTGAGTGTGTGAGCACCAATCAAAGGCAGATTGGAGAAGGCAGTTCAGCCTTCTCATTAATCCTTCTTCTTTTCCTCCTCTCCTCTCCTCCAGTTTGGCCAAGACAAGCTAAGGCTGCTCGTGCTGATGATTAGACCTTCCACTATACCTGAAACACTCAGCAGACAGAGCCAAAGCCTTTACCAGGAGTTTCTTACTCTTTAGACCTCTGATTTCTTATTTTACCCTCTCTTTCACCACTTCTGTTACACTTTTATATGAAAGCAAAATTACAGGCTAGCTTTGTCCAAGGTGGACCTGCACAACAGTTTAAGTAAGAACCAAAACATATTACACGCCCTCCATCTAACTCTAACTAATATTCTTATTTTATTTTTATCCTCCTCTCCTACAGAACGACTCATGGAGCGAGCTCTACTCCTTTGCCCTCTTTAAAGCCATGAGCCACATGCTGTGCATTGGATATGGAAGACAGGCTCCAGAGAGCATGTCCGACATCTGGCTGACCATGCTTAGTATGATCGTTGGAGCAACCTGCTACGCCATGTTCATCGGCCACGCAACGGCACTGATTCAGTCTCTTGATTCATCTAGACGGCAATACCAGGAAAAGGTAAGGATCTTGTCTAAAACAACGCACCAGTCATGTACTGCCTCAAAATAATTGAGTTTTTTGTGTGTGTATGTGAATAGAGTATCTCACTCATCTGTTGTCTCCTCTGACATGATGTTACGCAGCAGTAGCTTCACACAGGCTCATGGTCATGGCAACAGAAGGTGGTTAGATGTCGCCTCTTCCTTTCCTTTCTTCCAATCATTTAGCATAACATCCAGTGTTAGAGTTACGCACCATAAGAGATGCACTTATTCCAGTTTTAGCAGATTCTGATTTCTCTCTTAGGACTGTATTTGAATTTAAGAACTTTTTATTTTTTCTCATTTTCAATTAAATGGTCTTCTATCGCTTAAGTTGGAAATGTAAATAGTTTTTAAAGTTAGATTAGACAGAAAGTACTATTATCTGTAAAAGAGTTTCAGTGTATACTTTATAAAGGAGCAGCCTGTACGATTAAATGTGCCTCTAAACCTGGCTGCAGATTTTACTGGATCATAGAAAATATATTTTTATATTTAATCAGTTAAATTTGGATCATCGGATGTCAGCTGGCCACAATTATTTTTGGTGGAAAACAGGGAAGTTGTTGTAACATTACCTATGGGTAAATATAACTATAGCACAAAAAGTGAGGACATTTGTGTTTGGTTGATTATTTCTTTGTTGTAACAGTGCTTCTTGGCAATATATCTTAAATGGTTGGAAAGCCTGTTTGTTTGCCCTTAAATGGTGCCACATTTGTTAGGAAAATGCATTTTTGGTTTGAGCTGCACTGTTGAGTGTGCGTGCCCATGAAAAACTTTCACGGCTTTTCAAAGACGATTTAACAAAATAATCTACAAACCTAAACAGCAGTAGTTATCTATTAGAAGATATAATCAATTTAAAACCAAAGGACTGCATGTCCATAAATTATCATTAATCATTTGGGCCTTTTTTTTAAGACAGATTGTTTAATTAATGTATAATTTGAACAAATGTTAGCCTCACTAAAGTTTTATTTGCTTCTACTTTAACAACAAATACATGTGAATGGATGAACAAATGTTGTAGTTTTGTTGCTTCATCAGGGAGAATACTGAAAGCCTGTTTCTACATCACTCAGATGGCTCAGATCAGGTGGTTAGCCTCAGTGTTACTTTACCCAAAGGTGGCCTCTCTGTCTCCTTATGACGCCACAAAAAAACAATCCAATCCAACAATGTAGATAAAGTTATCACATTTGATCCGAACAGAAAAAAGAATGGTTCATTTGATTCCAACACACTTTGATGGAGGCAGCATCTGCTCTATTAGTCCAATATTCATGACTGAGGCTCACCGGACCAGAACACATCTGTCGTCTTTGTACACGGGCAGATCAAAGCTCCTGGCGTTTGCTGTCCTGGGAGGGGAGCGGGCTCCTGCTTTGTTACGTCACCGGGTCAGGAGTGCTCTGTGACTTGTTGGCTTCCTTAGATCCTGCGTGATGTGGAAATGCTGCTGTCTGTCCCGTGTACACATCCATAAAGACTCGAGCGAAAACAC
The DNA here is from genome assembly GCA_028566095.1 of Kryptolebias brasiliensis. Classification (NCBI taxonomy): domain Eukaryota; kingdom Metazoa; phylum Chordata; class Actinopteri; order Cyprinodontiformes; family Rivulidae; genus Kryptolebias; species Kryptolebias brasiliensis. Next base: position 15,409,676 of record JAOXNZ010000117.1, on the reverse strand, counting down.
ACATCAGAGAGATGGATTCCCCCCCGCCCTGAAATCAAATATGTTTAATTACGCTTTTATCTTTAGTCAAAATGTTAGCTTTACTCTCTTGTTAGTTGGTAGTTTAGTGGTGCGTCATGTTTGAAAGACTCTGTAGAGATTTAGTTTAGTTTTCTTTTAGTTATACTGTCAGTGAACATTTAGTCTTAGCCAGAAAACAATGAATACCCCAACAACGTCTGAGCAGTTTTTGTTTCTAACTCTACTAGTTTGACCTTCTGAAACAAATCTGAGTCACTAATTCAGCCTTTAAATCCACATCTTGAAATACACTCCCAGGGACTTGCTTTTATGTAACTGCCTTTTGATCTTGCCAACTTCTAACCTTGCTATGCTTTTTCGTGCAATTAGAAGCCTAATTTTCTTCTCTAAAGTTACTTTTCTTTTGATCATGCCCTCTATTTTTACATCCTTGCTGTGTTTTATTCCTAACTCCTTTGTATTTCATTATTTCATTGCTGCCTTTTTGTTTTTACTGTAATGATTTTAGTAAACTTTGCTTAGTCAGGGGCTGTTTTTCAAAGTTTCTTATCTTTGTTGTTCCTATATCTCTACTGACAAGATGAGGGTATTGATTTTTGTTAGTAGACATATGACAATGTTGGACTTTGCTTTACATTTAGCACCATTAACCATAAGAAACAGAGGAATACTTGCTTTCTGGATTCTTTTCTGCTTGATTTCTGCTTCCCTTCACCATTTTAGTCTCTTTTTAGAACCATTTGTCAGCCTCATTGTATGAACCTGGAAAAGAGTTACCACACAATTGCTCTGTAATTGGTTTCCACTGAAGTCTAAAGGAGGTCCTTCCGCAGTAGGCACAGTTCTGCAACTAATAAAGACTCAAAAGAAATGGAAAGAAAGGGGGGTTGGGGGGAGCTGCTGACTGTGGTGGGGCCTGTTTTGTGTCAGTTACATGTAGCTGTGCTCCATCAGCGCTGTGACGTATGCAGCAATCAGCTCCTGTCGTCGGTCTTCCTTTCCTTTCTCCCATGATGCACTAGAGTGAAATAATGAGCAGAGATGCAACATTCTGCAAGGCTGAACCAAGACAACTCACCCCCCTTCTTATTGATCCCCAGTGCCTCATCACTGTTTGTTTATCATTAACCGCTGAAGTAAAAGGCGCTGCGCTGAAATCTACAATGAATCCTGCCATCGGATAACAAACTGGACCCCGAACCATAGGTTGGAGCCGGCCTCACTGACAAAACAAATTCTTATAAGGTGGTCTAAATGTTGGTGACAGCAGGAGCTTGTGTTGACTTAACTGAGTAAACAGTTAGCATAGCGCCCTGCGTGAAGACAGAAATGCTGTAACTGTGGCTGTTAGCATCTTCTTCTGTTTGCATGGACACACCCGCCTGACAAAAGACAGGAGAGGATTCTAGCTGTTTTCTCCACATTCAGGTTAAACATACAATGCCATAATTCTTCTTCCACATCAGCACTGGCATATCTTGCTTTATTGTTTGAATGTTTATCATGCATGTAGACAAATCCACAAATAGACATACAGTAACCTCAGAAATATTTATTCTCTGTCAGACAAGGCTAACAGCCTCTTCACCAACATCACCTGTTATGGTCAAATGTCTTCTTTAATTACCCAGTTAGTGTTTACTAAGAGTGTCAGAGACTGTCCGTTTCTTTTAACTGCTTACAGTACTACAACTATTCAGACATGTTTGACGTCTGCAGCATGAAAGGGAGCAAAACAGTCCCCCAGCATGATAAAACCTCCACCATGTTTCAACTTGGTTGGAATGATTTTACATTTCTGTCAGTAGTGGTTTCCTAGTTGGTCTTCTCCACGAAGTTCCATTTAAACTCCAGCTGATCAAGCTCTGTGGATATCTTCTGTTTTTTTTATTTATTTATTTATTATTTTATCACCTACCACTGAAAGCCAAAAGATGAGCAATAATGTTTTTGCCCGTGTCTGTGTATGTGTGCATGGGTTTGTTTGGTGTGTTAGCAAAATATCTCATGAACCACTGGACAGATGTTATTGAACCGCTCAGAAAGAAAACTTTAGATGCACACAACCACAACTGATTGACTTTAGCAAACACAGAAATGGCTATAATTTAGTGGAAAATTATAAATTAGTGGAAAAAGCCATCAAAAGTAAAAAGAAAAAACTCGAGAAAGTTCAACGAAACATTGCTCAAAATTACTTTAAGTAATAAGATTGGAGCAAACAAATAAAAAATAGAGAGCTGAGGAATGACTCAAAATATTTGCACCATACTCTATATAAGCCTTGTTTATATATACAGCACTTTATATACACAAACAAGTACATAATATCCATATACAGTATTTGCTTATATACATATTTAAGATGCATAATGTGAGGTGCAGTAGCTGGTGATATGAAGTTGTAGATGATATTTAACTTTTTATGTGTCCATGTTTGTTTACATGAGTTTCTCCAGAACAACTCCTCCCATCTTTTTCCCACCAGACTGTGTCCATTATTTCTGTCCATTTGCCCTTGCACTGTTGGGCATTACACCATCTGCCTGTGGACACCACGCATGGACAGAGGGCATTCAGTGTTATATAACTGCACTCCTGCTTCTTCCTCTTCATCACCCCTCTAGAGACGTGGAGCTCTGTGTCCACATAGTGGTGAGAGGAGAGACCTGGGATGAACTTTGATGCACCTTGCCTTTGCACATCAGATTGTGACTTGAAGAAGTGTTTTACTTCATAACCTGCAGAGTCACTGATACCGTGGCCAGGAGAGGTCTGCAGCTAAAGAAACCACAAGCAAAGACGTAAAACAAACAAATTCGGAACTATGCAAATCTTAACAAATTAACAATGACGTTTCTAATAGTTAGATTAAATACAAATAAAGAATTGCACTGCCAAAAGTCACGACACAACAAAATGACTGAGTCTCTGCAAATAACAAACATACTGAATCTAAAAGATTTTTTTTATGACAAATGTGTTCAAAACTAAAAGACTGGAAGAAAGTTGAGAGAAAGGAAGAAATCAGGATCCACCACATATCAACCATTAAACAAGACTTTTATAGTACAGATGGACCATATTGCAAAATATACTGCGGAAGGAGAGCAGCAGCAACTCAGGTTGCACGTTTTTCTTGGTTTTATATGTTTAAGTCAGTCAGCTGATGTCAAGAAATAAAACATGCTAGAAACAGAACTAAAGGCAGACACTGAAGACTACTGTCAAAAAACAGGAAGTTTGTATTTGGCTGCAGTTTGCAGGCAATCACAGACACAAATTCAAATTTATAATTAAAAATAATGTCTCTCAATTGATTCGTTTAAAAAAAAACCCAACTAATTTGTGGTAAAATAAAAATAATGCTAAACTGGCATTTCTGTGTTACAAAAGTAAGGTTTCATTTATTTCCTTTGAAGGCGTACGCCACAGATTTAATTATGCTCCTCTGTGAGATTAAATAAAAATGAAAAGTTTGAATCCAGTATATGACACAGAGTCTCTGTTAAAGATTTAAAGTATCCGAGTACGATGGCATCACCAAAAAAAGTGAAGTGAAGTGGTGCTTGTGGACACAATTGGGATATTTATTTCTTGTGTAATATCATTTTCTTATTTTAAAATACTTCAGTTTTCCAGTTGCTCCATATCTTTATCAACACCCCCCCCACACACACACACACTGTTTAGGTAGTATATAATGAGTGTGTGTATCTGATTTATGTTTGTCTTATTTCTATGTCTGTTTTTATTCTACAGTCAAAAAGTGGAACTCAAGACTTTCCTTTCTCTCTCCCTCTCAACCCCCCCTCCCCCCACACACAGTGCATCTCCTCTTGAGCTCAGAACACGACTCATTATTAAGAGGCCCAATTCAATTTATTTTTTCCCTCAGTGACAGCGTACAGTGACAGCCATGCTTCGTGCTTATAAGCCAGTGACTTGGGGCTGAGCGTCCCGTAAAAGCAACATCTTTACTGCTTCAGTCTCATTCCCTCAACCACCCCACCCCCATGTTAAGCCCATAAACTGAGAGATAAAGATGTGGTTTTAAAGTTGTGTTAAAATAGCTTGTTTTATACAAGAGCTGCTGGAAAGTCTGAGTTCAGATTTCAGAGAAGTAATGTGCACGAACGGGACTTTTTGTGCTGAAAGGAAAATAATCGTCAGAAAAAGCGGGAATTCAGAATTTTAGCATTTGCTGTAAATAAAATGAGTCTCCAGCTGTAAGTGGCTGCACATTCGTATCAGTTCTGTTTTGCAGGAGTGTTTTTGTGTCATTCAGGGTGATACAGAGCCATAGTCACTGGTCATCTCCTCCTAGGTCTTGTGTATTTCCAGAACCCATTTCCTTCTGATATTTGCAGTAAGTTTAGTTTCATCCTAAAAGCGAGGCCATGTGAGTCTCGAGCCTCTGACTTTGAGTGACATGGCCACTAATCTGAGTCTAATGCTGAGGAACTCAGTGGAGCTCAGCTTCTTCGGCAGCCACCAGCCAGTGACATGTCACTCCAGTTTAATTGAGAATGTCACACTCTGAATCCTGAGGCCGGAAACACTTAATGGGAGCCTTCCAGTTTATCCCTGTGCCTGACTAAATGAGTCGGACACTCAGGAAGTTGGCCACATCTACATTGTAACTAACTCATGCCAAATGGAGAGGACTTTCTCAAGTTTTACAGACTTTTAGAGTCATTTGATGCCAACACACCAACTTACGGAGGTCCAAACTGCCATCGCTCAACATCTCAACATATTGGAAACACTTTAATTTTGTCTAGTTTTGTTTAAAAGATCAGGATCATATTAGTATCACTGATCTTTTCCAATTTGTTAACCCTCAGAATATGTGTTGGGGATGATGCTCAGCTACTCCCATTCCACATTTTAGCTCAACATCTGTAAAACTGACTGAGGTATAGCCAACTGGAGAAACACTTCTGTGTTTCTCCAGTTGCTGTGGCAGCCATCTTGAATTAGGTTAAGTCAAAAGTTAATCAGTTATAGGTGAACATCCAAAGATGACTTTCTGAAAGTTTCATCAAAACCTTTACTCAAAACAATAACAACTGAATGTGAGGGAGAGTAAAAGTGGTTTAAATGTTTTTTTTTTTTAAAGGAATATCAATTTTCTGGACCTAATTTACCCATTCTATTTAGTTGTGTATAAGGAGCATTATCATTATTATTGGTACAAAGTAAAAGAAAGTGGCAGCAGAGGATGATTTATTGTTCTTTAAAAAGATGTTGTTTTTGCCACATTGTTATATAAAGTCTCCACCTCAGATGAGCAGAAAGCCCTCTCCTACAGAGCAGAGAAGCAGAGTGAGTGATGTCCTGCCGTGACAGGCCGTCTCTCTGCTGTATTAAAGGGTTTTGTGATTTGCTGTGTCACCTGTCCCACCAGGGTCAAACCTCCATTTGATTCTCTGAGCCATATGTCACCTTACAGTGTGACAAAATGTCATTTCCTGGACAGCGAGGGATTCTGACCAGTACATGTGTCACTGACCGATACAAGCAAGGTTAGAGACCCCGCCCCTCATTCTCCGTCACAGCTCTACTCCTGACACACATGCACGACTAATCTGACTCCACAACTCCTATACACATTGTGTCTTTTTGTCCATGTTAGACAGAGAAGCTTCTTCCTCGTCCACCTGCTAGAAATGTGTTTCCCTGTCTGATAGTTTTTTTTCCCCACAGAGTGATGACTCACACTGTGTCACACACACTCAAACACACACTTGGGAGAATAAGGGAGCTTATGTAACATTTACAGTAGAACATCAACCATAAAACCAACCATGGGGATTTGTTACACAATGTTGATTGTTGCTTTTCCCTTTACTTCTTTAATACAATTAACAACTACTGGACAGATTTGAATGAAACTCACATATTGGATTCAGATCAACAACGGATTAACTTTTGGAGTCAACCTGCATAGCTGTGGTGGCTACCACAGCTATGCAACCTTAGCAACACAAAATGGCTATAACTCAGTCAATTTTACAGATATTGAGCTAAAATTTGGTGTGGTAGTAGCTGTGAGCGATCTCAACATATACTAATAGATCACATGACACCTTTGAATAAGACCTTGGCATGCAGGCAGCAGGAGTTATGCAGCCCTTTGAGAAATGCTAGTTTGGATTTATTTTAAAAAAGATAGGAAATCTATACTTGTACTGTTTATGTGTTACATCTTTCTGCGTTTTTTTTATGCTGATTCAATCTAAAATAGCAGCAAGGTGTTAGCTTTTTGCTAGTTTTAAGGCTGATTATGTTGATCTATTGCTCCAGGTCATGTTGATGCGTTTCATAAACTCAGGTTGTAGTGTCCTGTGCACCGCATGGGTCCATTGTTTTCTTATTTTTAATGCATTTACAGGAAAGCAGAGTTGTGTAAAGCTACACAGATAACTCCTGCTATAAATAAAGGATACCCAAGAGCAATTTGTATGAAATGAATAGGGAGTATTGGTACAATTTATTCCCCAAAACGATTCCACCTTCAGGGAAGTAAATCAGCTGCTGTTTTCGAGGAGAATCCAGGCATGAAATGTGGTATGATGAGTTAGGAGAAGTGGCCATTCTGGTTGCATTTGATGTAGAGGAAACTAACAGGGGTGAGGATGTGATGGTGGGAATCGTTTTGGTTCAATTTGATCCTCCAGTGAGCAAACATGATGAGCCTTCCTTTTTTTGGCTTCTCATTTCTATAGCAATGCATATTTATTAGTTACAGTACAGTGGAGTGGTTTTTATATAAGATTTAACACAGAGATTAGTTTTTTATTTTCCCTCATGATGAACCAGATGATATATTGTATTTGTTCTGTAAAAGGAAAAAAAAAAAAAAATAACAAGGAGCACAAGCTCTTAATAAACTAGTCCCACCAGAGAGGTGGACTGGCTGTGGTTCCAGTCGCAGCATCTGTTTTCTCTGAACACAGCAGAGCGTGAGAAATCCTCATGGGCTTTACAGATCTGTCATGTTTCCTTAACATTTTCATCATAGTTTCTCTCTGACAGCCACGAGGTAGAACTGGGTCACAGGACGGGTTATCTCTGTGGGTTTATCACTGAAGCTGAGCCGTCTGAGAAACGCTCAGAAAAACGACGCTCTTTTTCACAAGTTCATACACTTTCCTTAAGGTTTTAATTAAATGCTTGTGACACACTTTAGTAAAAAAACAAAAAAAAAGCGAGATCATACAACAACTTGCTTCTCGCCTATTAATTTGCACCTGTATTGCAGCCAGATGATGTCAGGGGAAGAAGTGACTCACAAAACTCTGCTTCTTCCTTTTTCTTTAGCAGGGTTTGTTTCTTTAAAGACTGAAGCACAGGACAACAACAATCTGACCTTAGACTAACACTCACCAAACGAACACAAAGATATCCGACAGACACTTTATTCTGAAATAAACATTTTCCTGGAATGCAGTTCAGCCACAGAAAGTGGGTAATGATCTATATTTTAAGCAGAATCTCATTGTGAGTTATGAGTAGGAGAAGTGGTCCAGCACAGAACATGCAAACACTGACATTATTTAGTATTTGCAGTAAAATGGAGTTTTGAAAACCCTTCTTTAACACATGTCAGACTCCATGAACCCTCTGCTTTGCAGTGAATCTATTCATGTGCATGCGGTTGAGGTTTTAAAACAGAAACTGTTCATTCTTTGAGGTAATTTTTTTTTACCAGTATTGCAAGTTTTCTTTTTTGATGCCAACTTCCTCTACTGGATACTGAAGCTCTCAATACCAAATGAAAAATAACTTCTGATGAGAATTTGCTGAAATCAGCAAAGCAAAACTAACTGATTATGTTTTGGAGATAACCCAGTTCAGATAGCCTCGAAAGCCTCCATAGCCATTCTCCCTTAGAAAACACACAAATGGCTAAAACTCAGTGAAATTTACAGATATTGAGATCAAATCTGTTGTGGTAGTAGCTGATAGTCATTCCCAGCACATACTCTGAGTGCTAGCAGATCACACAGCATCTTTGTTTAAAACTTTCCTATGCATGGTGGCGGGTGACAAGCATTGCTTTTAGGAAATGCTACTTTTTAATTAAATGTTGGATGAAAAAAAAAAAAAATAGAGGAGGCTGGAATCATTTTTCACTGAATTTGGAGCCGAAACGCATCAAAACTTTACTTTTTCTTCAAATCAGAATGGCTAATTGAAAAACATTTTCAAAACTAGGCGGCTTCAAAAAAGAGCCCAGGTT
>JAOXNZ010000117.1:15372916-15394363 GCA_028566095.1 Kryptolebias brasiliensis | reverse complement strand
ATTCAATGAGAATATTTCATTCATTCAGATCTAGGATGTGTTATTTGAGTGTTCCCTTTATTTTTTTGAGCAGTGTAGTTATAAACAGTTGTATCATCTTCTCCAGTGCAGATCCTGTATGTGCGATCTTAAAGGAGAATTCCTGCCATTTGTTGTTTACTTTTATCACTGCTGAGAGTCAGAAGAGGTCGACCATGCAGGCGAGGGAAAAGGAGGGCATGTGGTTGTCAAGACAACACTTGGCTCCAGCTCTCAAAAAAAGGAAGTTAACGGAGGAAAGAAAAGATGCTAAAGAAAGGAAAAGGGAAGTTGTGAATATAATGAAGCTCAGCTGCATATCTCTAAATATAGTGTGCACTTCTCACAGCTGTCAGTGATGGAGGAAAAACTCATGTTTTTGTCTGACTGGGTACAACACCTGCATCCAAAACACATTTATTCAAGGCCTTCAGTTTTTTTCCAGCTCAAAAAAAAAAAAAAGTGTTTTAGTTTTACTTTGTGGCAGTGTGTCAGTAAGCGTTGTAATTTGTGGAGTGTCTATTCTGTTCTCTGTCACTGCCTGACACCCCACAATCTGCCAGTCTGACATTTTCTGAGTCTCAAGTCGCGTCTGCTTCTGTCACCCCACCAGAGATCTGTCTGCTGACCCGTGGCAGACGGACAGCCAGTGTGCGAGCAGACACCTACTGTCGCCTGTACTCTCTCTCGGTGGACAATTTCAACGAAGTGCTGGAGGAGTATCCCATGATGAGAAGGGCCTTCGAGACGGTTGCCATCGACAGGCTGGACAGGATAGGTAAGGCTGCCAGAGGTCAGGAAGTTTAGTTTGGTTTGAGCAGTTTCCATATGTAACGAAGACAGAACAATACAGTGCAAAGTTGGTGCTGAAACTATAAACTACAACTAAAGTCTGAGTTTATAAATTAAAAATATAAAATGGTTCTAAACAACAAAAAACAAAAACAAAGGATGATTTAATCATAGATCAGCTGGAAAGCCTGAATTATTATACAAAATGAACAGAGAAATAAAACAAGGATAAAAATGTAGTTAAAACTGAATCTAGTCTGTTTTCATAAATTTACCTTTTTAGATGTACTTTTGCACTTTTACCACTGCAACCTAGTGATAAAAAAACACAAGTATGCAGCCCTAATAAACACGAGTCATTCATGTGAGGAAATGGAGCAAAAGGGAAGAATACTCATTCATTAATGTGATGTCTTTGTCAAAACACTGCACTGCCTGACAGCTGCGATGTTCTATATGAACGAGTGAGTGTGAAAACATATTCATAGCTGTAAATCCTCCTTGTGTGTTACTGTGTTTTTACATGCTTCCTGTAAATGTGGGCCATTATGGAACAAATTTATTGAACATATACGACAGCTGAAACACGGCACGCTGATATGTTAAATGATTACTCAGCAGAAGCTGAACGTTCCTGGTTTGAACGCTGAGAAACTCGCACACAGACTTCAACACTTATTGTGTTTGACAGTTATTTTTTATTCAGTGTGAACAACTTTTGCGCCCCACTTCTCCAGGGTCAGCTCTGCTGATGTCACATGACTACGCTTGACGTGTACAAAAAGCTCTGGCACCTGGATTCCACACACGAGCAGCCTTCAGTCTGACAGCTCACTTATCTGGAGAAATACTGGCATGTGTGCTTCAAGACAGAACCGGCAGCCAAATGTTCCCACTGGGCCCCACGAGCACTCGATGCACGTTAATCACCAATGATGCAAATCTTTGTTTGGCTTTTTCAGTAGTTACAGTCAGTACAAAAACATCAGATTGGACACTGAGAAGAATTAAAAAGTAGCCATCACCCACTGCCTTGCATGTCAAGGTTTTACACAAAGGTGTTGCACAATCTGTTATCTCTGACAGCTACTCCCACACAAATTTTTAGCTAGTTATCTATAAAAAGTTTTGTATTTACTAAGGTTAATTTGCTGTGGAAACCATTGTAAATCAAATTGACCCCCTAAAGGTTCAACAGTTATACAGTAGGTTGTATAAGTATTTCTCCTTCCCTTGGTTGTCTTTGTTTTGTTGCCTTACAACATATACTGTCACATTCTGTAGCTGCAACTACTGAACAGTGATAGAAGAGGAGTTGAAAGTGTCATTTTTAAACAAATCATTCCAAAGTGTCTCAAATCTCAGATAACCTCTGCAAAGACCTGTTCCAATCAGATGTTCTGCCCTCATTGTTCCCCAATGTGTCCAATCTGCAAGTTCTTGTCAGTTGTCATCACTTGTAACATCTGATTCCATCTCATCACTCCCCAGAACAGGCCTACACTTCTGCTCTTCTAATTTAAAGCCTTTCTCAGGAGGATGTAGGACAAGACTGACCTGTAATATATCCGGGGGGAAAACTTGCTTCTTGACAATGAATATTCACACCATTATAACCAGGTTTATCTAGGGTGCAGCAGAGTAAATATGGACTCCTCTCTCTCATCACTCCAGTTCTTGGTTAAATACCTCGACACAAAGCTTGAACTGTGGAACCAGGTGTTTTCAGTTCATACTTTACATACAGTATGCAAGTGATGGAAATGCCAAATGATCAGTCCTCATCTGTCTCTTTTTGTACTTCTCCTCCTGACAATAATGATTTTGGATGAGAGGAGAACAGACCTTTCTGCCCTTTCCTTTCTGGGAATGATCTACCTTTCAGCCTTCAGCAGTGGACATCCAAGATGACAAACAGCAATAATCCTACAGAAGAATTTCATCCCTCTTTGTCCCCAAGGAAGATGTACTGGATAATCTGGAAGCTTTAAGACAACTAGCAAGCAACAGAAATGAAAACCTTGGTTCTAATCTTTAAGCCTGGCATTATTTCTAGCCAAACTCACATCAAAGAAATATATTTTCTTCTCATCATCTGAACCAGATTTAAACTTCACTAGATGGTTTTGGTTTCTTTATTTAGGAGTATTTCCTGTCAACAGTTTGTCTGCCTCATTTCACCATTAGTTACGTTTCCTCGGCCCTAAAAGCTGTTATTTCACTGCTCAGAAACAACAGGGCTGCGCATTAATGAAAGAAAGACAGCTCCATTTAAGTTTTTTCATCACAAAGATGAGAAAACTTACACAGGCATCCTTTAAAACACTCATCCTAGTGGTTTAGAGTGGCACACCTGTGCAATCCCATTAATGTCGATCTCTCCAGCTGTAGCTTGACCCTGCTGGAACCCCAATCAAATGCACGTCTGCTTTCAGAAAATACCTCCTTCCTTAGGTGCAACTGCGCAAACATCTTTGCCAGTAACAAGTGAGATTCAATCTACAGTCACCTGGAGTCTGGTACTTTTTAGAAATCTTTCATCTCAAATTTGGAAAGAACACTGTGGCTTTGTTTTACTCTTAAGTGTTTTTATAGATACACAGATCATCTTCTGATTACAAACTAGTTTATGACTAAGTCATTTACAACCTGAGATCAAAACACTTCTTTAGGTCAAAGTTGAGTTGTTAAAGTGAATTGGCTTCCAAATGATATTAGACATGTCTAAAATAAGGTAACAGCTTGTGCAAAGTCATGTCAGAGGGGCACAGACTGCAAACATTTAAATAAATATTTTTTTTTTTAGTTTCCGTCTAGACTTTGATCCAACTTCTTTGGCATATTCTGCATGCTTTATGTATATTTTACCTTCCTGCTTTACTCATTTTCAAGTGTTCATTACACTACAGTTAGAAATAATCCTACACTTATTAAATCTGTACGCAATGAACCAGCATTTTTCCACTTGTGCCAAAAATGGCTGATCCTGTCAACTCAAACACCACTTGCTAGTGTGCATTTTGGCATGACACCAGCTGTTGATCTGCCCTGAAGTTAGAGCTTTTCCATTCAGTTATGGTTTGAATGGCTAATGTTGGATATAGAGAACTGCAGGAAACTTTGGTTCCACTATGCTGAATAAGCTAAAGCTAACTTTTTATTCTTTAAATTTTTCCTATGTCACAGCTAAAGGCCAAGTAGCTGGTCAGTCAGCACCTCACAGAGGCACCGTGTTCGAAGAGGTGGTTCATGGACATAAATTCTTTATTAGTAGTCTCTTGTTTGCAATTTGAGTCATTCTAATTCACCATTCGATGTATCTGTTATCCCTAATGCTTCATGAAAAGGAACAAAGCTTATTAAGATAGTGATCCACTTACTCAGATGTAACTCCATCAAAGTAATTGTTTATTTCTTTTTGGGGAGCTAAAGCACTCTTTATTGAAGCTAAAGTGGAAACAAGCATCTTCAGAAGGATACCCTTTTACAAAAAAAAGAAAAACAAAAATAAACTTTAAATACTAAAAATAAAGTACAATAAAGCAAAGTTAAAAAAAGTACTTTCACAGCTCAGAATAATTCTTAGCAACACTATCTTCTGTTTTCATATCATTGCAGGCAAGAAGAACTCAATCCTGATGCACAAAGTTCAGCATGATCTTAATTCTGGTGTTTTCAACAATCGTGAAAATGAGATGATTCAGGAAATAGTCAAATACGATCGGGAGATGGTTCAGCAGGTGGACGTACCACGACCGAGGGCCATGTCCATGACGTCTCCTCTTCCTGGTGGGATCTTTACTCCTCCAGCTTCTTCCGCTCATCCTCGAGACTCAGCAATTGCCACTTTGCAGCAGGCCGTGGCCATGAACTTTTGTGCCCCCATGCAAGGGAACTCAGTGGGGGCGGGGACACTGCAGTCTCCGAGGATGGTGAGGAGATTCCAGGTGATGCAGAGCGTATCCAGCCCTGTCTCTGCATCTCCCCTACAGTCACAGCTCCTTGCTTCCAGTGCCTTTGCTCCAGTCTTGGCCAGCCCCCCTGTCCAGAGCCCACTGGCAGCTAGAGGACGATCATTCCAGTATGGATCCAGCGCCCTGGCTGGTCCCATCTCAGGCTCCCAGCTTTCTCTGGTTCAACAGCACATAGCCAGTCCTGCACACAGGCCCAGCACACACAAGAGCACCCATTCGTTGCAACTGGGCAGCCTGAGCCAAGATGTCAGGGCACTGTCAGCTTCCCAGCCCTCACTGCCTCACGAGGGGGCACAACCAGGTGTCCCCAGTCCACCTCAGTCCACACGAGTTTCCTCCACCTCCATCGGACCTCCTCAGACCCTGTTAGGGCCCACAAGCATTCGGAGCGCTATTCCACTCAGGGTGGTTCTCCCCCACCAAATGTCAGCCGGGGCATTTCCTGTAGCATCTCTGCCCGGTTCTGTGCACGGTTATACAGCCGGTGCAGGACTGGCAGTAGGGGGCATGGGTCAGGGGGACATGGGACCACCGAAGAAGGACTCTATAGCAAGCCTTCCTGAGACAGAACACATCAAAGTCCGATCCAGGCTATCATCAAACTTGTGATCTTAAACAAACTGTGCTGGGCGAGTGCTCCTTTTTCCAGTTTGACTATCTGAATGTATGAACTGTGAGTGAGCAGGAAGAATTGGAGACAAGACTGGTTGAAACATCCACATTGAGTTGTTTTTACTCACAGACAAGTACGTAGTAGCAAAGTAGCTCCTTTCACAACATAGCCAACAACATATGCTTCACTTTCCTCTCATTCACCTCATTTAATGCAAACTTGGGGTCGGAGGGGACTGAAGGATATTCAGGGACCTGCTTCAGAAATCAGAGGTTGGCACATTTTTGGTGTTTAACTGTTTTATCTATATGATGTTCCAGCTGCTAAAGATGTTCTCCTTATGATAGAAAGTAGGGTGTTGTTTTTTTTTTTTTTTTTCTTCTCAGTTACCTCCTTTAATCAACCCAATAACTATATCGGTAAGCACAAATTATAAAAAAAGAGATGATGATATGACAATTTTGAAACAGTTCCCTCTTTTCATGACATGGTATTTTAAGCCATATTTCCCACAGGCTATAATTGGGAAGAGATTCATGAAAGTATATAAGAAATCAATCATCTTCTTTGTTTCTTCATGGTCAATACAGAAATAAATATGTGAGCCTGTAGGTACTTTAGATCACAGGATCTCTTACATACTAGAATTATAACTTGATCTAGTTTGATTTAAAAAAACAAAAAAACAAAAAAAAACCATATGTTTAAATTTAAATGGAGCATATCAGCTTAATGTAGCTTGATTGTTTTGTTAAAGAAGGAAACATCTTTGGTACAGACACGCCTTTAGATAACTTTTTCAACCAAACATGGTTCTGAACAATATGCAAAAGTTAGCAGCTAGAGGTTAGAGACAAGTTCAGAGCTCACATGACTGGTCAGAAAAGGGAACTGTAACCAATGTTGCTCATGTCTGCCGGATGTACAAAAACATCAAACAACGAACTAAGTTTGTTCTGGAGCTCTGCACTCACCTGACTAAGACTGACGAAGCTTTAAGATTCACAAGTAAACAAGCCTAAAGCAACTTCTTGTTCTCTCAGCAGATTAATCTTGTTTATAAAAAAAAAAACTGGTGTGAGAATTAAAACCCACACTCCAACTTGCATCCACTGCCAGTTAATTACAATCAGTTTTATACAATTTAATTGTAAACTGCGACTCCCATCATCAAAGTTTATTGTTTTCGAAACCCGACTTCCCCTTTCCATCAGCAGCAGTTTAGGGAAAGCATCTCCATGCCAAAGTCACTTCACTCAAACAAGGAAACTCCAGACGACCTCAACCAACTTATAGCAAGCCCAGTTTTTGTAAGCAGCCAAGGGCAGCAGATACTTAGCAGGATGTACTGATTATTGCAGCGTGCTTCTGTCATTGATGCCTCAGTCAGAGTTCATTGGATGCCGCTGATTTGTGTCTAGAAGCATTTAGGAAGAGGGGGACCCTTTTCTCCTGGACCTGACATCCTATTCACCTCATCTGACTAAAGCCTGAATCATTACCAGGTAATCAGAGTGGAAATTGGAATCCCTCGAGCCTGTTTGGGTCCCTTATTATCACCCTTCAGATGGATTTCATTACACAGTGCCAATAATGAGTTCTTCTCCGATAATCACTTTGCATTTTTATTTTGTTTGGTTTGCTGTTAACCACCTTGGGAGTTCAAAATTGGACAAAGTTGACAGTTTAAAAGTATTTTTATACAGTGTTGTTGAGGGTAGTTGTGTTTTAGGTTTAAGCTTGAATTATTTCCCCCTGGATCTCATTTTGGTTCTAAAACAATTAATAGAAGCTTGTTATGAAACTAGTGTTTACTTCACATAATGTTCAGGGGGATTCATCTTGCATTTAATGATGGACATTAGCTTTTGGGTTCTTTAAAACGAAGTTGAGGGTGATTGTGTAATTTGAAGAAAACAAGCAAATGACTAACAGTAAAAGGTTTTATAGTCAATATTTAAATCCAAATAACTATCACATAACAGCATGTGTTGATGTTCTCCTTAATTATTAAAACTTAACATCCATAACGAAACACAAGTTCAAGATCCTACAGTGTTTTTGTGCACAAATCTTTGAAATTTTCACAACACTGACTGAAGCCAAATCAAAATTCAACACCAAATTCATTCAGTCATTTTTTTTAAAAATGTGATGTTCATGACACAATAACAAGCAATAACGATTTAAAAACAGAGCGAATGCGAACCTTTATGCAGATGATGTTCTGTTGTATTCTTGATGTGTCCATGAAGATGCAATATTTGGATTTTAGATGGATTTCTCCAAGCTTACTTAAATTTATGTTGAATGTCTGTTTTTGTAAGCAGATAAGTTGATTTACACCACAATCCTCACTAAAAATAAACTGACTGACATGGTTATCCCAAAGTGTAAACATAGCATATAAACAGGACTATTTATTTATGTAACCTAGTTCACAATAAATGTACACCTATTAAAGAAGAACTCTTCTTTGCAGTCTGTCAGAATGCATATTATCATTTGATACGAACTGATACTACTTGAACATTATAATTAAAGCTGAAGAAATCAGTCTGCGTTGCCGAAGATGCATCACCCTCTGCAGACGTTTGCAGGACCTCCCAGAGTTTGTATATATTCCTCTGCCAGATGCTGTGAGGTCTGCATGGTTTCTCCCGTTTAGATTCCATTTGTTTACCTGTTTTGTTCTTGCACACCCTGTTTCAGTTTAAAAACCAGGCACTTAATAACACTGCTCTCAGATTTTTTTTTTTTTTTAACAACTCAAGCAAGTTTAAATAAAATAAAAAAGTAAGTAATTTTCTCTCTTTTTGCAACTTGACAAATAATGAGAGGTATATAAATACTAGACAGACATTTAACTCTATCAGTACAGCCCCAAGGCTTTGGTGCCATGCACACATTTATGCTGCAGCAACATTCAAGGAAATATCTGCAGCTGTGTGCTTTACAGAGTCTAAAAAAAAAACCCCCAAAAACTTGAATTTAGAAAGTGTTTCTGCTTGTATTTACAATTTACAAATTTATTCTTTTAAACTGCAGTTTTTATCCTGACGTGTTTAGTGAGAGCGGCTGTTCAGACTGTTTGAAACGTGACAAGGGCTGTTTGAACTAAGTGAGATTTGAAAGCCTAAATTTCAAAATGTCCGGTTATGCTAAATGACTCTGACAATTTATTACATGCGACACCTGAAAATTCATATTGCACTTTGAAGACAACGATTAAATTTGAGATTTTATGGACTTCTATTTGTTACATTGCTGCTTCTTTTGCTCCTTTTTGCTTTTGTCCTCAGATCCCAAAAAAAGTTTGATTCCAAAAGCCAATGGGAAAACTAAATATCTTATTGCTACGATACACTGAGCTTCTAGTCTTGCACAACCGTAGACTGTCACACTCTGGGAAGACATCAGTGGTAGATGTTTGGGTGTCAGGGGGCCTGATTTTCTTTTCTTAAACCATCTACAATTGCCGTATTTCCCTACCCCTTCAAAACCTGTACATACCCAGTGCCTATAGGAAATGTCTTAGTCTTTGCAAACATGTACAATATTTTCTGTGTATGTGGCTTTAAAGACAAAGCAAGGTCCTCACAAACATCACTGTCAACTATATTCTACTGCAATACATGTACAAAAGGAAAATCAATAAATTGTATTTGAATACAGTATGGTTCCTCTTTAGGTTTTTACTTTCTGGTTATGTTGACACTGCATTTATACAGAGTTTAGGACTAATACATACAAAAATGTTCGTCCCTCCCTCTATTAGTTCACTCATACACCATTTATCCAGGTCATGTCCTTCTAGGTACTCAGAACTATCAATAATTCACAAGAAAGCTGCTCCACATTCCTGACAGTGACGTTTGCATCCTTTACGCTTTCATACACCGCTCTGGTTACGCATTAGTCGAAACACGGAAGTGTACAAACAAATCCATGTTGTATAAAAAAGTAGATTTAACCCAGATTAGACCGGAGGGACATCACTTGGAATCTTTAAAACAAATTGATACACAGAAGATCTTGTTTAAGAACCTGCATGTGAAACTAGTCGTAATCTGCCTTGAAAATAAATGTAAAAAAAATATTGTTGCAATTTTATGGGGGCCCTACGGTGATATTTGTGATTAGAATATTGTTGTTTGTTCATAAAATCGATATGTCACAAGTGAGTATGAGACAGTTAGAGGTCCACTGTGTCAAATGCGACATCTAAAAATACAAAACCGTGATATTGCAGATTACCATTTTGTAGACTGTTGTAATCTACAAGATTACTTTTTTAATCTTGTAGATTTAAGCAGCTAAAACATAAAATGCTAATGGACAAATCCAAAGCCAGGCTTTGGTTTGTCCCTTTTGGTCTACTGTAGTAACATGATGACAACGTGCAGATTCTTTAAACCAGTGACTCCCAAACTTTTCAACTTTCGACCACAAAAAAAAAAAAAAAAAGTCGTAGAGACTTGCAACCATGACAATTGCTGGTTGAAGTCTACAAACGTTATTAATAAACCATTGAACAAAGAGCCTCATCAACCATTATATTCATCTTTATCCATTCATGACCACTGTTTTTATCTCTTTGCAACAGTTAGAACTAAATACACTACTGGCAATCCTTTTTAAAGTTAATTTGATTTCTGTCAATGTTCTCAAGACCCCACTACTTGTTGTTTCATGACCCACATTGGGGTCTTGACTCTACTCCAACTGATCTCCAACTTAAACCACTGCTTTAAACAACTCCAGTCTAAAATATGCCATAGCACTTCTTACAAATGCGACTTTATAAACCTTTAATATCACTGTCAGTTCCACATTTCACGGTTATTCCTTTTAAAAATATAATATTTCTGCAGGAAGTGCCCGCATACTGCATCAAACGTGCTACAGCTAGCTGCAGCTGTTGCAATTTACTCTTGAAAATAAACAGAATTTCATGGAAATAACCTTGTAATCCAAAAGTGTTGACAATGTAGAGGTTTACAAAATGATGTTTGTACGAGTCACTATGAACATTTTTAAGACTTAAGTTGTTTTAGGACAGCAGACTAGCCATTAGCTCATCAGTCTGGACAGAATTATCCAAACTGAGGTCATTCAATAAGCTAGTAATAGTAATGTTTGCACAGAACTTCAGAAGATTTGAACTAATTAAAGAAAAGCTTCTTTTTCTTAGAAAATATTCACCTTAATGTATTTGACTAATTATTTCAGTTTATAATGTGAAAGCAGTACCTTTTGATTGTTGGTTTAAGAGTCTGAAACATGACATGTATCAGGTGCTTGGTGGGTATGGTTGGCGGTTAATTAAGTCATCACTAGCTGTCAGTCAGGATAAAAGGTCAGGCCCACACACATGACATCCCTGATGTGCGCACACACACACACAAGCATACTGCCAGCCCTGTATCACCTGTTTCTATCTCCCATACACCCACTGCGCTGCCTCCTCCTTGCTCCCTCCCGGGCTGTCTGTACACTCTTTCTCCCCTGCTTGGTGCTGCTGAGTGCCGGGCTCTAACGGCACCACGGGGCAGGAGATAGGCAGGGAGAGCCCAGGAGCCTGGCAGGAAAATCAAAGTCCCTCTCGGTGAGGGTGAGTGGTGCGACTATCATGGAGCGGCTTCCAGCTCTGGCATGTCTGGCAAATAGAGAGCAACACTTCCTGATGGTCCTGCAGCTGGGCTAAAAGGCCCCCACACACACTGTCTGCTGCAACGTTACCTCTGCACATCACTCACATATCATCACATCAGATCAGTAGTTACTGTTTTTATCACTACAAGTTTGTACCGTCTTGATTCTATTTCTGGTTGGAGATTATCTCAGACGCTGTGAGTGTGGGACGGGGAAACAACCCAATAAGGCCCTCACGTTATCTCAGCGCTGACACAGACGGTCACACTTCTGACCGCTTTAGAGCTTTAGAGCCTCCACTTGACTCACATCCGGCGTCCTGCCAGCAGAAAGTCGAGCACAAAAGCTCCAAACAGAAACACACAAGCCTGGTAACTGTCTACATTCAAATCAACGACGCTCTTGGAAGCAGTCAAGAGAATAGCAAGAACCACTTAACCGACAGCTGCTGCCTTTAAAAGGAGCATCTATGCAAGTTATATTTTAAAAGTAGCTAAATGAAAACGGTGAAAAGGTATTAAAAGAGCTGAAGCAAAACACTATTTGGTAGCAAATAGCAAAATACAACCCTAGGAGCATAGGGTGGACCGATTAATACCAACCTAGGTTGTCTCAAATTAAAACGAAAACTATTTAAAATATAAACATGATTTTCTAATTAAATCTCGGGTCAACTGAAAGTAAATTCTGAATGAAACAACTTGGAGATTCAGACTAAAAATACATTATCTAAAAGGAGGGGAAACAAGGCCCTAAAATGTTGAATCTTTTACCCATGAGCTGGTTTTTAAAAACACGTTTCAGTTTCCAGAAACAAACAGTAGGACACCCTCGTCATCAGAGGAAAGGGAAGTAAAAAGTCCTAAAAGTGTCTTCAAACAGCTTATTATTGTTATTGTACAGATTATTGTTTTTTCCAGTTCAATGTGTGGCTCAGTCTATTGCCCACCACAGTTTTAGTTCCTTTACTGTCTTCCATAGAAGCACTGGTCTAATTAGTTGAAATTATCAAAAACAAAATGCCTCCAGTATTATTTATTGTTATATTCAGACCTGTCTGAATGTCAAATCAGCAATAAAAAAAACAGTCCAACTAATCTTAACTTTCCTGAAAGCTTTTCAGACAGCTGTCTCCTGCACTGATGAAGCTACTCAGAGGCATCTGAAGGCACAGGTAAAGTAAGGAGATATTTTGTTGTTAAAAAAAGCTTTTTTTTTTTCCTGTCAAAACCTTGCCTCAGATGTTTCTGGGAGAAGTAAAAACATGTTTCTCATTACTTTCTACTCCTGAATCTTGCAATCTACCTTCCTTTACGCATCTTGTTTCAAAACCTCTTTATGGAAAATAACTTAATACTGTAGCACGTTCTGAAATAATAATAATAAAAAGTAACAGGTTGCACACTGCAGGGCTGCATTAGTGTGTGTGTGTGTGTGTGTGTGTGTGTGTGTGTGTATGGGGGTTATTGCATCAAAGGGACAATTACAATTTCAAGCAAAACAGTTCTTTCTCAGACCTGTCAGATCACAGATTGGTTTAATGACGAGATGTTCTGCTCAAAACGACACTGAGTTCTGCAGTGTGGAAGTATTTTTATTTGTCACAGTATTCAGTCATGATTTTTCCATGTTCTGCTCCAAAACCCAGTGTCCTGCTCTATTAAAGTGTCCCAACTAAAACACACCTATACCTGCTTTCTTCTCCCACACCAACCTGCTACTGATTTACTCTCATAGACTAAGTGTCATGGAGCTAGCAGCCACCCAACTCTCCATCTACTGCGAGCCACCCAACTCTCCATCTACTGCGAGCCACACCAACAACAACCCCCCCCCCCCCGAGACACTCCATCTCTCACCCAACCTGGAGCACAGCTCATTGTTGAGCTCAGGCAGAGATCCCAGGCAGAGATGCAGTGAAACGTGATCCATACTGTAGCTAAAACATGTGTTGATGTTGACATCTGGCTCCACGATTAAAAACCTGGGCTTAGTTTAATGGAACAAATAATTAGTTGACAGTTTTAAACAAAACACCTGTGTGATTTGTTAGTGCTCAGAGTACAAATAAATACTTATGAGTAATTAAAACTCTATGAATGTCTTTATGTGGAATCCAGCTTTTATTAAACTCTTTATTTAAGAAGTCATTTTTATTTTGTCTGATAACCTGCCAACAGGTGAGTTATTTAAGTGTATGAGGTAGAACGTCTCAATTGCTTATTTCTCAAAGTAATCTTTAAATATGAGACTAAGTCGTCATGTTGCCTGGTTTTTGAAATGTCTGTTTAGAAGAAAAAAAAAAAGTCACATTAATAAAACAAATACAATCTTCAAAGTTTCCACTACCATAAAGTGCGTTAAAGAGCCTAAAACTTGGGGATATGAGCAACTGGAGAAAGGGGGCAGAGCAAAGCATATTTCATGAATTGAGCCAGCAGGTGACGGATAATTTCATCCAGAATAATAAAACAACTGATCAAAGTCACATCATAAAATATGAAACGCCATGCAAATAACAAGAAAACCTACAGTCAGATCAGCCCACTATTTATGCCCCCCTCCATCAAAGATTATTTTCTTTTTTTGTTTTTTTACATTGTCACTCAACCAGCTTTGTTTGGTGCCGCTTGCTTTTTGCCTTTGAACGTCAGCAACACCTTTTGTTCTGGAACGGCTGGAACGTTTCCAGCAATGATCAGATAGCACTTTTGCTATTTTTAAACTTCTGGATGTGGCACTGGCCCAGAAAAATAAGATCCGAGTTGATTAGTGAAGCTTGCGAAGCCTTTTGTGCTGCATCTAAAAGGAGGCCTTCATCTCACAGGCAGGACTGAAATACGCAGATACGACTAAATAACGGACCGTCTCATTTATCCCATTTGGGCACGCTAAGAATAACAGCTTCTTCTCTGACCTGAATGAATAAAAAGAGAGATTTTAAGAAACACGTTTATTTCAGGGAAAAAGTCCAGTGTTTAGTATCTCCAAAGACAAGACTCTGATCAGTCCTCCCTGCTCAGTAAAAAAACATTTTAATTTCTTTTTCGTCCGCTTTTTCAGAAGAGGTTGAGATGTTTGAGTGCTGTGTCATGGAGTAACCTGCAAGTGATGACTGGGTGGGTCAGCGCTCCATAGAGGTATCCGATGCAGTAACAGTTTGCATAAAAACCTTTCTTCTTCTCAGTGTGACAGAGCAGCAAAAGTGTTTGAGTGATTTACCAAAGCATCAGCTATATGAGTTTTTCTTTTTTGCTCTGTAGTTGACATCTTAGCGTTCCCATCCGATGCCGATTCCCTAATTTTTCGCCTGGATGCGTTGCCCACCCACCTTTCCATCAGTCTAACAGTCTAGTTAATCAGGCGAGCTCGCTTCCAGCAGCTCCAGCCGGTCTGCGGAGCGGGAGGCAGGCGGGGCGCGGCCAGATCAATGTCCTCGTGTCTGTCGGGAGACTCCGGGGCCTGCAGCCTCCCTGCTGCACTCTGTCAGTTCCACTCATCTTTTTACGCTGGTTCGCGAGCCTCTCAGCTGAAGAAGTAAGTGGATTCTTTCACCTGATGGAGATCGAAATCACCTGGAGAGGCAAGAGGCAACGTGTCAGAGCAGGTTTAAGTCAGTGGGCAGTGGTTACACGTGATAAATTATGTACACGGCGCTACGTTATATCTGCTAGTACAAAGTTAGCGATGGGAGCAACTCGACAGAAACCAAACTACCAGATGTAAAATATAACAAAAAGGAATTACCAAAACGTTCATTAATATGATTCATGATAATTAGGGAAATTCTCAGTTCAATCAGAATAAAGTTTGTCCAAAGGGACAATTTTTATGCATCAACAGAAGCAGAGAAACTATTTTTTAAGTGAATGAAACTCAAAAAAGTTTTTAATTAATTAAGACTCAGGTTTTTAGCTTCAGCAGGCAGCAGAATTTTTTCCGTGAACTCTGATAAAGCATTTGAAAGCTAATTTTAGCTCAGCGTGAGCTCCTGTTCTGCTTTGTGCTTTGACTTGTTTGCTCCTTGACATCTGCGTTCACCAGCAGGAGCTGCAGCGTGAATTATTGAGGAGTGAGCATTAAAAAGTGAAGACTGAAAAGCTTCAAGTGGCTTCAGCGTCTTGCCATCAGTGCTTTAATATACTGACCTATGACCTATAGCTGGGGTCATGAATTAAATGTGCTCAAGACAGAATTTTTCACATAAGAATGGCTGGTCTGTTTTTAATTGTGATGGATTGATTTTATCTTTGATTTTTTTAGCCACTTTTTCCCACATTTCTTGACTTAGGAGTTTTTGTTGCAAATTTACTTATGAATCAATCCTAAATGTGAAAAAAGGTTAAAATATGATGCATCCAAAGGAAGACAATATGAAATACACTTATTACCAATAACTAACATGGGAGTAACATTAGGCAACGCCAGTGAGCATTTTTGGCTTGAAAAGACTGATTTAAGGTGACTTCCCATCAGTAAATGCTTTGCTCTTCAGTTAGAGGGAGGCTCCTCCCTTTCCCGGTCGTCATCACTTCTACCTGGGCCACCTATCAGCTGGATTGCGCCCACTGTTTACAGACCTGATGATGTGCTGTAAACAAGCTTTCTGATTGGCTAAGGCACTGCTGACATTAGGTCTTTCAGAGCCGGGCTACAACTGAATCCTGTATTGGATTGTGTGTAATCTATTAATAATTTGTCCCTTTATAGACCAGAAAGATATGACCCGAGGGCCACCAGCTGAATTATTGGTCAGTTATTGACCTACATGTGCATTGTAAATTTTTTAAAGCTGCATAATTTATCTTCCTAAATGGAGATCCAAACAGCACGCTACTACTCCAGGGAATGTTTTCTTACATCACTGTAGCTAATGCAGAAATGTTGTGCTTTGTGGCAACATGGAAACTCACCACAATGATAAAATGCCCTGCACTGAAACTGATACTTCCCCTATCAGGGTTCACACTTAAACAAACAAAGAAAAAATTACTTACATTCACCATTAACTTTATTTGGGCACCAAAATCAGTAATTGAAGACAAAAGCTTTTTTAAACCCTCCAATTTAATAGTAACAAACTCCTGACTCATCTAAACTTCTGATTTACACAAAGAGAAACCACCTTGTTCCACTCTAATGATTAATTCAGAACCTTAACGATTATAATTGATTTCAATGTACATTCAGTGGGTTTCCTATTAGAACGAGTAGGGCATTAGGGAACACACACGCATACACAAACAACCCCTGAGGTGCACACCTGAGTGGTCTCAGCCACGTAAGCTGATTGTGCAAGTGAGGGACACAATTAACAGTAATCGATTTATACAAGCCAGCTGTCGGTGCCAAGCAAACAGTAAGAGTACAGATGGAGGCAGAGGGAAGGGTTTGCCTGAATTCACCTACCTCTGCACCTTTTTGACTAAATGACTGCATAAATATTCTCCCTTTAAAGTGACTGTCCTGATTCAACTCAGACAAAAGATCATTGAAAAGTACAAGTCAGGGATAGGATGGGCGCCTCAGTGGTGCCGTTCCGGTAGAAGGTGGCAGGTTTATATTCCGGCATTTTATTTTTTTGTTAAAAAGGCTCATTTGTATTGGCCATGGTTGATTTATGACAACAATAAAAGCATTAAACATCCAATGGGGTAAATACGTTTTACAGGCACTCTATACAGTAAAAATAAAAGCAAAATACAGTTTTATTAAACAGAAGAAACTGAGAAAGCAGAAGCTCCAGCAGCCACACAGAGAGATAAGTACAACCTCAGTTAAAAGTAATGTTTCAGTCAAATTCTATATTTCGCTTGATTTGATTAAAAGGGAAGAACACTCCAAACAATGATTTAATTGTAAAGAAAACTGGTAACAGGATGGAAAACCGCAAAAAACAAGTTCCTTGACTTCTTCTATCACACAAACCTCTAAACTTAAAAACATCTTTAGGACATAAATGTAGAACTCTTCTTTTTATCCAATCAGAGAAAATAAAATAGTACTCCGTTTGCTCACCCAACTCCCCCCCCCCTCCCCACTCCCCACTCCCTTCAAAAAAAGCCCATTTCTTGGTGTGAAACCAGGTGTTTTGCAGCTGTACAGACACTGACCTGTCTGGGGCACTTTGGCCAGCAGCAACATCAGCTTCTTGTACTCTTTAGAATTCTTGCTCGTGGCATCAGTCCTGACAGAAAGGAGCAGAATGAAATGAGTTTGTGTCTCTGAAAATATGACGTGGAGGGAAAACAGAACAGAACTCTTCAACTTGTCTTTGAGAAGTTTCAGTTCTTTTCCAAGCGTCGCTCAGATTTGAAGGATTTAAATCTCATTCACAGCAGGATTTAGCATAATTAAAATGTTTATATACAGTATTGTGCAAAAGTTACAAAACGCCCAGAATTTCTTGTACATTTTGCTTTTAAGAATCCAGGCTTGATCAGTAGTTCTTCAGGCTTTCTAAAGCTTGTCTTTGAATTTTGGCTGCTTTTCCACTCATTTTCTGTCCAGTGCCCTACCTGACTACTATAAAAATGCTTTTTGAGTAGCAAAAATCATACCTAATATGCATTCAAGTGAAAGAGGGATGGTTTAGTTGTTCGAAAAAGAACAAACTTCGATGTCTGAGTGCAGATACATTCATTTGGTGCCTAAAGGAATATAAGTTCTGTACTTCACCAAAGGAGCCCACATGCTCTTGTCTCTAACCCTACCAGAGTCTGTTTGGGAGGTTTTGGAACAGTAATAATGACAAACAGTATAGGAGGATGAGGGTAAAGAGTAAAGGCTCTGGAAAAGGTGCCCAATTACCCCAAAAAGACAAAACATTGGCAGATGATGACTGTGACCCACCCTAAGGCCAGTGAGACAGACACAAGGAGTGAAAATCACTCTGCATCTACTGTTACAGACAACTAGAGGAGAAACTCACCCTCCTCAGATTAATGAGAGTCTTTAGTATTGCTCGCACATGTACGAGCTGCCAGACACTGTATGCATGCAGTATCTGACAGCTTCCATCTGCACCACTAAAGTCTAAAAGATCATACACTGGAGAATAAAAAGCTCAATAGCACTGACGATGGTTCCAAATCAGGCAAATGATGAAAAAATACTGTAGCTATATTTTGTTTTGCTGAAATGAAAATGCTGTCTGAAGGTTTTTCCTTTGCATCGTTAACCCACAACTATGTGTGTGTGCATCAAATGAACACCTGCATGCAGGTATGAATGCTTACATGAGTACTGTGCAGTATTTCTGCAGCATGAAGTTGGACAGATCCTGCAGAATGGGCTGGCTGTGCAGGGCGACGAACTGCTCGCGACAGATCTGAGAAAAAGAGAGAGAGAGCGAGAGAGGGCGCAGCAAAGAGAAGTTAGTCTGAGGTCAACGTACAAGTACAAGCTCGATAAAACAATATCAGGAGTAAAAAAATAAATAAATAAAAATCTGCATGAGAAAAGTTGGGAGGGAAACTAAAGTTTTTTATTATTCCTGTGGAGGTTTTAAAACCCACCTGCCTCATTCAGAGACAGAGATGATTAAAATCTGTAGTGTAAAGTGTCACTTCAAAATTAAAACACAACTTATCTGAGCAATTGTTGCTAAAGTCAGATCTAAAGCACAGCAAGTAAATGATCTAACAATCCAGTTTGACAGATCGACTCACTGACTGTTCGACAACAAACCTTGATAACTTTTTTTCCTGTTCTTTGAAATCCTCTAACAGCATTTCCAATATTTTTATACCCAGGACAGATTGTTAGGCAAACGGTGAAGTGCAAAAAACACTGTTTCCATTCCTCACAGGATGGAAACAGTGAAAAAAGACTGTACAAATTCTCCCACCGACCCAATTAAAATCCACAGCTGGGGCCATATCTGAGGAGCCATTGGGGAGGTCTCAGTCAGACATTTTCTATGCATTACTTCTATGATTTATGCAGATAAGTCAATTTCCTCATAAATTCTCAATTATTCTGGTTTGCCTGTGCATCTCGCGGTAAATCCTCCTCTGGATTCCACCCCGGACAGGCTGCCAGTGTAGAAAATAGGCGGAAAAAGATGGAAGACAGATTGGCTGCCATTAAAAAAAAAAAAAGGGAAGGGTTCCTTTTTCCGTGTGCTTAGATGTTGACTAAGACATCTGATAGCCCTCTCCTCAGCTGCAGTGTTCAATTACCTGTGTAATGAGGAAGGCATACACCCCTCACGTCAAGAGATGGAGACTACGGAAAGAAATAAATGTAGTGAGAGGAAGCTGCTTCACTAGTTACGACTCCTCTGAGATTGGACAAAGATATAAAACTGTGACTGAGCTCTGGAGGTGCATCTACAGAAAATTGGGACTTTGTGTTAATTTGATTCATTTTATTCCGAGCTGTGTCTCAGCCTGGTCTGGACGATCTACTTTCAACATGCAGGGGCAGGCAGTCATTTATGCAGCACAACAGGCCCCGTCTGCTACCTGCAGCCTGAAAATGTATGAGGCAGAGACAACTGGAAGTTTGTATTAGGGCCATCACTTAGCAGCGGCTTCTATTACAGCAGAAGCGCTCGTCATAGATACAGCGCAAATTGATTTCATCTCCTGCATCCTCTGTGTTATCGGTAAAACAAGCTCAGCATATCAGTGCTTCGAAAACCACACATCATTCCTCTGACGAGAGAAAGAAACTCTACGCCAAGATGAGACAGAGATGGAAGTACTGAATCCCATGAGCTATCTTTAACTTAAAATAAAAAACACACACACACACACACACACACAAAATCCTAACAATTCATGATCAGACAGGATGGAAACAGCCGTAAAGGGATGATAAGGGTGAGGAATGACGGGAGAAGAGAGATCACTGTAATCTAATACCTTGTTCATGGTGTCCACGGTGAGGGCGTGAGTCCAGAAGCAGTCGTGAACTGAGACGAAAGTCAGGCCAGCGCTGGGAGAGGACGAGAGGAGAGGATGATGAGGGTTCATGTAAGAAGAGAAAGGATTTAAAAATAGGAAGCTTCAGAGAAAGGCAGTAATTGCCCAAATGCAGGTGATTCAAAGTCTTTGTGAGTTCTACTTTGAATTATAACATCTGTCAAAAAAATAAATACAAATTTTGATTTAGCAATAACAAGACCTTTACATAGTGCAACAAATGTCTGAAGTGGTAAGTGCATTTAAAACAGGACTGAGCTTCCTCAAAGCTTTCTGACGTCGTGCATTCATGGAACATCATGTTCTGTTTTTATTAGGAAACTAGGCGTTCCAAACACTTACAATCTGTAATAAATAATACCTGTGGCAGTGGAGAGAAGTCAGCATCATGTGCGTGGAGTCCAAACTGTGGATGAAGTTTGGTGGGAATGCATTTTTCTGTTTAACTGTGTCGGGTCTCCTGAAAAACCAAGCAGACACACAAAAAACTGTTATATACTTTCTGCAAAAAAGTTAATAACTCTTACGGAGACAGCAAGAGTCATCCCCAATACATACTCTAAGCGTCAGTCATTTGCTTAAAACCTTAATATCAACTCTTGGACTGAGCCCTGTTTGTCTGTTAAAAAAATATCTCAAGAACCAGCGAACAGATTCTAATAAAACATTCAGAAAGTTGCTGAACATCTACAATTGATTCATCTTTGGAGTCAATCCAATTCAAGATGGCCACCACAGTTAATCAACCTTTGCCAACACAAAAATGGCTATAACTTACAAATGACATTATTTTTAAGGTTTGACCAAATTGGCCATAACACACTCATTTTTTTAACATAAGATTGTCTTAGTTTCAAACTCCGTCATGAAACGCACCACGCAGTATGCATTCCTTCAATAACTGCTAGCTTTTTAATTTTAAATTATGTTTAACTTTAACAACTGCTGTATCTCAAGTGTTGCAGTGAGGAAAAAATGTACACTGCATTCAAATGAAAATACAGTATATAATGTATACAAATCTGCACAGGGAAAGCACATAGTATATTATACACATACAAACTCTTTTTATTAAAAGAAGGAAAGTGAGTTTAAACATTGTTTTACTAAGCTGTGTTCACTACTGGATTCATTCAGGGTTCAACCCTGTTCGATATAAAATATTGTATTTTCTTCATTTCAACCTGTTTTGTGTGTTTGAGATAGGTTTTTTTTTATTAATTACTTTATATTATTATTATTATTACTAGAATAATAGTCTTTTTAACCTCAAACCTAGTTCTCTAATATTGCTCTAACATTTCACTGTAAAACCCCTCCAATCCCACACCATGACACCTCCTCCTATATGTTTTAAAATGAGGTAGTGTTTTATTTACGGCATGTACTGCCTTCCAAAGTCTCCACAGAACATTATTCTGAAAAGAGTGCAACTTAAATGTAAAAGTCTAAAGTTCTCTCCCCC
>JAOXNZ010000117.1:15337083-15357999 GCA_028566095.1 Kryptolebias brasiliensis | reverse complement strand
CAAATAACATGAAAATAAATCTTCCTCCATCATCTTTAGTCAGTCATTACATTACATTTAAGTGTTAAATAAATGGTATTAATAATAATTTAATTTATTTATCCAATCTAATAATTATACAGTATAGACATAGCCTTTAAGTAAACTTCCTTTTTGACCAGAACTTTTTGAAAACTTGCATGATTTTCAGCACAAGAAACAGCTGAATAAAATAAAAATCAATTAAAAACTTGAGTTAACTTCTAAACCACATTTGCTGTTGTGTGCCACTAAAGCTGCAGTTCAGCTGGAATATTTAAATATTTGATCAATGAAGTGATTTGCATCCTATGAATTTGTCAGGGCTAAAAAAAAAAAAACCTTAATTGTGGAGTTGAAAGTTTCAGATCTTTCTGTCTTGACCTATGCAGCAACAGGTAGCCTGTTTTGATTTATAACTAACAATTTCCTGCAACATATTGGTGTTTTTTGTGACAAAAAGACACATGATACTCCTTTTTCTGTGGACGTCACACAAAAACCAAAGCAGAAAGTCTGAGTTAATAAAGTAACAGAACCACCATCATAGCACCTGTAATTTCTTAGTGGAGTTTTAGGCTTTGTGAAGCCAGACTAAAGGAAGAGAGCCCTGCTTGTTGGGTTTGGTGAGTGAGGTGAACCCAATACGCAGACTCATGATGAGCTCCAGGAAAAAAAAAAATCTAATTTATTTAAAACAACAAAACAAAAGGCTGACGTGGCAGCAACTAAAACCAAATGACAAAAACTTAAACTCCAAAGTTGCAACTACACAAGGAAAACCAGCGAGCACACGAGAGTGAAAATGAACCAGCAAGTAAGTGAGGAAAATGGCCGGTTTTAAAGGCTGAGGATAACGAGGGAGTGGAAATAGGTGACTGATTGGTAACGCAGGACAGGTGTGGGTGGTAGAGGCAAGCTGATGAGTACTGAGCAGAGGAAAGTGAATGATGGCAAGAACACAAAGAACACAAGGAGCAAAAACTGAACAAGAAATAAAACAGAACTATAGGAACATGAAACAATAAACCCAATACTGGCCACTGAGTGTTGTGTAGTGCCGGGAAGCCACCAACTACTTAAAAAACTTCACACAACTTTCAGGGAATGTCCCTTTAAAAGAAGGTGTCCAAAGATGCTATAAGCTTCCATTGTCTCCATTGTTGACAGCAGCATTGCACTGGAAAGGGATCAAAACTGACATGAACCCAAGCGTCTCATGTTACTATAACTGCTGGTGCCAATAAATACCTGTTGGAGTCATTTAGCTCGACATGACTGCCAATTGTACCTTTTCCCACTGAGCACAAAAGCCAGATAGTGGGCGTGTGTGACTTTTTGTCCAGTGTGACAAGGCCTTTAGTGGCCCTTTGGAGCAGATTACAACTGCAGCATAGTAGATTGTGATAAAATGCTTTTCAGCCTGCAAGCCCATCAGCCATTGGGTGACTCATTCTTTTATCTGAAAACATTTTCAATAAATTCCTATCCAACACATCGCTGCAGGTGACAGCCTACACTTGTTGAGTTTGACAGACAATTCAACAAAACAGAAGTTTATTTTTAAGCCTATCTCTCTTTTCGCCAACCACTGTGACATGGTGATTTAGGTTTGATTTTTTTTGTCAATAATTAATCTTATCCAGGATTTATTTTCTATCTTATTTATCTTAGTAGAACTGAAAACAACAGATTCACAAACTGTGACAGTAGAAAGGTAATAATTAAAAAAAAAGAGTCAGTTGACATAAACCACCACAAAAAGCTTGAAAAATCGCTGTTTTTCTAACTGGTTGGAGAAGTTGATTTTCAGCTTTGTCATTTTTCTGTATTTGTATGGTTTTGAGTAGCTCAACAAAAGACGATGCTTGTTTTGAGGAATTTAGTTGTTAATTATATACAAAGCCTAATGTAATATACTTCCAAATGGGAGCTGCAAGTAGTACTTAACACCAACTCGGGTTTATTAAATCAACCCACCGACAAAAGGAGAAGTAAATCTGTATCATCTTAAAAAAATATATTTTCAAGGTTTAACTTGAATCTCATAAAGTTAGCATAAACATGCAGAAAAATTACAATTTTCAACTGCTCCCATCCATCTAGTACGTTCATACAGCAGTTTATATACTATCTACAGATCCAGATAAATTAGTTTGTACTTTTTAATGAGTATAAATAAAACAAACAAAAAAAACACACAATTCAAGCTCACAAGATCCAGTTTTAGCTCATCAGACTCAGTAATGTTGGGGCTTGTCGACATGCATTTTGGTGAATTCTTGTTAGACTGTTTTGTGTTTTTCTATCATTAGTGGAGTCCCTCTGGGTCTTCTTCCATGGAGCACAGTACGATTCAAAATGTGACAGATGGTGTGATCAGAAAGTGGCGCACCTTGACCTTGGAGTACAGCTTGAATGGTTTTGTTGGCTCTTTTTCTACCATCCACACTTTTTGTTTAATCAATCTGAGGTTGCATTTCCTCTTGTATCCATGTCCTGAGAGGTTGGCTACACTCCCATGAACCTTATCCTTTTTTTTTTATATTGCCATGAAGCTGCTTGGCGATGATCTTATAGCCTTTACCTTTAACACAAATATCCATAATCTTCTATCTGGGATCCTCAGATAGCTCTCATTTTTGCTTTTTCTGCTCCATGTTCAGTGCAGTGCATAGAATAATGCCAAACTGCTCAGTGGCATGTTTGTTCCCTTTAAATAGGTTTAAAGGCACCTAATACTAATTAAGGTCAAACACTTAGTTTGAAACATGACAGGCCATATGCATATGGCAAATATTGGCAATACCAAATGGCCAAAAACAAATATCAATCAGATATTGAAAGAATATCTGAAAGAAGTTGAGAGCAACATCACCATAAATCTGACCAATAACTGAATCCAGCTGTTCTACCAGATTATTGAGCGAATAGATATTACTATGAATAGATATGAAAAGAGATTTAGGGAGATATTGTTGATGTTTCAGAAAGAACAGTCAGTTGTGTTTGGTAGCACTCAGATTATTGTCAGTTTTTATTGTTTCCTTTAAGCTCTTTACTGAGAGCTGCTAATGGTTCTGTTGTAAATCAACAAAAGCGTTCTCAAATCTGAGGCTTCCAACAAATTTCCTACAAGGTTTGGTACAAAAGGTTTATGAGTGAAAATCCTAGTTTAAAAGGTCACAATTAAATGAAGGAAACTGATCTTCTCTGATCTATTTTAAGCTCTGAGGTTGAGAAACAAGGACTGAGTGTATCAGTGTGTTTGAAGATTAGCTGAGGAGGAGGGGTTTGGGGTTTGTCTTCTGTTCTTGGGTTAGGGGTTAGGGGTATAGTGCAGTTTAAGTTTTTCAAATACCAATAAAATCTCAATAAAAGCATAATCCTCTAAGACTTTAAATAAACTGTAGTCAGGCTTCTGTGCTTGATTTATGACCTCACAGGTGATCTAATCAGTTAACAAATACCATTCTTGTCACAGTGTTTACATACACTCCACTTACAAGAGTTTTTATGACCCAAACACACACCAATAAAACACAATAGTTAAAGTCATACTTTATGTAAAGGCAAATATGTTTCCTAGCTAAATGTTGATCCAATAAGCCTCTAAGAATGAAAGAGCAAGGTGAGCTGCACAAAACCCAACTCAACTAGTCAGTTTTTAACATTTCTCATGCAGGTTTAGCATAAAATTCAATGCTGAAAAAAAAACCTTGCAACATTCAAAGAACAAAACTGATCTAAGTAGTAATACGTTGTTAATCACATCAGGTCCTTGAGATGTTTTGAATTTCTTTGCCACGTTGTTTTGAAGGCTTCTCAGCACAGGAGGTGAAAGTGTGGCACTTCAGAATCCTCTGGGAGGCATTACTGGCATCGCTGATGCAGGAAATGAATTCAGTGTAGAAAATAATACCCTTGAATAATTAATTAGATGAGTTTTAAATCAACAGCAAACACATTGACTTCATAAAAGGGGAGCAGGTAGAATTCCAAGGATGCTGTTAAATGCTTGTGAATCTTAAAGATAATCAATAAGCCGAGGGTGTGGAGCTAAATTTAATTATATGCTTTTAAAGTTTATAATTCAAATTATTGCAACATTAGGTTCACTATGCTTATAGTCCTTTAACACAATAAGGGTTTTGTTAAATGCACTTAAGGCTCTGGAAAGTGAAATGATGGAAATGTTACAGGTAGGAATAAATCTGTAAAGGAATAAAAACACAGAATGATGAGGGGGACTTCAGCAAATTTGGCGTGACAAAGCTACTGATAAACACAGAGGAGGAAGATTCTCCTCTAAAACTGTAACCATTGTCAGAAAATTAATTGCAAAACACATGAAGTGCAATAATATCAAAATTTGAAAATTAGTGGCCTAGCATTCCTTGAACAAATGCATATCACTCACCACCTTTCACGCCAGAGTTTTAGCCTTATCTAATGTTGAGAAACAACAGAGTTGCAGCCCTTTTGGTCAAACCTTAAAAATAACGTTATGCACCATCTCAAGCAATATCACAAGGTAGCACCCTCAGAGTATGTGTTGTCAATGACTCTCAGCTAATACCACAGAAAATTTTAGCTTAATATCTGTAAAACTGACTGAGTTATAGGCAGTTATATGTTGGCAAATACTGACTATCTGTATCGGCCATCTTGAATGGAGTTGGTTGCAAAAGATAATCAAAAGATAATGCCCATTCAATGAATACTTCCTGAAAGTTTCATTAAAATCTGTCTAGTGGTTCTTGAGATAACTTGATAACAGACAACACACATGTTGGATTACGCTGGTCAGCAGGTATTTTCTATAGTCACTATTCTCCTGTAATGTAACTAACAGATTTCACCTTACTTTCACTATTTTCTCACTGTGCGTCACTCTTCAACTTTCAACTCTCTCTAGAGTCTAATTACAAACAATCCCTCAGAAACACACTGGCCTTGGATTTTATACGCAGAAAAGAGACAGATTAAAATTAATCCGGCTATACTGGAAAAAAAAGGTGACCTTTCTGCAAGTTAGTTTCATTTTTGTTGCTCAGTGATGCAAGTGGATTAGAGGATTAATGTAGAGGATCAAGAATGTCATCTCTAAGCATAAACTGAAACTCCATTTAGGGTATTTATTTATTCATTCATTCCTTTATTTATTTTTAGACCCTGAAAAATACTCAGCTAATCATCTTCTGTTGGACATTAAAAGAAGCAGGTCAAATTAAGGAAATACATCCTACAACATCAGCACAAAGAAATGCACTCTCAGGGGCTGTCCCATCTGTCACTCTCACTCTTTTACACCTGCTAATGGGGTGCCACTTTCTCTTCCTCAGCCAATCTTCTGTTTGATGTAATACTAATACAGCAGGTAGAATGCTGGATCAACCTATGAGGTATTTTTGTTTAATAGTACTACACGTGTGGAGATATTTTTTATACAGTTAGAAGCAGTTTTGTTTACATAATCCTTTTTTTATTTCCTTGCAAGGCATGCATGACACCATTATCTGCTGGGACACATGCTATCTCTAAGATGTGTTGTTGTCAGGATCTCCATAGTGACAGACAACACATGCGATGTTGCTGAGCTCCACTGAAGTCGGACCACTCACAGTAATCGCAATACACCATCAATGGCGCGCTCCAGCAACAAACCCATCAAGACTTTGAAAGCCCAAGTGGAACTATCTGCAAAGCAACCAGCACTTCAAGGCTCCGTGATAGCTTGGCTGCATAAAATACTAATAATACTATCAATAATTTCTTTCATTTACAGAGTGACTTCTAAATAGGCCATCACGGGATTTTAGTTGGACGTCTGAAAGTCTCTTTCCAAGTTAAGAACGGTGGGTCCACTCTCATTCAGATCTAGTCTAGAATGGTAACTAATTCAAGCACACCATAATAAAACTTAAAATCATTGGGAGCAGCAACATTTGTAGGAGGGAAAAAAAGCAACTTCTTCTTAACCAGCTGTGGACAAATGCACAGATTTTTACCAAGATTTCAAGACTGCTGAAATCAAATACACATTAGAAAAGTGTCTATTCTGAGAACCCTTAACCAGCCCAGCCTGAACATATTCACACAGTTAAAGATTCTTCCTCAGGCTTTATGCTGCAGCACAATAAATCTAAAATAGAAGACATTAGACATTTAGTGTTTATTTAAATTATCTACACCATCTAAGTCTTATTGCAACTCGTAAACACAAATAATGAATTAGGAATATTAGGAATTAATCTAAAAGATGTCAGAGGTAGTTTGTAAATACTTTTCAGTCTGAACTTAACCCTCTAACACATAGAGAACCTTTCCAACAGAGATGGATAAATTTCTAAACACTTCAAACTGTAACTGCGTGTCAACACTCATTCAGGTCATATATGACCTATGTTACAGAATGTCAATGAAAAACTGGCTTTCCTGATTTATTATCATGTTCATTCGAAATTCCATCAAAGTTCTGTATAACTGAATGTGTGGAAATGACATTGTGGAACAAATTTAAAGAGATGATTAAGAGATGAAGTATTTTACGACTGCAATAATTTTTCACAACAGTTTTGTAGAAGACATCTATTAGTACATTTAGAAAGAGATAAATAAACACTTTTTATACTAAATTGAGTCTAAATTTGTATGCATGTATGTAAGTGTGTGGGAGTGTGTGCATATAGGTGTATGCATATATAAACTGTATGTTTTATTAAAAGGTCAGTTGTGGATGAATTGAGAAAAATGTGATAGCTGAAACAAAAACTGAAGAGCATCAAAAAAGGTCAACTGAAGAAAATGCAAACAAATATAAAAAGAGGCTTGTAACTGGCTAAGCTGACTATATATGAAAGCCTCAGCATAAAGCATACCGGCTGAAAAACATGCAACATCTAACCAAGATAACTGGTAAGCTTTGCCACAACTTATACTATGAATCTGGCGTGTTCAAAAGTACCAACAGCTCACTGTAAAGGCCACTTCTGTTCCATTATGTGAGGACTCTGCAGTGTAAAGACAAGAGCAACCTGTCTGAGGAGAAACTTACCACTTGGTTGCGTGCGCGGTGGTAAGGCTGGATGATGGGTAAACCCAGCGGTGTCACCCACTCCACAGAATGGCCAGACTTAGAGATGAGCCTGGCACTCTCTGTCAGCCAATCCTGCAACAAAGGGATGCCAGCAGAGGTAAAGACAGGGCACACATTGATCAGAAAACTCCACCACATATATGCAAATACTTGCTGTAAACATACAGTATGTTTTTGTCCTTGTGTTTGTGTATCTGAACATATTCAAATCTCACGAGTGCACTTTTGGGAACTTGTATGGTAGGTCTGAAACTACAGAACACACAGACTTTAACAACCCAAAAAAAAGTCACCATACAAGCTTCACATTTAAGCTCTACATCTGTTGCTTAGCTTCAGAAATCTGCAACCAACTGTTGCAGACTTGCTGTAGAACAGGTGAGGGGTTGTTGCTTGCTGCAAAAACTGCTGTTGCATGAAGTGTTTGGCACAGATTTCCAAGAATGAAAGCATTTTTGTCTTCTCATATACACACAAACCCACACACGCACAGAAAATATGTCCTAGAAACTGGAGGTAGCAGTTGGACCCAAAACCTCTCCATTTATCAACATTCTCCTCCTAATCCCCCCAAAAAACACCTAAATGAAGATGGCATGAAAGTGAAGACACAGAACTGAGAAATTAAGCGGATAAGAAGCTAGATTAAAAAACAAATAAAAACAAACAAACAAAAAATAATAAAAATCAGCCAACAGACTGATAGAAGCTGATATAAAAGGAAAGTGAAGAGTGGACATACAGTAAGAGGACTGTTTAATGAATTAATAAGAGAGCTGACAAAATAAATGGAAGATGGACAGAGATCGCAGCAGAGATCAGGGATGATAGGACAGAGGATCGATCAGCTCCTTTTTCTTCCTTCATACTTCATCTTCCAATAAAATGCCAGAGGATGTGACCTATATAAAAGCAGCAGGTGTGAACACACACATGCACACACACGCACAAGCATCAGGTCGGTGCTGGGGAATGAAGACAGGGGGATTTTTCCTCTCAGACTGGGTTGTCCTGGTACTTTCCCCAAAGGACACACAAGCACACAATAAGAGGTGTGGTGGTCCTACAGGCTCGCTAGACCCCTCCTGTGGGTACAGTGTGCAATCTACAACCAGCTGCATAATATCCTCAATCTATAGAAAAAGATGTAGTAAATGGGGTGGTTGTTGCCATGGAAACAGCACAGCACACTAACAATTATAATAAATTAAATTACACTGCATTTTCAACTGCAGGTAACAGGTGTGAAACCTTACAGATCTGTAACACTGCAATTTAATTACAGAGAAAATAAACATCATTTTATATTATTAAATTCTACATTTAATAAGTCTAAAGTAATTCATATGCACCACCTGAAAGATATTTTTTCCTTAAAAAAAAAGTTAAAACTAAGGCAGTCATAGTATCAGACTTCACTACACAAATGTGAGGTCCTTAGGAAGTTCCTTTCATGATGTTTTTACTGAAATGATTTAACATGTACTAGATTCCAAAAATGTTAAATATTGTTTACTGTGTGTTTTTACATATGAATAAGTCTTATGTAATGTGCCGAGATGGTCTGCTACCATAAAAAGTGCAAAAAAACAAAACAATCAGACGCCAATGACACCTTTAAATTTCCTAGAGCTCGGTCTCATCCACCAATCTTGATCCAGAGGGTTCAACCTGTAACCCTCTGAACCAAAAAAAACTCAATGGCAACACTTTGATGCCAAATAAAGGACTGAGAAGTCCTGTGTCTACGTTTAATTAGTAGTAGCGTTTTCAGCGCACAGGGGCTTTATTTTTTATACAATTTGTTGGCTTTTCAAGTTTTGATTTGAATGTGTCACTGATGAGAGACAGGACATGAGAAAAGAGTGAGAGGAATGCAGTAACTGATCAGACCAGTCTGGAAATGCATCCGATTTGCACCTCAACCAGTCATTTATCAGGTCACCAGTAACAAACATTTCAAACAACTATTATTTTAATGTCAATACTATCATGGAAATAATACCAGACAAAAGCTGACAGAGGTGGTAACAAGCAGAAGGGGGGTATTTTCAGTTATGGACTCTTGCGTGTGTGAAATGAACTCACCTGAATTTCTCTGGTTCCTGTAAACATCTCCTTAAGGCTACTGAACACCAGACGCACCAGATAATGGGATGCTTCCCATACATAGTCCTGTAAACACAAAAATGTATGCCTTTGTAGTTACATTTCTAAATGGAAAAAAAAAAACAGACTTCTTGTCTTTTTTTGTAGTTTTTATTTAGATGACTTACTGAAAATCTTGAAACATAAACTGCAGCACTGAGCTTAGACTTTCCCTCATATCATTACAGAGACACAACCTCCCCCGCAGTCAGTCCACCCCCCTCTGTAATCAGTCACAATTACAGGCTCACCCAATTCCCTCTTTAAACAATTAGGGACATTAGACAGAAGTAATTTAGAACAACCTTCTGGCTTTGGGAAGTTTTCTGACAAAGGAATCATGCTGAAGCCATTTATAGTTCATGAGGTTAACTCCAAGTTTTGTAAAGAATTATTTAGCAATAGGATAGATATTAAGGACTGCAAGCGCTCTTAAAAGAACAAAATATTCCCATTATCTTAGTCTGGTGTCTTTTAACAAATGAGGTATGGCTAATAAAGAACCATTTTTGTCCACAACTAAACAGGTTCATAGTTATTATCTAGAGAGGTTATAAAAATAATTATTGTTTAAATAACTTTTTAAGGCAGCAACAGAAAATCACATTATATGAATCTGAAAGCTCAAGATCTTAATGACACACTGACAGTATTTATGCACATTTCGGGACCTGAAACTACTCTGGAGCATTTGGTGTGCCAGAAAAAAAAAATCAAACTTTACACATTAAGTTTTCACTAGGCGTCATCTCAATAAATGTTTTTTCTTTCCCTTTATGGTACCACGTCACATGACAATAAGTAGATAAAACACTTAAAAGAGTTTTGTTTACTTAGATAAAAGTTTAAATAAGTTTGAATACAAAATGGCTGAAGTAGTTCAAGAAAACACTATCAGAGGAAAAGAAAAAGATGAAGTGGATAAACAGGAGACCAGATGTGAGTAAACATCAGACTGATTTTAAGTGTTTGATAAATCTCAAAAAATACAAGATGACGGATTTCAAAATAAACATTTTGCTTTTAAATTGGTAACTAAGAGGTGATTAATGGTTGATTTAGTTGTTCTGGTTCAGTTTGTAAAGTTTCTGATGTGTGGCTTTATAATTAAAAAGATAGATCATGCTGACTTATTTTAGATTAAAAGTTTAAATGTTACATTGTTAAAGCTGACACCTAAAATCGCTGGAACTGGGAGCCAAAGAAAGCAGTAGTTAAGTTCTCATAATAAACAACTGAAATAAAAATTTTGCAAAGCTCAAACTCTCATGGATCAATGTAGATGCATAATATCATTTCTAAGCAGCATTGCAATGTATTTAACAGAAAACTATCCTGTGTTGCTTTAACCTCCTTGAAGTAACGATGCACTGCAATGTAATCATGAATAATAGACTGAAACAAACACTGACATTTTCTAGCTTCATCTAACTCCTATTCTCAGCTTGATAAGTGAGTGAACCTCCTCACTCACCACCACCTTCACCATCACTGTACCTTGGGAAACTCATCAGTCTCCTTTAGCCTCTTGTCAATCTGCAGGCGTCCTCCATAGCGAGTGACTCCGTACACCACAGTCATCACTGTCTGCTTCACCACCTTCCTGTTGATGAAGCCCTTCAGCACCTGGGCGATCTTCAGGTCGTCCGCTGCGTCCCGAGCTCGAAACTCCTCCACCTGAAACACACACACACGTTTCAAGGTAACGAATAACACGGTCATTTTAATAAAACCCATAAAATGCATGTTTTTCAAGGGTATTTTGAAAACTTATCTACTGAACAATATTTGCTAAAACTGCATTTATGAATATTTTTTATAATCAAGTCATTAGTCCATTATTTAGATGAACATGCAGGTAATCATTTTTATATTTAAATTTCGATGCTCCCTTCTGCAGGGGTCGCCACAGCGAGCAAACTCGCATGAAAGATTTGGCAATTGTTATACACCGAATGCCCTTCCTGACACAACCTGGGCTCCAACCTACAGCTTCAGGATTACAAAACCGCGGCACTGACCACCGAGCTATCACAGCCCCAATTTTACATTTAAACTGATTCAATTCTTTTTTAAAACACCATAAAATACTTTTTGATGCAATCGCCCAAAGATTTAAAGCAATGTCATCCAATGTCTTCATTTTTGTCAAATAAATAAATAAAAGATACAAAAACAAATCTTCATGCCTGAGAAGCTTTAAGCAGAATGGATTTATCAACTAATACCTGACTTTGGATTTGAGTTTCAAGATACATAGCTCTCACCAGGGTTGTTGAATGTACAGCTTACTCTTCTGAGCAAACAAAATTTTTTTTAGCTTACTATTTCACAAGCCTGATATCATATACAGTATTATCTAATAATAACAGCAAAACCCAGAGGAAAACAAACCACACTGAGATAAAGACTGTCACTGCACTCAGAAGAGCAGGTATTCAGTCCTGTTCACAGATGTCAGAATATCACAACTGGGACCAAACTTAAATGTCTCTGCAAAGTGGTTCTGTTCATGCATTGACACAGAAAGAACGAGGCTTCAGAAATAAGAAACAGTCTCTTTCCTCTCCACTTTGATGCAGAGCTCGGGAAACTAAGCAGTTTTAAATGCATGACCTAAACTTAGAAA
Source organism: Kryptolebias brasiliensis (assembly GCA_028566095.1). Taxonomy (NCBI): domain Eukaryota; kingdom Metazoa; phylum Chordata; class Actinopteri; order Cyprinodontiformes; family Rivulidae; genus Kryptolebias; species Kryptolebias brasiliensis. The sequence continues at coordinate 15,346,105 of JAOXNZ010000117.1, read as the reverse complement.
CTTAAAAATATATATATTCTCTAAGCTCAGCTTGCCACTCACAATGGGACTCAGTGAGTCATCTGAATATTACCAGCTGAGCAAGTGCAGCGTGAATTGCAAAAGAACTCTACCACGGTTCTGTTGTGCGACTCCAAGTCTTTATGCAGTTCAAAGAAGGGAACAAAACATTGGAAAATTACAAGAAAAAAACAAAACAAAGCCCAGTGCTGCTCAACCTGCTGTGCTACTCCGCTGTATACGTCCTGAGGCACTTCACAGGGCATGAGGTTCACTGACGTGGCACCAATAACATCTCTGCCCAGAGCAGCGTAGTGCTGGAGACCATTACAGGAGCCGTCCTGAAGGAGAGCAGGAGAGAAAGCAAGAACAGAAAAAAAGATTAAAGCTGTGCTGAGGGAAGAAAGAACAAAGATTTTAAAAAAAAATTAAATGAACCTAGAACGGTTGAGAATGGGGTGAAGTTTTTTTAAGTCATTATTGTTAGAATTTGCCAAATTTAACATGAATGATTGGTGGGAAAAAATGAAAGACTAAAGACATGGAGGCTTTACTTAGAAGAACCTTCGCATGCTAAAAAGACAAATATTAGAATTTCTGCTAAAATGTTACCCACGTAGCTGATACATTCATAATTACAGTACGTCTTCAATAATTACAATAGTCTAAATGATCTTTCAGCTGCTTTGTATAAAAACCTCAGGGGCTCAAATGGCACTGCCCCCTGATGATAGGATTCATCAAGATGGCTGAAAAAACAGGGTTAACAGGTGACATAAAATAGACTCAAATGGCTTAGAATGTTGTTAAATTGTATTTTACTTTTACTAAAAAGTACAATTATTTATTTAAGAAGGTTACAGAACTCTGTATAGTGTAGTCAAAGATTAGTAACGTCTTGAGAACAAAATCACACAGAATGAAATACTTTTTAAAAAGTTTTTACAAGACAATTTTTCTTTAGATGTTTTTCAGTACCTGGTGAACAGGGAAATGAGAGATAAACTGTGTTGGGTCAGGTGATCTTATTGCATTGGCTATCTCCATGCAGCATGCCAAAGCCTGCCACGGCTCATCTGCATCCATCCACCACTTTTTACCCTGAAAAAAATAAAATAAATAACTTCTTGTTTGTAACGTTTTGATAGTCATACTCATTATAGACTTGTTCCTCCCAAAATGAGAGCTTACCAAACACAAAAGAAATCAGATAGTCTTCTAGTAAAGCAAGCAAGTTAAAGAAGAATTTTTATAACTAAAAAGTAGTGGGACAAAACAATAGGGAACATTAAGATTCAATTAATAAATAAGAGTAGACTAACATTTAGAGGGTTGTTTGCAGAATCCAGGATGTCTTCCATAATACTGCTGGCGTAATCTAGACGTCCCTGCAGCGAGCTCTTCTTCTTTAACCCTGTCAGGTTGACCAAGTGGATTTTTAGCCAGTCCAGACCCCTGGGACCAAGGGGCTTCCCTTCTGTAAACAGAAGCATCGCCCGTGTCACGTCACTTCCCAGGTGATTAAAGTACGGAGGACATGGATAGGTGCGCCCCCTGAAGTCCATGTTGTGAGGGAACCAGAAGATCTCATCGCGCATGTGGTGGGCAATGGAGAGTTTGTAAAGAGCATCCATACGCAAGCTGTGCATCTCGTTGAATTTCTTTTTAGCGTTGATCACCTGTCGTTTTATGTTGGCCTTCTCGCTGGCTGTGCACGTGGGGTCATGAGGGTCGAAGTGAGGTATTTTGGGGGCTTCGGACAGAGGCGGAGGGATGTCCAGCTTATCAGAACCACGGTCATTGAAGATTGAAATAATGATGTCTAAAATTGGTTTATTAATCTTCCAGGCGCAGTTTCCTAACTGGTTAAGTGAGTCAAAGACTGCATGAAGATTCTGACATTTCTCCAGCAGCAGCTTGTGATGGGTGGCCCCGTCAATTGTGCGCATCAGTTTGGTCGGTGTGAGCAGGTAGGCTCCGAACCGGACTGTGGTCCAGGGCACCGGGGGGCACAGCATCGGCATCACATAGGAGTCAAAGGTCAGCTTGGTCTCCATGGCCCCCTGCTGTATTTGACTCAGGATGGGGTGGGGTTTGATGAAGCCAATCTAGTCAGTAAAAAGACAATAAAAAAAATTTTAAAAAAGCAGTTTTAAGTGCATTGGTTGTTGTAGTTTTCATCCTATTTTTAGTGTCATTTAATTTTTAGACAAAAAAAACAGGTTGATAATGTTTCAAATTAGGAAAAAGTACATTATTGCCATTAAATCAGGTTGGGTGAATAAACAACCATGTAAAGAAATCACATGACTACTGATGGCACACAGAGCTGCTAGCAGAGGTCCTCACAGTGTGCAAAGTGGAAACATTAGCAGTTCAAAAATCTAAATCTGTCACCACCAAGCTTATTAATTTACATTTTCTCCTACTTTTCAGGGTTTGACTGCTCTTTTTTCCTGTCAACGTGTTGCTACTGTCTGGCACAACCCATACCCACTTGTTTCAATGAAGCCATAATAGAAAAGATATGCAATCCATTTGAATAAAAACACTGCTTTTGCAATCAAAATGACCAGATTATGGTTAATAATGACTCAGAGTGTTTTAAATTGGTAAAAAATCAGGTCAGGAATAAATGCATACATCTGCTTTACAAAGCTTTCATTTTGAACAGCTATTCATCAATAAATATGCTACGTTAAACATTCAAGGAAGGAGGCCAGCTGTTTCTTCAAGAACCTTAAATAAAAAAATAGATAAAAGAAGCTAATCAGCATCTTTTACCATTTTCCTTATTAAGCTTATAAAATAGTGTTTAAATACAGATGTTTGCACATTGCAGTGAATCTGGTTTAACGTCTTGAGTTTTGAATTTTATTTTGTAAAAGTTGTGGTTGTTTTGTTTATTGTTTGAGACAGAAGTTTTGATTAAAAAAAACTTATTGTGCCCTAGTTTTAATTTGACCAGCCTAAAGCACCGTGATTAAAGATCAGCATTTGCTGACAGCAACCTGAGAGAAACACCTCAGTGTTGCTCCAGTGAGGAAAAACCTTCACGCTGCGCTGCAAAATCATTAGGATCCCCCCCACCGATGAGCTAATGACAGATGAGAGAACAGCTAAAAAAAAAAAAAAAAAATTAAAAAAAGAATTTAATCTTGTAACAATAGGCCTCACCTTTTAGGCACCTGGAGCTCAAACAATCTACAGTTTGGCCTCTATAGCTGTCTTTTTTATTCTTGCACAAACACACAGCCTTTCTGCTGGCTCCCACGGCAGTAAATCAGCGAGCCAATTAAGAGGACACTAAAAAAAGGGATTAGGCTGGAACCTTTTCATCTTACTCAACTGTTACAACTAGCAGCTCACACCAGGGGGAAATGGTTTTTATAAATCACACTCTTTGCAGGTTCATGCTTGATAGAAGGGCGCTCAAGTGTTCGAGGTAACAGGCTTTGAAAGCGAAGTGAAGGTCAAGTGTTTTAAGGTTTTCTTTCTGCTCCTCTGTAGCTTTTTCTCCTTTTAAAAAAAAAAAAAAAAGTCACTGGTGCAACAGCTTTAATTTTACCTGCTTAATCCCTTAAACAGACTGATCAGTATAATTATCAGCTAAATTATAATTCCTATTAATAGATTTGATTGGTGGGAGTATTGCTAGAATGAGCAATTATTTTTCTCTATTTCTATTTTTGTATATATTTTAACACTAGTGTCCAGGAGACCCCTTAACTAAAATTCTAGACCTCATTTTCTCACCTAGTTGGAAAAAAAAAAAAAACATTTTAATGCTCAGAAATCCTGTTAGAAGGCCATAAAAGGTTTAATAGAACCTAGATGTGTAGTCCCAATCCTGATGTGAAGGCAAGAATCGCGACCAGCTCCAGCTCTTCTAATGATGTGCTTCCAGTTATACCCATGTGGGAAATTACTTAGAGCATGTGCAAAGACTCATCAATCGTACCTGCTGAGTGCTGCGGAAGGTGTACATGTGGTAGAGGATGGGGATGAGCTTTCTGCCGGTTGCCGGTTTCAGGATGTCACTGTTGACTTTGAGGTTCTTCACCATCAGATCCACCAGGTAAATGCCCAGGTCCAGAGTTACGATGAACGGCCAGCTGGACTTGTCCCCCTGCAGCAAGGGCCCTATACCTTGCTCCACCTCCAGCTGACACCACTGCTCCCTGGGAAGGACGTTACACACCTGAAGCACAACACAACAGCATTAAATTAAATACCAACTGTTTATAAATATCATATACATTTGTACTTTAAAAAGTATTTTCTGGTCTACACTAATAAAATCAACCTTAATTTACAAGCAGTTTTGTCAGATATCTTTGGTGTTTAGCTTCAAAATCGATGCATGGAAAAAGAAAAAAACCCTCAAACAAGTAAATAATTTAAATGAGCTGTCAGAAACACAGTGTAATTGCTATCATTTTAACTACAAAGGCTGCATGTAAAATACCTCATAAAAACAAGGACCTCAACTAACTTTCAGTCTGACTGCTGCAGTTTTAACAAGCTCATACTCATTATAATCTTGATCACATTAGCATTTCCCGCAGGTATACTGGAGCCATCACAACACTGAGTAGGGGATGCTGGCTGTAAAATCCCATTAAGGTAAAAATAGTCAGTCTACCGGGCATCAAGAAGACAAAGCTCATTATTTAGTCAACACAGATGTTGTGTCAATAAGACTTAGCTTCATAACAAAGTCATATTTTCAACTTAAGGTTAAAAACAAACAAACAAAAAAAGCTATAACTTTCAATGTGGTTTAAAACAAAATTAATTGTCTCCACCAACTAAAGCATTTCTGGAAAAAAGTGATTTAAGCCATCATAACATTTTCACAAAACCATTTAGAGTTGATACAGTTCTGACAATTAAACAGTTATAACAGAGGCATTATAAACATTGTTCTGATGTTCACTCTGATTGTCTACTTAGAGGAATTTTCAGCTCCACGCCCTGTATAAAACACCTATAATTCAAGGATGTTTGTAGGTTTCTGCACATGACCTGCTCATCTCAGTTCCTTTCACAACATTTTCACACGACTAATGTCAAGACTATGACCCAGTCAATTAAAAATATTAACTCTAACAGAGTCTTTTTTTATCCCTTCCTTGGAATAACACCTTGTGTGGTCATGGTTTTTGTCTTCCCATGTGACCCACTGTTGAAACTCATATTACAAATATTCAGATATTTTCTTTAAGAACTTACTTGTATACCTAAGAAGTTACTGTTTAATCAATGATGACAGAACATGCCATTCTAGATGCTACACAACAAGCCCAAATAATAACACCACCACCATGTTTTACAGATAAGATGGGGTAGTTAGGTTCAAATGCTTTTAAAGAGTAGGTTTACACACTGCATCCCTGACTTTTTAAAATCTTTGCAGTAGTCTCTTGATGGTGCAGTCATACACATTAACAATTAGAAACAGTTGATTTAAAGTGACTCTGGGCTCTTTTGTGAATTTGTGAACTCTTACACACCTTGATCTTTGTTGGACAAATCAAAAACGGGGGAGGCAGCTTAAAGGCAATTTGCTATTGCTATAGGTTGCACAGATAAAACAATACAAAACAAAAACAAACAAAAAAGCAGATAAATGTGGGTTCATAAATGTCAAATACAGGATGAGTTAAGGGAATCTAAATAAAAAGCTTTTTATTTTTTTTTTAGAACAGATTTTATTCATGCATTTGCATGTCCCATCATCAGTTTGATGATATACTGTTAGTCATTAATAGAAAAAAGTTTAGAGCATGGCAATGAAACTGTCAGTAACACAAAGTAGAGGTCATGATCCTGGGTGGGGAATTTGGATTGGCTGTAATTTAATATATTATTAAACAAACTGTTATTGCGTAAATCTATTCTAGTCATTATTATTCTTGGTAAGGACAGCCTTTAGTTGGAGTCTCCAACTACTTTTAGGACTTGTGCTTTGGATCAATTTTAGACAAAAAAAAAGTCTATATGTGTGAGATTTATTTTTTATTTTTTACCTTGGTATCTTTGGCCAGCAGATCTGTGTAAGCATTATAAATAGTTTGCAGTTTCTCCACTGTGTGATTCTGGTGCTTTTGTTGCACACAGTATTTGGTGTAGACCCTGCTGCCCAAATCTTTAGCTAAAGTCCTCAGTGATTGTCCAGTAGGAGGCAGGTTGGAAACACTCTGGAAAAGAACACAGCACAGTTCAAAGGGTCGGGCGCACAACACCACGACTGAAACTTCAACCATATGAAGCAGTAAATTAAAGTTAGAGATTTTGTCTGTGATCTGGTTCAGTCTATTGAAAAAAACTTTTTTTTTTTTCAATCATGGTGATACCATTGTCAAAGATAACATCATACTGTCTGCTCTTATAGATTTGTTCAAAGAATGCTGCTTTGTGCTTTTACTTTTATTTTTTCAGCAGCAGCTGTTTTGTGGCTTCCCAGATTGGTTGAGTCAAAATATATGAATGCAACACTGAAAAAATAAAAAGAGATAACAATGATGCAACTAATGTTTTTATGCTGTTGTAGTTAAATTACTCTGTTATCAAGTAAAACCATCCAATTAAAAAAAAAAAGAAAAGTCTGTTTGACATCCTGGATTTTGGCATTTGCCTGAGCGGTAGGTTGGGCGAGCTGCCTTGTATTACCTGTATCATAATGTCAACATACTCCCTATCCTCCAGCAGACAGAGATATGGATAAAGGTTAAGCCTGTAGTCCTTGGTGATGCTTTTGGCCAGGATCATCTTGCTTTCCCTGAGGGCTTGCAGGAGCACCTTCTGCCACTGTGCCTGCTGCTCTGCCAACAGGGCCCTCTGAAAGACAACGCATCTGGAAGTTATCCATCTGAAATCGAAACGGTCTTAAAGCCTTCATTGTACTATGACCCAAACGAAGGGCCGTCCAAATTATGAAGCAAAAAATACATCCTGTCTGCTCTAGAGGGCACAAGTCATCGTGTGACATGGCTGCGAATGCTATTTGATGGAAAAAGAAAGAGAGTATTCTCCTTTGAGAAAACAACATTGGGTGGCTGATTCATTTGTCTAAAAAAAAAATAAAAATGCAAGCAAGAAATCCTTTCAGCTTATTTTCCCAAATTTGTCTTCTACTGAACTAGATATGGAGAGAGGCTGAAAGGATTTCTCGCTTTGTAACCACTATTCATTACCACACTCTAGTGGTTACAAATTACAGAAGACAGAAAACGCACAACAAATTTTGTTGTCCTGAATAAACTGATCCTGGATCAGCAGCAGTAACAATAGATTATTATTATTAGGACTGTAAATATTAGGGCTCTTCACACATGGGTTATTTGTTATTAATCCACCACTGTTCTCCTTTGGTAATTTAAATCACCAAACAGAGGTAATTCAGCATCACATCCATACTGAGTGATAACAGGGTCACTGGCAAAAGTGGTGTTCTCCATACAAAATCTCACACTTAATATGGAAACACCACTTCTGCTCTCTGACCACTTTTGTTATTTTCAACTGTGTGGCAGCAAATCAACTTTACACACAATACTAACTGTGTTAGCAAATTGACAACCCTGTTAATCTGTTTAGCTACTTTTGAGCATTTTTTAAAAGCAAAAAATAACCCCTGAACTGACCCAAAAGAATAAAAACCTCTCACTTCTAAGTTCTGTAAATATAGCTGTAACAACTATCATTTTCTTTAATTAGTATATATGTTGTTTTTGGCAGATGAAGCAGCAGCCTTGAAATGTTTTGATGATAACCACAGTTTAATCAGGTACTTCTCAAAGAAAATGAAAGATTTATTTTCACCTGCAGACAACAGAGAAAAACTGCATACAAAAAGAGCTTTAAGAGAACTTGGTTAAACTGAGAAACAGCATATGTGATCAGAGAGAGTGGGAGAGAAGTAAACAGATTTAAAGAGCTGGCACAACAAAGAATGCAAATGTAAAGCAATTATATAAATGACTTGTTAATTAAAATATAATGTCATGTAGCAAACCTTTAATGAGCTTTAGTGGCATTTCCTTGAAATGAAAGGCAAGAAAGATGCCAGCCAGCTCACTTTATACAACATTAACATACATACATTAAATGTACTTATTCTGGACAAAAAAATCCAATTTACGTGATATGCAAGTCACACTTCGCAGAATAACATTGACCAAAATGGAATTTTTTAATGCTTTAAAAATAGCTAAGCTAAGTTAGTCACCTACTAACTCCAGCAAATACACCCCCCCCCCACTCCCCAAACAAAAAGACTCTCAGGTTTGCCTTGTTTTCAAGGAAATTATTTTTAAAAAAATCTATATGGCAGCTCTGTATGCACATAGTTATATATTTCACTAAGCAACATTTAAGAAGCTTATAGTTTCAACAGCAGCTAAAATGCAGAAAATTCTAGTATCCTTAAGATTATTGTTTCAATTCCATTTGTAGGTTAGAAGCCACCCAAACCCTTCTGTAATTTTTAGACATCTTGATGGGGTTTAATAGATTGTTTAAGCCAGGTTTAATACTGTATGTGTATGTGTTCTGGTGCACCATAAGGTGCTTGAGAAGTTTGACTGAAGCAGAAACACAGTCCATGTTCTGGATGGAGAGGTGACTGTGCAGTCTCCCGATAGGGCTCCATTACAATGCATAATTATTCAGCCCTGGCAGTCTTTAAATGCTGCCTGACCACCAGGGACTCTCAGCCTGCTCGCTTCCCACATAGCCCATCTGCAGAGGCAGACAAGCCAGGCTGGGCTGTAAATGCCAGAGTTGGAAAAAAGGCACAGCACAAGAATAGGATGTTTTGTACTTTAACATGTCAAGCTTGGATGTAAATCATTTTAAAGCCTTTATATGAAAGAAAAAAAAAAATTAGTAAAGCGTTTATTTGAAAACAGTACTGCAACTGCAAACAGTATACTTTTGCAAAGAGGTCTATAAACTATGAAGTATGACAGGATGTAATGTTTTATTGTTTGCTATTCAAAATGCACAAATCTACAAC
>JAOXNZ010000117.1:15284665-15318585 GCA_028566095.1 Kryptolebias brasiliensis | reverse complement strand
GCCCATCTACACCTGTCACTTGTCTGGTAATTGATTCACCTGTGCCCACTTACACTGATTTCCCTCTGTCTTTATAAACCCGGTCATTTCCTCCACTTACTCACTGGTTCATTCCTTCTGGTTTCTTTCTTGCATCCTCATGCTTGTCTCGTTCCTGCTCGTTTGCTTCTTGTCTGGTTCCTGTCCGATGTCTTGGTTGTTTTCTGCCTCATGCCCGCCTCATTCCTGTTTCATGTTTGGGATTCTCATTCATGTTTCATGTCATGCCCACGTAAGTTTTTGTCTCATGTTAGTCCTGTCTTATTTAGTCTGTTAGTTTTGCTGCCACGTCAGCCTTTTGCTTTGTTCTGTTTTTGTCTATTGTTTTATTTAAATAAATTAGTTTTCTTTAAAAATCATTGAGTCTGCGCATTGGGTTTACCACAGTCACGCCCGTTCATGACAGCTATAGTCATCAAACAAAATTCTGACATGTCTTTTTGCCTTAACATAGTACGTAAAGCCAGCAAGACAGCATCAGCTATATTTCCATTTGATCAATGCACAAAGGGTCAGTATAAGCAGATATGCACTCATTTATGTATGACCTCACATTACCATAACTTTAACTTCACCTGTGCATGTCTGAGATTCCAAACTGATGGAATTCTTTCAGCAATTTACCAAAAGATACAAACTATGTACATCATTAAACCATACTTAAATATAAATTTATTCTGTCTCTTTAAGAATAAGCTGCATAGATCCTCGCTAACTAGAAACCATGGATCTATAATGTATGTGACCCAGCTTTTAAAGTCAACCATAGATTTGTCTTTCTTGTCTTTTAGTTTGTCTCTCACTTGTGATAATATACAGCTCAAGGATAAATTGAACCATTTACAACCTGTGTGAACATGCATTAACATGTGCTAAAGTGTTTATTTATGTACCTTATTATATACCTCTAAAACATACTTCATGTTATATTTTAATACAAAATAATGTTGCTTTCAGTTGCATCTAAAAGATTTGATATTTACATTTTACATGAGAACTTGTCAAATATTTTAACTAAAACACATTGTTATAAAGGGCTTGTTTGATACAATCTAAATACTTAGATCTTTTCTGCAACTCAAGCTATTTAAAAAAGTAATAATTATAAAGAGTTCATTTGTTGTCCCAAATTTTGATCATAAACATAGTGTACACTTGATGCAACACATGCTCAAAAACTCACATCCACACTCATCCATCGTCCACCCTTCAGTCCATCTATTCAGCATTACAACTCGGGCTGTTTTTGTAACAAAACAAGCTCTAATCCTAAATTCAGGGAGCTGTGAATGTGCCTCAACAAATGGCAGACAAATGAGAAGGATTAGCAGGAGCCCATGAAAGAGTGAAAGGTTTGCCATTGATCTGCGGTGGTCCTGTTCTCTTTCAGGGCCACTTGGTTTGAAAACCCCACTGAGTAAGAGCATACAGGGCCACTCCAGAGCCCCCTAGGCCACCAAGATACACACAACAGCCACAATTAGTCTCAGGAGCTGTAATGGCAATTCAATAAGCGCTTTAAAATTGTGCCTTAGTCGGTCTGCTACCCCCCCACCCCGTAACCCCTCCCGTCCTTTCCATTTTCGTCTACATACATAAGATTGGTATTATGAGTGGCGAGGGGCTCTTTTTTTCCCCCCTTTCCCACCCACCACAGTTCTTTTCAGACGCTGTGAGAGAAAATGACCACACAGGGTTTCAAAGGTTTCAGAGGCTGTGGTTTGTTGTCGCTGAAGCAGCATGACTTGTGCCCCTGTAGATTTTGGCTGAGGCCCTCAAAACGGGCTCCTATTATTACTTTTTTCTGTCACTCAGCTGCAAATTGAGGTTAAAGCATTCAAAGTATCCTTTTCTATAATGACTGTTTTTGTTGACTTACATAGAATCATTTGTGGGGACCTTGGACAGATTTTAAAATGTGCTATGCCCCAGAATGTTCAACGACTGAAAACTTCCTCAAGAGGAGAAACATGAAGACCACCTGACGCCTAGTTTCGCAGGTGCTATCTCAAAAAAAACCTACAACCCCAATCTGAAAAAGTTGGGATGTTGTTTAAGCACAATTATCCAGATTCTTTAAATATTTTGATATCATAAACTGTAGATGATGGGATATTCTTAACAATTTTCCTATGAGGAAATTTATTCTGAAATTATTCACAGACTGGTGAACCCCTTTATTTCAAAGATCTTCAGCAACTCCAAAATGCTCTTTTTATCCCCAGTATGGACGGCTGTTTCTTATTAATATCACTTAGTTTTACAACCTTTTGTTGTAACTATCTCAACTTTTTTGAGATGTGTTGCTGCCATAGAACTCAAAATTATCTGATTTTTTGAAAAAAAAAAAAAAAAGTGCAAAGTCTTAGTTTAAACATTTGATTGTTTACTATGTTACATTGTGAATAAAATGCGTGTTTATGAAATTTGCAAATTATTGCATTCTGTTTTTATTTACATTTTACTCAACAGCTCAAATTTTATTGAAGGCATTGAAGTTGTAAAAAAATAAGTGAATGATCAGACCAGCGCAGCCCAAACACCTGGGCCAGCAGTCATGACAGAGAAGAAGCTGTGGATGTTTTCTGTTTGGCTCACCTGAGCGCTCTCCTTTCAGGACATTCCTTGTTAATTTTCCACAGCGTTCAGCATTTTCCTTATGCTACATGATCAAAGGCCAAAGCTTTTGATGAGGACTTCCAAAGGATCCCTCTCCTGGCTGGAGAGCACACTGACAGGACAGTCGTAGAGTAATGATAATTACAGCTCCCATTTGCTGCTCCTGGAGCTGGCACCAGCAGCCAGTCGCACCCTCAGAACAAGGAGAAAGGATTCTTGGACAGTTTAAAAAGAAGAGAGATGGGATGGGGGACAAGAGATGGAGGGCACAGACAAAGAGGGGGGTAAATCGAGAGAGCAGGCAGAAAATGAGATTACTCTGTGCCCTGCAGGTTTTAGTGTGTCTGCACCAGATGATCAGATGGTGGTCGTATGTTCAAAAGCACCTGTAAAGCTAAAATTCACAGTGTACAGCAAGGTTAGGTGATGCATTCTTATTTTTTTAAAAAGCAATTTTTTTTTAAATCGTGATTCTTGCAATAGTTTGCTATTTATCCTCTAAATATTTGAACTTGGCCCTCTGGGGTGAGGCTGCGTTTTTCCTGGAACTGACAAATAAGATTAAAGCAAACCTTTTAGCTAAAAAATAAATTGAGATAAAGCACAATTTTAGAAAATGCACAGGGAAAACGTGAAATGTCATACAGGCAACTGAGACATGGGTTTGACGGATAGAGAAGGTGGTGTAGTGGTTGTCAGTCAGGAGTAAAAATATAGCCTGTAATAATCATTCATGTGATCAAAATCCATACATATATATGTTCAGACTTTATTAGCCTAAATGTGTATCTATGTCCTCTAACTCATTTTTGTTTGAGTATATTTGAAGAAGTTTTTTTCTTCTTTTTTTTAACAAAGAAGAATTAACCAAGGATTTTGTGCATTGCTTTATGGTTGAAGCCAGCAATCTTTTGGTGAAGTTGGTGGATAATTTCTTTTGTTTTTTGTATATTTGCATCAGTACTACATGTAATTTCACTAATGAACTGCCACTGTACTTCTTTTTTTTTGTCTTTGAATCTGTGAAGTTTGTTTTTATTATTAACAGATTTTCATGTTGATTAAATGTAATCAACATTAACATTTAAAGTTGACCTGTATTAGTCGAAAAGTAAGGAAATAATCACAATGCAGATAAAATTTGGCACAACCCACAAAATTAAGGAATCCAAACATGTGCTCACAGAAATAATAATAATATAATGCTGATTCTTAACACCAGCAGCCCGTTTACCTAAACTAATAACTGAGCAGACAGATTAATATTCTTGGTGCCGACTACTGAAGGGAGAACTGACGTTCAATCTAAGATAAATTAGCAGTGAGTGGTTATAGCTCTGAATGAACATGATTTTGAATTTCATTTGTCTTTCTGCTAACATTTATTCACCAGTAATGAGAACAAAGCAGTTTGGTAAAAGTAGTCTTTATTTGTTGAAAATTACACCTCCAGTAGAAGGACGCCCCGGTGTAGATGAAGACGTCTGCGTGGCAACAGCACTACCAGAGCTCCCTGTAACAATATTCATATGACCTTCGAAGCTGAACTACAGTGTGACTTTACACACGGCAGGCTGTGGGACATGTACCCGGTCATAGTCTGCTCACATATTGAAAGGCTGAAAGGATGGCCTTTATTCACCCCGAGCAGCCATTATTCATCCCGGACTCTTCTTTCTGTACGCTGAATAGACCAGAGTAGCCTCCTGTGCCACCGCAGAGCTCGGCTGTGTGGAGAAGATGTTGCACAGTTCATAACCGCAGACCTTTCATCAGACAAGAGGTCATCAGCATCAACACCTCTCCTGCTGGGAGTTTTGTCATGATCATGACGAGGAGGGGGATGATGTCAAAGAGCTCTGATAGAGATGTTACAAACCCTCAACAGTCAATGCCGCAGGCAGAAAAAGACAAACAGTGACAACAGAAAACACTGCAGTAGCATGTTGAGATCGCTAAAAATGAATCAGATAAAGTTTTTTTTATAAGTACTATACTATCAACATTTCGTTAAGGTTTATCAAACCCATTATAGACCAAGGCACTCAAATGACTTAGCTGAAATGGGTCTAAAGACTGTTTTTGAAAAATATTGCTTTATAAACAACCTGACCATGAACTGAAAGCTGTAGGTTATAGATGTATCACAAATGTACCAATATCCAGTAGTAATACCAAACAGTTTGTGCAGTAAATAGTCTTGAATACAACTATTGTTATTATTTTTTTTTACAGTTCAACAAACAAGTCAACAATAACAGTACACATCAACTTCACACAAAAGAGTAGAGAGTAAAAATAGTGTTAAATATATTAAATGTTCTATTAGCAACAGTTGTAATGTCTAGTGTTAGCATGTCTTGACAGAGCCGGTATGTATTAAACTAACTTATTTCCTATGACTTGCCAGGTTTGAGAAGAAGACTGACAAAAGGATACTGAAACATACAAAGAAGATCTGAGGAAATTCAGCTTAATATCTCAATGACTAGTGTTATTTTTGATGGGTTCTTACAAACATATTCAGAAAGAATGGAGATTCTTGACTCAAAGTTACAGTCCAGCTTCAGGTATATGTGTCTTGTTCAGTCAGTTTTTCCTATACAACTAAGGAAAAGATGACATGTTTAACAAGGCTTTAAAGTTAGTTTAGTCAAAGATTAGTTTAGACTTCTCTTAAGTGGATTTGTGTGGAATAGTTTAAGGTATTCACTATCTAACCTGCAGCAGACAGCCGTCAGACAGAGGTCAGTTTGGAGAATTGGGTTGAAGTTTGTTAGTGAAATTTATGCATCCATGGCTGCTTAAAAGCAAGGTCTGTGTAATGTAAATTTCATCATCTCTACCTGTCCACGAGAGTCTGCCAAGTTCCTTTCCTAAGGTTTTTACTTTCTAAGTCCTATTTAGTTCTAGAAATAGAGAAGATTTTTTGTTTTGTATTAAAAATTTGGACTGTATCATCAATGTATGAAAAGGTACTTTATATAATCAACTACTCTGTGACATGACGTGTACACTGTATGATCTTATGTTGCTTATGTAGCATTCACTGCATCTAACTGCTATATTTGATCATTTCTAATGTGAGATAACTAAAGATTTCTTAGTGTTGTTTTCTTAGATTTAGAATAGTGCTTTTGATGAAAAATGACATCTGCCTATGATGTTGTGACAAATTCTTTTATAAAGGGCTGAATTTACAATATTACGCTCCCAAAAAAGTAATCAATCTTCAAACCGATTAGCTTACTTGTGCTTTTAGTTGTAATATTGAACCCGTTTTCTGAAAATGTCAAAAATATGACCCCAGTGTTCTCAACGGTAGATTTACCTATGCAGCTATTTCAAACTTGCCTTTTGTTTTGTCATTTGAGAATATATTGGTAAAGTAACTTTTATGGCTTCCAAGCCAAAAAAGTCCTTTTTACTTTTGTCCCTTCTCTGTTCTCTTACAGCCTCAAATGCCACTCCAGCACATTTTTAGTTACCATTCACACACACACAGACACACCGGTAGAAACTGTAACCTGACAAGTGCAGATGAATACTATGTAGTTTTACTGTTTTGGACTGCATTGTATTATATTAACATCATTAACGAATGGTGAAAATAACTTAAAAGTAGACATTATTCTAATTCTAAAATGTTACAGACTTCAACAAATGTACAATTATGTGACAAGGAGATGGATAAATAAAAAAAAAAAAAGATTGTTGTCACAACTAGCGTGAGGAGGCAGGTGAACCACGCAGCTGCCCATATAAGTTCAGACTCGAATGCCTAGGAGGGAAGCATCGGCAGGAAGTGAGTGGATGGGTGTCTTCGTCGAGCCTTGTGACCTCGCCGCGGTTTCCCGCGTCCATTCAGCGAAACAAACATCTGTCTGCCACCGTGCTTCCAGCGGAGCGAGGCGTATGTGTTGTAGCCATTTTCCTCGATGCGCTCTTTAAACTTGCAGCTTGGGCTGTATTTGACCTGCAGTCAGAGGTAGGGAGAGGACACGTCAGGGATGTCAGAATAGACTCTACAGTTCAGAGCAAACTGATTTTCCTGCTGTGGTTTTAAGGGCCATCTTCCAAGAAGTCCACAAAGGTTAATGTCTGTTACAGCAAAAGGAGCTTGCAGGTGTTTGCAGTTGTTACAGTAGGGTGCCATTTTCTTATAACAAATAATTTAGATTGTTCATCTTTCTGAGCTCATGGGAACCTAAAGGAGGTTAAGGTAAAATACTTGCAAACACTTGCAAATACATTTGAATAGATAGTCAGAAATAAATTAGCCCAATATGGATTTTGTCAGAAGACACCAACAGCCTTTCCTTGCCCTTCGAAAAAGGATTTTCAAGTTTCTCAATAGAGGCTTTACAATGAACTTTCCATTTAACTGGATCGTTGAAAACTAATCTTGTGCTGGCCATTTTATTGGAAGGACATTCTTAATTCTTAATTCAACATTCAGCTCAGAGCTAAGCTACTTTTATATGGGTACTAACTGTGTCTTATGAGATAGTCAAAAAAGTCTGACAAAATATTATGGTGTTATGTTCAAGACATGATCTGCTCTGTGATAGCACGGGACACTTTTGAGGATTCTGTGCTTCTCTTGGCAGTTCATTTTAATGTACACTCACCAAGCACTTTAATAAGTCCACTTGTTCAAATCTCATTGACACAAACAGCTAATCAGCTGATCACATGGATCAGATGGCAGCAAGTCAATGCATTTACGCATCTAGACAAAGTGACGATGACTTGCTGAAGTTCAAACTAAACTTGAACTTTAGCAAGTTGTCTTCATCACATCTACATGTATAAAAGCATTGAGTTTCTGCCACGTGATTGGCTAATTAGCTGTTTCTGTTAACAAGCAATTGAACAGGTGGACCTATTGAAGTGGCTGGTGAGTGTATGTAAGGTTTTAAAGTGCGGTGAAGTCCTGATTCTTTAGATCTGTTCATGGATGGTTTTCTGCATTGAAGCCCGTTTCTCTTATTTGCACTTACTGACTGATTGCTTTTCCCTGAATTTTCTTTGTCCAAATTGTAAGTACTTGAACTGGCCGCCACACAGTTCAGGTCTTGCTTTGCAAAATAACAATTGGCGTTGGCATACAAGGACTTAAATGAGCACAGCTGGCTTTTTGTCTTTGATATGTTTTTCTCTGTCTATTTTGACAGTGCAGGAAGCCAGCTCAAGCTGCAGGTATTGTCATTTGTAGCCCAGGTGTACGGCCATGATTGATAGCAACACGATGACCTCTTTCTGGACTTTCCAGCAGAGAATTTCACTTCAACATAACATATTTATCTCTCCAACCCTCTCCATCCCATCTATCAGAGGCTTAACCTCCAGAAACAATGTTGTCAGGTTGTGTACTCACAGATCCAAAGAGTGTGCCTTTCTTGGACATAGCTAAATACAGCCCGTTACTGACAGATTTGATGGCAACAACTCCCACACTGACAGATCGGATTTCCATCAAGCCTGGAAAATAAAAGAGGAGACAAGAGTTAGAGGCATCAAGATTTGTCAGTATTACCATCAAAAGCTTCTCTACCAGTGATTGGTGATTAGGATACCAGACAGCCGAATCCTCCAAGGACAAGACCAAAACGGAAAAATAAATTACATACTCCAAAGTAGATTCTTTTAAAGATATAGCACTCAAGTTCAGAGCATTTCAAACAAGTGAAACATTACTATATTCAAGTAAACTAGGTATGAAATTATTTTCCCAAAAGACTTTATAAATTCATCTATGAGCCAGACCAGACTTTTTTATAATAAACACCTCTTTTTTTTTTTTCACATACACACACACACACGCACACTGAACCTGCACATTCCACATCTGCTTTCTTACATGCATCCATAAAAACCTTCATGCTCAAGATGTGACACTTCATTCTGATGATAACAAGTGTTGTTTACTAAAGGACATAAAGCCCATGTCTGCTCGCCACCTAAGTGGCCTCTCCAAACCACTTAACACTATGGAAAATCTGGCACGCTTGTGAGATAATTGTTTCCTCTGGGCGCTGATTGCAAACAAGTCCCGCATGGTTGTTCTCTTGATCTGCTTTCTGTCAGCAAACAAAAATGACAGAATAAAGGCACACAGCCTTTGCCATGGCTATGACAGGAAGATGTTTTTGACTTGACCTGCAGGCGTATTGCAGTGGTCCTGAATGGGAGCTAATTGCAGGAGATAAAGAGGTGTCTTTGATAGCATGTTTATACCTTCATTTGGCCACTTACACCTTCAATGGCACCTTGATGTGGTTGTCTATCTGATCAGAGGGTGAAATCTTTCTCCTTAGTTGTAGTAATACATATTTTTGTAAAACAGCACTAATGCAAAACATCAAATAAACACTCAATAAGTTTTGGATCAAATATCAGATCATATTTTACATGTATAAATTGATGCATCTTTTAAAATGAACTTTGTACAACTTTAAGGCAGATTTTGGGACTTGAATAAACAAAATATGTATTGGTTTAATCATGAATAGCTCTTTCTTTCTTTTATTTTTTTTGCGCATAACGCTTTAAGAATATCTTTCGCTTTTTCCTCCCCCTACCCCCAACTCTAAACATTAACGTTGTCATACTTAAAATGTGAGATCATCTACTATAGCTGGCCACACAAAGAAGTACAAAGAGTCACAAAAAAGAAGGGTAAGGTAAATACACTCAAACTCCTGTTGAGCGTCTTTCTTCTCTGACAGGAACGTGTAAATGATGCCTTCACTTGGCTTAGGAACAGCTGCAGGGACGTCGGGAATTTAGTTTTAGTTTAGTCAATCCAGGTATGAGCCCAGCTGCACCCCCATCATTCCTGTGCTGCCTCTGATCCTCCAAGGAAACATTAACACTTTAAAAGCTGCCATTTTTTTTTTTTTTTTTTTTACGAGCTGTGTTTACAAACACCGGGTGTGCTCTGGTGGCACCTGGAGCGTGCGAGGGACTCGTAAGTAATTAGCTGAGGCTCGGTTGATGGTTGTGCCGCTGCAAGGGTTTACGGGGAATTAGTCTAGGCCAGTGAAAACCACTGGTGCCTAAAAGTGGTGCCAACAGTAATTGCCACCATTTGCTGTTTGTTTTAAGGTGTAGGATGTGAAAGGGTTTGTCACATCTGGGACGTTACAGGAATTTATATGTAAAAAGTCACATTTGGTTCATCTTTAAGCATCCACTATGATCAAAGATCATAAAAAGTTTACAAATGTCTTGTTTTCCTGAAACTGCAATTGCATTCAAATTTTCATTTCCGTTTTGCAAACCACTTCTTCTCTCTGAGTGAATCACTCAGATTATTAATGTTTGACCACACATGGATTAGCACCAATTGGATCTGTGAAACTCACAGTAGTGTGTCATGCATGCATTAGGAATAAGATATTTAAAGTTTTTTGAGAGTTTAACAGTTGCTGTTCAAATATTTCTTTGTTTCAGGTTGTGCACTTACAGTCTCCCTCAGTCAAATCAAACAATTACAAACTCATCTGTGGTTTATGAAATCCAGATTGTCTAAATTCGTTCTGATTCAGTTTTTTCTTGTCTTTAACATAATTTTGAGTTCTTTGACTCATAACTCACTTTAATTCTTTTGCAATGTTCAAAGGTCTTTCTCATTTTATGGTTGACATAAGAATTCAGTGTTTCATTTGTTTCTTTTTTTATTTGTTCATTCCTTATGCAAATTTAGAAAAGGCAAAACTTCATCTTCTCATACATATTGCCATCATATTTGTAATCAATACAAATATTTAAAATAATTCAAATCCGCCATTCCTTCTAACTACTCTGTTTCTAAATGGGTAAATAATTAGCCTGTAAAGACACTTACCAATTTGAATTTAGTGCTAAAATATGTTCTTGTCATAAATGAGCATTATGTTTGTTTTCATTAATATTCTTATTCCAGTGAAACATTGTTTAGAGAAAATCCAAAATTTTCTACATTCAAAAAGTGCTTCAAATGTTTTTGGACACAAATTATATGAAAGAAGAACAAACGAGAAAAAGAATGAGGACAAATTAACTCTTTGCACACGGACCCTGAGGTCACCACTTTGCCTCGTTCTGCAGCACAAGTATAAACTGGGGGTCCTTTTGAGAAAAAGAAAAAGGCACTTTTGGCTTCCCACTTGCAATTGGCAAGATCTCTTAACCTTTGACATGTTTTGGCTGGGATTGTCAATAAGCTCAAGCTGCCATTACAAGCAAATCCTGCACTATACATGTCTAGTCAACTGTGGACTTGCCATTTATTTCTCCTCTATGGGATTTTTAAAAGCATAGAAAAACTCTTTTACTCGGTCTCCTTTTTACTCTTTCTCTTCTTTCTGTCACCCCTTTTTTTTTGGACTCTAGCCCATCGTCAGATCATTCAAGCCTTTTCTGACCTTGGAAGAAAAAAAAAAAAAAGACAGAAAGGAACGCAAGAGACACTCTCACTGGGTTCCCTTTTGTCTGATTCATGGTGTGGGGGAGGAGGGAGAAGCATGAGAGGGAGTACAGAGTGAAGGTGCTGGTTGCAAGATGGTAGGTGGTGGGGGCAGGTGCCTCCAAAAGCTGACCCTCCATCAAGTTAGCTCACCTGAGAGGTGAAAAACCAGACAAGATTTAATTAATTAGCAAGCATTCTGAGAGAGGGCCTACAAAATCTTGTAAAATATTGCCCTTCGACACAAATTTCAAGCAAAAACAAAAAAAAAACCAAGAGTACGACAGTTAGCAAACTGGTTTTTTTAGATGTTTCATTTCCCTCCATGTCTTCGTTATCGACCGGAGCAGAGCCTGGGAATCTTGGCATTCCCGCTGCGTTCCTGCTCTTGATTAACATAACTTTTCAATTATTTCACAGTTTGCGTGCTTTTTAAATGAAGAGGGTCCTGTTTTTTCTTTTTCTTCTTTTTTTTTTTTTTTTCTTTCTGCCTTCTTTAAAAAAAAGAAAAAAAATCAGCTTTTCATGTCGGGTTTCAGCTGCCAGGCCTAATGGCTGTGATCAGCACCTTTGATCTGCCATGACCCTCTTAAAGGGTCTGAGACTCTGGGCAAAAGAGCTGCCTATGTTTCCGCCCAGACAAAGGATGCATCACCCACTATAGCTTCAAACACCTTGACAGCTTACCATGAAAAACCTCACTCTTGGAAGCCCTACAAGATGCTTTGACAGGACCACTTGCCTGATGAACCTTTAATTTTACAACAATGCTAAAGACAAAGTTGTGAGATCATATAATGTAATAATATATAATTTTCATTTTGCTCTTTCTAGAGATAAATATTCTATTAGTTGTTTTTTTTTCTTCTTGTGGGGTTTATATTTTGGACAAAAAAAAGTGCAAAACATTTTTCCATTAGGTTTGTGTATCTCTGCCTTGTTGTCGACGCATTACTAACATTCTGAAACATTAAAGTACATGAGCAGCAACAAAAAATAAAGAAAGATGTAAATTATGATTACATTCAAAAACTTTCACTAATTCTGGGTGCAGTTACGAATGCATTTTTCTTTAAATAACCTGTCATTTGAAACTATTGCTTTAAAAGTTTATTTATTTGTAAAGTTTTGTTGTAAAGACCAATACTGCAACAGCACTGAGGCTAAAATAAAATTAATCAAAGGAACAATGAACAATGCATTATATTGTGTGGTGTATAGTTTGTATTATATTGTACTTTTATAAGACAGAGGGGGATACCACAGCTTCAGCATCTAAAGTTTGAGTCTAAAAAGCAAAAGTGTCCTCTCTCTTAACATTTCACTTTCACCTAAAGAATAAGGTGAATAAGGTTATTTATTTTCGTACTTGAGGTGCAAATAAATCTGCTTTGGGAACATTTTTTACCTGCAGTCCTAAATACCACAAAGACAAACAATAAAGATTACATTCTGCCCATTCACTTCAGGCCATAATAGCATAACCATTGCATTGATTTAGGGCAGAGACCAACATTTACACCTTGACAACAAAACTATGACTACAGTTGCTAAATATAAGGTAATAAGTGAGTCAGCACATGCATCACTGTCACCGTTTTAGTGGCCCAGAGGACACACAGGAAGTATGATATGATCAATGCTTAGTCTAAAAATGGCAAAGAGACAAGAGCTTTTCTCTATATCGTTTTCTTTGATTCTCAGTTTTCCTATACAAACACTTAAATTTCATTGGTCTCCGACAAACGAAGGAAAGGTTTATATAAGCCGGATATGACCACTGCATGGCACATGATACTGATGCAGTGAGAATATTTCTGCAATGAGTGGCTGACATGAAAGCTGACTTCAGCATCAATGGGTTGTGACTGCTGCTTCGATGGAAGTAAAATCATTTGTGAATTCTATATGCTGGACTTAAATAGTCTGAAGTGAGTCGTATCATGTGGACTGCTTCCTTGAAAATGACATTTAAAACCGGACAGTTCCCCCAACTGAGCCACAACAACCTTTTATGCACAGCTCTTCATGTTTGAAAAAGGATCTCAAAAGCCCCCTGATGCTAAAGTCTAAGTTATTACCCTCCACATCTGCATGTTTGTGAAGGTTAACGAGGCCTGAAACGTGACCATGTTCTTGTGTTTCTGTGTCAGTCTGTTTTGCAACATTTACAAGCTTGTTAACTGTGTGCCTGGCCCCAACACGCCAACAAACCTGCAAACATAAATGTGTACGGTGCAATGTAGATCCACACCTACCTGTTTAAATTTCTACAGAATATCTGAAGTGTTTGTGCAAAGGTAAGAAGAATTTTATTTTTGTAGATGGCAAAAAGACTTTTTATTCTCCCTGCAATAACTTGTCTATTGTGAACTTTTGGCTTTGTGCATCTTCTTTTATTTAATAACCATTAGATGTACATTTACAACTGATTAACATTTGGAGTCAACCTGATTCAAGATGGATGCCAGCTTAGAAAACACAAAAATGGCTCTAACACAGTCAATTTTATAGGTATTGAGTTCAAAGGTTTGTGTGGCAGTCGATGAGAGTCATTCCCAACACATTCTCAAGCACTAACAAAATCGTAGTTTAAAACTTTGACATGCAAGAGTGACATGCATCCCTTCCAGAAATGCTACTTTAATTTATTATTCACAAAAATCAGTTGCATATATATAAAATTATTCAAACAAAGAACTGTTCTGAAACTATTAAACTAAGTTAGTTACAGTTTTTTTCTCTGATGATGTAAGACATTAGTAGTTTATTTTTGTATATTAAAACAGTTTGGTATACAAAGTTTTCAGTTTACCCCTTCAGAATTTGACTTCAGTGTTTTAAGTCAAAGCTTATTCAGGTTTTCCTTTTTAGAAATGCAAAAATGCTCCAATTTCCCTACTGGCCTGAAGGTTTCATTTACTGTACATGGTGATAAAATAAAAACTTTCTTTTGTTGTTTGAATACATGGAAGCCAACAATGGCCAAACTTGTTACTATTAAATTTAATGTTATTTTCTCAAGATCGCATTATGAATACTCCATCAGCTTCAGATAGCTAATTTAATTTTGTATTGCGATAACGAGACGATTACAGTGCAAAACGAGTTCCGTCGTTCAGTATTGCTCTCCTGACACTCGGAGATGACCTACAAGGGCAATGCACTGATCAGTGATGAGTGTTACTTGATCAGACATTTTCAGCTCACATCAGTGGCCAGCATGACTGCCCTGGTTTTTGATTAAGGAGCAACACTTTTGTTTTATTGTCATTTTGAAATAACTTCTAGTTATTTTTAGTTCCACTGTCTGTGTGTCCCTGATGTGCTTTAAGGAATTTAATTCCTTGCCTGGGTCACAACCCTAACTGCGACCCCCCCACCTCCTCCCACCTGGAAATGCATCATAACTCTCATAGGACTGGAATGATTGATTTGTCCCCTACCACCAGCTGTGAGATATTTTTTTGGCTCTGAGCACAGAGCTGGAGTGTCTGGGCACCCGCAAAAGCATGCAAGACTGAGAGAAAACAAACAAAACAAGAAGTCTACAGTTCCAACAGAACATTTCTTTAGTTGTTTTTACAATAATTTAAAACAAAAGTCATGAGAGAAAAAGCATAATCCCTAAATTTCACTGTTAGTGAACTCAGATGATCAGTTGAGAAATCCGATTCAGTCCAACTCGCAGACCAACTTGCTTGATTCTGTTCCTCAGACTGTCTGAAAGTCAGAGCAGAGTTTCTTCAACCTAATTTAGTCTAAAATTCAGCTCAGATCACAGTTATTTAGCACAAGGAGCTTTGGCTTCGATAAAAAAAAAAACCTAATTGAATTTTTAGAAAGTAAATATGAAAACAGATTACGTTTGTGCCACTTTCTGGGATTTTTCATTCTTTCCTATGCCGTTGATGTTTCACAGATCCAAACATGCTGTCACTTTTGTAATCGCTGCGTCCACACGTCCACACGTCCACAGATGCTGTCATCTATGGCTGGTCTGACCCGAAGCAGGGTGAGCAGTTTGCATGAGTGTGGTGTGTCTCGGTGTGTCTCAGTATATTCTCCTGCATGTGGACCAGCCTTGAAAAAAAGGAAATAAGTAGAAAGAAGAAGAATACAGTAGAGAAAAGACTGGTAGCGGGCCGACCCTCCCTGCCCAAGTATCGCTTGCAGTTCCCACATTCCTTTGGATTCTCTGGAGGGATGACAGTGAAGATGAGCCTGATAAGATTATTTTTCCCTTGTCTTTTTTAAGCTCATCTTTAGTCCATATTCAATGACCAGTGGCTTTTTGTTCAGCAATTATTATTACTGAATACGCTTTTTCAGCCTCATCATCCCTTTGACTGAAATGAAGTCAAGCCTCCAACTGGTTTCTTTTCACTTCCTCACTGGCTACTCTGCAATGTTTCAATTGGGTTTTTTTTTAAATTGGTTTTAGGAGCAGATGTCAATTTTTACGCACACAAATTACAGAAAACAATCTCAAAAGTGATCCAAAGCTGTGTACAGGTTTTTGAGCCCATTCTTCCTCTCTTGTCAGATTGAGCCATGCTGGGAGGTGTAAAGTGGAGACGATCTAATTCTCTACACACCGGGGATCAGTTTTTTTTTTAGCCTGTGAACAAGCCACATGGTGGTGATCTGCTGAAAGCTGACTCCTGCACTCCCTCAGCCACAGCACCGGCTCCAAGGGGTGACATTCTCTCACACGCAATCCAGAGCCTGGTCCTCTTTCAGGACTCGCGCTCGGCCTGGTTACCCCCAACCTTTTCATACGGTGCTGCTGGGAGAAGCACTCCAGGGATTAGCCCAGCCAGGTCTTTCAAAGGCCATTAGAGCAAATTACAGGTATCCTGTTACCAGTGCGATGGGACAGGCCAGGTGAGGGGCGCAGAGGCCAGGCAGGAGTGCAGGGGTCAGCTTGGGACAAAAAGACAGGGCCACAGTGGGCCTCACTCTATCGGAGTGTCTGCCTGGCTCCACAAACTGGTAGGCCCGCATCTATGAATGGTTCACTTGATGGGACCTCAGAGACATTGTCTCACAACTGTAACTTTAGCCTTTTTTTCTTAAGGCCCTCCTGCCCCCCGTTTTACTCTCCTTATGCTGGTTTTCTTGTCTTTCAATTGATGTGGGCAGGACTTCACCCAGATAAATGATCACACAAAATGACAATAACAGTTTTGCTAATAATCATTTAAAGCTTAAACTAGAGAGCCTAAGATTATGCTTACCTACTCTACTTTAATACTGGCTGAGTGAAAGTATGTAGAGATTGTTTAGTTATTTCAAAACTATCAGTCAGTCACACACAAAAAGCAATGTTGCAAAGTTAAGTTTGAATTAATTATATAATTTCCACTTGAACCCTATTGAATAGTGATGTCAACCAGACAATCATCAATGTGTGGTCTGTTGGTTTGACTATGCTGCAGGCAGAAAGAGGTTGATGCTGCTGATAAAGTTGCGTGGATGGCCACAGGGAGTTCCGCATCCTGCCATTTTCTCTAAACTACACTCACCAGCACATAGCACGCCTCTTAGCCACTTGTGCCGGCCACACTCACGCAAACACACACATACACACGCACATGCCTCACCCTATTCCAACTGGTGGATGATAATCTAGTGGAGGGTGCTGCGGAAGTGTTTCATTAGTCAATTACCGTTGGTAGATAAAGCCGGCGTTCCCACAGTCCTTGAGGCCGGGGGGTCAAATGTGACCAATTACCCCCCCATCCCCTCACAGGACAGATTAGTCTGTCTGATTTATCCCCAGACAGGCTGACCCTGTAGTCCAGAATCACCCTCCACATCTGGATACGTCTGTGCACACTCTGTAAGTGTGTGTGAGCAACTGTAAATACTGCCTGCCCTTTCAATTAAGCAACAAATAAGGGTTTTAAAATGCAACGTCTACTCTAAAACACGAGGAATATCTCAGATTTAAAAAGTAAAAATTTCAACCAGCCGCCTGGCGTGCCACACAGAGAGACTCCAAAGGGTACCTGTATGGCCTCTATGGTTATTATATCACTGAATACAGTCGTTCTTGGTCATGCTGAGCTGTGATTATATGAAAGGGAAACATCAATCAGTTCATTAGGGACCTCCAGGATGTTCAATCAGACCCACTGCTCATCAAACCTCAAATTTACAAGCCCAGTGGGGTCAAGCCAGCCAGAAAATGTAACAAGGACAACTTAAAGGAAGTGAGTGACTAAGGTACATGGCTGTTGTAGTAAGGCTGGGGGTATAGCAGAGGTGAAAAAGGTTAACGAAGCTGTCGTGCGGACCCTGCCAACTCATCTGTGCTTGTGTGGTATTGAGGGGCCGCAGTCTTACCGACCAAGGGGCCTTTTCTTTAATCAAGGAGGGAGAGCAAACTGCCTCCAAATCATGCATCACATCTATAACAAGCGGACAACAAGCTATCAAAGGCCTCACAGATAGTTACGAGCACATCTGCTAGCCGAGAGCTTTGTGACTCACAACTTCTACTCTTTTTTTTTTCTGTATTGGGGAGGGCCAGTTAGGATGGTGGGATCCACTTCAAACTGAGTTTAGAGCAAACGCACAATATTTGTTAGTTTCCTTCCTGTTTTAGTGAGATAAAATATATAATACATAAAATACAGGATCAATTGGCAAACAAATATTTATTGGATTTTTATTTATTTTTTTAATCAAAACAAGCCCAAAGCTGAAATGATTGTGTAATATTCTGGATTACACAGATTGCAACACGGACACTTGGTTAGTCACAACATTCTCAAAGTCCTGAGCAAATTGTTACCATCTTCCATGGGACAAACTTTCCAAATGTTGACAAGTTTGGCACAGGTGAAGTTTGAGAAGGAGGAATAAACTTGAAGATGCTGATTAATCCAGAAAAATGCATCTTGTGTCAGAGGATAAAATAGTAATTGTGTCTTTTGGACATTGACCTGGCAAGTTACTGGAACAATGTAGAGTATTAAACACACGAGTATACCCACCATATAGGCAAGTAACAATGATGGCTTTTGGTCAGTTTTGTTTTTGAGAACAGAATTTGACATTTGGTTGTTTCCTACATTTTGGAATCAGAAATGTCTGAGTTTGGACAGAACTGATAATTGAGAGCAAAACTTCAAATATGAACAGAAAAAAAGCACTTGACATTTATTTAATTACAGGTATAATCTATTGTGTGCACAGTTATTAGAAGAGTGAATTTAGCTGCAGGTTCTGATGACTGAATTTTGCACGATGGAATTGAATCTTTTTGAATGTGAGTTTATTTTTGGAGGCAGACCTAAGCAGTGGTTAATGGTATTGTACCTAAAGTCACATTCATAAATACCTCTACTTCTAATAACCATGACCATATGACATGAAAACTCACAGAAAATCTCTGTTTGGCTCATTAGTCTGCTTAAATGTGAAATCAACATCAAACTTTGTTTATTGCACTTGTGGAGTTTGTTTCTTTCTGTCATTCATGGCAAGGCTTTATGAGCATTTAACAGCAGACCAAACACAAACCAAATCTGAGTTAATTCACTGCTGACTTTAAGTGTGTGTGGCTGAGCAGTACAGTGAGTTTCCAGTGACTGAGCATCTAGACAAAGAATAGTCTCTGTGGCCTGACCTTGCCCCATATTTACATTATTAAAATGAGATGGGCGTCCAGGAGTTGACAGAAGGCACAGAGTGAAATCAGGGTCCTGTCAAAGCTGTCATTTGCTCCACTGGCCAAAGGGCGCTGACCCCAATCCTATCCACTCCAGGGGAGGAAAGAGGGAAATGGAGACAGAAGGAGAGACAGAGCGCCTGTTCAGGTATGGATGACTGCAGCAGTAGAACTCCTGCTCTGACAGCCACTTTCTATTCTTTCAGAATCATTCTATTGTAGGTGTAAAGTAACAAAAAAGCACAGGAGGAACAGCACAGAAACTGTTGAGTTTAAAACTGAAAAGAATGATCTGATGAGGTCTAATGTGCAGCGTAGACTGAACTGCCTCGCCCGTGTCACTGCTTCGTGCCACCCTCTGAGTTGTAATGAGGAGCAAGGCCTGCCAGATGAGAAAAACACCCATGTAAACACAAGCTTGCACATGTCAGAGTGCATGCAAACACACAGACACGTATGTGCCTGAACAGAGCACACAGAAAGGCCTGCTTCATATTAGCCATTAGAGAGCAGAAATTCACATCTTTTTCAGTTTAGGGTCCCACAATGGCACAAGTATAAACACAGACACATGCGTTTTGGATGTGCACACACACTCACAGAGCCCTGACATGATGCTCACATCCTGCTCGTGTTCATTTAGTGAAATGGCCTCAAGAGATAAACAGCAGGTATGGTTGGGTTTATGTAACGCCGTTCAGACGACTGCTGGTATGCCTAGGCCTGCAATAGACTGGCTGTTCCTCATTTTCTCTCACACATATGTCAGAAAAGCATATTAAATATGGTCAGAATTTTAAATTGTGAGGTAAGCATGTGTAAAAGTCATCTATGTGAGCAAAGAAAGCCCAGGTTTCTGCCAGCTGTATGCCCTCACGTTATCTTTATAGTCCAGAGGTACCTCAAAAGTTTTATTAAAATCTGTTCTGTTGTTCATGAGATGATTTGCTAACATACAGACAGGGTTAACTCCAACAGTTAATGGCAACATTTAAAGCAAAGATCTTTTAGCACTTAGTCTATGTGATGGCAATGACTCTAAGCTACTACCACACCCAATTACAGCCTAATATCAGTAAAATTTTATAACCACTTTGGTGTTTGCTAAGGTTGATTAGCTGTGGCAGGTATCTTGAATCAGGTTGAGTCAAAAAGTAATTTTGTTGTAGATGTACATCCAATGATTGCTTTCCAGAAGTTTCAGTAAAATATGTCCAGTGGTTCTGAGATATTTTGCTAACAGACATACAAACAAACATGCTCACCAGTACAGTACATTATCATCCGCCTTTTATGGCAGCAAGCAATAATAATAAACTTGCACTTAGATATTCAGAAGGTGTACAACGTAAACCAAAAAACTTTTTTGATAATCTGGATTAATGTTAATCAGTTCAGTAAATAAAAAAGGTAAATCAATAAATTTTTTGTAAATAAATTCTAAGAACATGCCCTGGTAAACAACAACAAAAACTGAAGTAGTTTTCTCTTGACTTACAACTATAATCATTAACTTAAATACAAAATAAATTAAAAAATAAAACCTTTTCTTGTGTTATTATTTCACTTCTCCCGGTTGGACTTAAACATTTTTACCTCTTCTTTTTTTCTTGCTAATAAAAGTACTTTGGAAGTAGAGTTGTGCCCTGAAATAGTTAAGGTCACTCTGACTTGCTATGACAAAATCTGTAGCTTAAACAAACACTAACAGTGAAAAAGTGGTCCTGATCAGTAGTTCCCCAGGCTTTCTGGAGGGCTTTCAAAGTTTTAGGACAAAAGAAGAAGCGTCTAACCTAAAAAAACATCTATGTACAGCAGATGAAGGGAATCTGAAAGTTGTGTTTTTAAGAAATGAACAAATCCAGCAAAGATCTGACACAGGACCTGTGAGATGAATCATCCTTCAGTTCATCATCTACTGTATGACAAGTTTTGAGCTCATGGCTCTTTGGAAATCACTTTCATGGAGTATGTGTCAAGCTGTTTTATTTTTGGTATTTTTTTTGTAGATTCAACTCAGGCTGCCAGTAACAAAGTTTGTAAAGCTCTTATTTAAAATTGGTTCTTTGATAAGTTTCCTGTTATATATATACACAACTCTTCTCCATTAATTGAGTTAAGATGGTTTTTTTTTGTCCAAATGATTTGTTGGTCATTGTTAAGTGGCTTAAACAAAACAATCAAACAAACAGACAAAATCCTGTCCTCTGAAAATGGTCAGGTACTCGACTGAAAGTACCTAAAACCCAGTCAAAGTGAATAAAAATAAGATAAAATCAACTTTGGTGGAGTCTCAGAAAGTGTGAAGAAATACTGATCAAGACCACTTGTGAAAAAATTACAGGAAAATCTGGGTCTATAAAAGCGAAAAATAAACAGATAAATAAGGATGACTTCAAGTTTTTGCACAGTACTGCATATAAAAAAAACTCATGGTAACCATAAATTACAGCTATTTAGGGTTGCGGGGAGCTGGTGCCTAGTGATGATCGGGTGAGAAGACAGGTCGCTAGTTCATAACAGGGCTTTATAGAGACAAACACTCACACGCATAATTTGGGGTCCCCAGTTGACCTAGTGTGCATCTTTATGTTCTGCAAGAGGAAACCAGAGTACCCAAAGAAAACCCCCATATGTACAGCCAGAACATGTAACTTCCATGCAGAAAGGCCCCAGCTGGGAGTTGAACCCAGGACCTTATCTCCTCTCTACAAGGCAACAGTGCTAACCAAACGCACCATTAAGTAACTACGTATCTCATCATTTTAGTTCCAGTCTTTAAACGTGATAGTTTTTCAGCACTAACATTAGCGGTTCTAACAGACGGATTCACTTTTAGAGCCAACCACAAGCGGTCATTAGAGGAACTGCAGGTTTTCTCTGCATTGGCTTCATGTTTCTCCCTCTGTGGCTATCACAGCATTACTGCCTTTCAGTAAGGCTTCACTGTTCCCTTCAGTTATTGTTTTTACCTCCCTAGAACTTTTAAAACCTGCATTTCAGGTTCTTTATTTATCAGTGAGTTCAGAGAGATGAAGTAAATGTGAGATTCCCTGTTACACACTGCCACACATTTGGCTTGATTGTCTGTTTAGCATTACAGGCTGACACGCAGCTTGGGTTAGTTTATGTTTGTGACATAGATTAAAGTCTTTGAAAAGTCCAAATTTCTTTGGGGGGGATGTTTAAAGATTAAACAAAAACAGTTACCTGTTAAAGTCAGGTTTTACTACCTTCCAATGCTTAATGTTATAGATTAAAATGTACAGGGTGGGTTACAAGTGCATTGCATTCCCAATCCCAAACTGCCTTTACGTCATTAGAACAGGTTTCTTCTTGCTGGCTTCTCAACTTTCCTGTCCTTGTACAGATTTTTGCTTCCCTTACTGCGACCAAACATTTTTATAAAACAGACAGAGACAGTACGCACCGTTTGGCATTGCACAATAATGGGTGACCAAAGGGAACGTGTCCCTTAACATGTCCACGTAAACATGCCCACAACAACTTCTGACCAATCACCCAATACTTGGCGCAAATGCCTGTGAGAAAACGTTTGAAGAAGCTGTGGACGAAGCTGCTACAAGAGCAAAATGAAGCAATGTTCGGCACAAACCTCATGAATTAAAGTCAATTTTGTGACTTCTTATGGAGTATTATGGAGCATTAATTGGAAGGATTGAGGTGTGACCTGTTTTCCACTGTCTCTATGGGATGCCCTTGTGTTTGTGTGTCCAAAATGTATAGCTGAATGTGAACTGCTCAGTCATTCAAGAATATTTCTAATTTTTGGTGCAGGATGAGTATGGTTAAGCCTGCCTAAATGATCTAGTTAAATATACATTTTACACTTAATTCCAAAAAGCACCACACACATTCATAAAGTATGCTATAAGAAAGCTTACTGCTTGGCTGTGACTGTTCTCAGAGTTGCATTGCTCTACTGTTGCTCGTTACTTTGGTGTTTTTAGAGGCATACTTGTGTTTTCTGGCTCGATTCATATTTAGAAAGTAAGACTGCAGTCTTTTTAACTGCACATTCCAATTGCTTTCTGACCTTCCAAATAAACCATCTATTTGAAGTTATTGTCAGCTTTTTATGAACTTTAATATCAGTGCAAACACCAAGGATCAATGCTAGGACTGGGAAGTCTTTGGGTTGCCTTCAAACCAACAAGATGTTCAGAGCTGTGTGATATTAGAAGGGACCCGGTTGCCAGAGCCAAAGTCAGACTCTATAAACCTGTTGATGAACCCATTAAATCCAAGATAGGAGCCAGAGCCACACTGCCAAAGCTTGGTAGCTACTAATTGCTACATTTCTAGACCCCATTGAAGCTGTAAACTGCCTGTTGGCAGAGACCAGGGATGTCCTACTAATTAGACTGACACTGACACTCTTGTCCTGCAAAGTTCCCAGGAAAGACATCTTGCGTGCATTTGAGTAAAGAGTTTCAAAACAATGTAAGCACTTCCAATTAATGCTTTACTTCTCCTCATAAGAGCATTAGGTGTCAGATATAGTTTTTAGTTTCTTTCCCTGTAGAGGTATGGCCTTAAGGACCTTTAATAAACAGTGCAGTTTGTGAGATTTTACCCTCCTGCTGGCATCCAAAAGGTCTACGAATCCCCTCACAGTTGAAACAAGCCAGAGGAAACCTTCATGCCTAATGAGCAACGGGAAACGCTCCAGCACTCCTCTAGCCTTTAATTTCCAACTCAATACAGAGCAGGGCCCGTCCCAGTCCGTCTCCAAGCCTCATTAACATGTGTATTCTCCGGATTTAAAAACGCCAAAGCAGTTCCTTCAGCCAGGTGCTTCCCACTTTAGGCTGTGCTGGTGCAGCTGATCCAGTTCTCTTCTGAGCTCCACCAGAATTAATGATGAATTATGATGAGGATGAAGAAAGGCCCGGCCAGGGTAAACTTCCTTACGCCTTTGAAATGGCAGGGAGCATGGAACATTTTGTAATGTGGCTTGCTTTGCTTTGTGAATGCCATCAATCCCAAAGTGCAGTCTATAGATAACACAAGCGATTGACTGATGAACAGAGAAGTGTTTAAGGGATTTATGAAAGAATGCTTGTGTGTAGATCTTTCACAATTACGTGTGTCCCTTTAGCTTAGATAAAAAAAAAATGTCTCCCATGTGTCTTCACATCATGATACTGACATTGTAACAAGAGCTCTATCTGCAGGACATGGAATGAATATTTTACTCAAAAATCAACTCTTCTGCAAGAAATCTTTGGAAGTGCATTTCTGATTTAGTGTTCATTTGTCTGTCATGGTAGCAAAATATTTCATGAACTGGAAGGATTTTAATGAAACTTTCAGAAAGCAAATCTTGGATGTACATCTACAACCAATTTTACTTTTGTCTCAACTCAATTCAAGATGGCTGCCACAGCTAATTGACCTTAACAAGCACAGAATGGCCCAAACACAGAAATATTTACAGAAATTTAGCTAAAATTAGGTATGGTAGTAGTTGACAGTCATCTACTCATCATAAACAATTTTTTGTTTAAAACATTAAGATAAACTGATGGAGTCAACCAAGTCTGTCTGTCTCTTTAATTGAAGACGGACAGCGTCATCTGTTTGTAGCATTCCTGTCTTTCTTTAATGATGGTCAAATTCACGTCAGTCTCTCCCATTCTGATTGACAGCTTCCCCTGTCTTCACGTTTGAATAATTTCCACAACATAAATTAGCGAGGTGGAAGATTTTCTTTTTTCTCCAGGGTTTAATTCCAAGTCAAATACACTCAAGAAGTTGGAAAACTCTCAGTCAGATCAAACAGGAATGTGTTGTGGTACACGGGAAAACTGGTAAATGCAACACACACCCTGGCTGTGAGAGGCGCAGGGCTGCTGAGGCAGAGGAAAGCTGTAGAGTGATCACAGTGACTACTACAGCTGTAGCTGTGTGGTAAGTGATCCTATTTCCGAAGGGGTGACACCACAAAGGAGCTGCACAAGTGTTTGACACCCAAAATGTAACACTCCATTCTTTCAAAAGTGATGAAAACAATAAAGCACCAACATAAACTATCTGCAGTGTGGCATGCAAAAAAAAACTGTGACGTGAAACAGAAAGAGGGCGATAAACAAAAACAAGCTTGTATTTGAATTGTCTGATTTCACGTGTTTTTCTTGAACTTGGTGCTGTAATTGATCATGAAGCAGTTGTTGGGCGTGCCGGTGCAGCTGTTGTGTCACAGCACCGTCTAATTAGCCAGCTATGACCGATGACCCAGGACAGGATATGATGCGTACCTGCCTCTGTGGCTTTTGTAAACACTTGGGTGTGTTTTTCCCCCTTGATCATTTTTTTTTTCTGCTTTGCCATAGGTCATAAGAAAAATATGTTAAAGTCCTCCCTTTTAGTCCCATAAAACTGTACCTTGTGCCTTCTAGTGACTATCCCAACAAGTTATTTATAGTAACTCCTATGATAAAGAGGCTTGCAATTATGAATAGACAGATCTTTATTTAGATCAAGGGTCTGGTTTAATGATTTCTGATAAATGTTTGGTAAATATACAACTTACAATGTTAATAACAAACTCCAGGAATGAATATCTGAGGCTTTAGTGTTTGCTTTTTAAAGTGGGATTGCACATGTGTGCTCTCTAAGTAAAACATTTTTTTTGCAAACACTTTTAAAATTTTATAAAAACCTCTCCCCTGTCTTTAATTCTAACTTAAAGAATATTTTATTGAAAGACTATTGAATGACTTAAGCACCATACTGATACAATGATGTTTAGAATTTCTCTTAAAGTCAAACTCAAGAGCAATACGACAAAAACACAATCATTTTCTATATATGTTTGGCATTTTTTCTCTCTCCTTTCAACAGTGTCCAGGTCTCTAATCCTTTAAGACCCACCATCCATCTAAGTCAGCCTTTCTCCCTCTCACCTCTTCCCTCAGCTGTTCCATGGCCCTGCTCCACTGGGATTGATACAATATTTTCCAAGCTCAATTAGCAGACAGCCTGTTGACTAATTCCAACTGTTTTTGCACCTGAGAAGGAGTTGGGAGTCGGGGCTGGAAAAACTGAGTGGGGTGGGGGTAAAGGGTTGGGATTTGGGTGTAGCAGGCAGAGCTGTTGGGGTAATAGAGAGTGTAGAGGCTGCAGGGCAGGCTGAGGAGCATCCTGAGCTGAGCACAACATGTGACCGGGCTGGGAAATGCAATATCTTGCAACAGAATAATACAGGCAAAGAGATTTATATTTTTGTAGTAATACATGACACAGCCCAATACTTACTGGGTACATACATGGTACTTATCGGATATGTACCTAATACTTACGGGCTACGTATCTTGTAGTCACCAGATGATTACTAGGTACGTACTGGGTAACTACTGCTCCACTTACAGGATTTGTATCTCCTAATTATAGGATACGTACCTGCTATTTATTGGGTATCTAAAGGGGTACTTACAGGGTACATACCCTGTACAGGGTACATACCCTGTAAGTACCAGGTACGTACCCCTTAAGTATCAGGTATGTACCCCGTAAATACATGGTAACAATTCACTTCATATTATAGTCTGGTCCCTGTAGGTACCGGGTATGTATACTCTGTAAGTACCAGGTACATACCCCATAATAATCAGGTTTGTATCAGGCATTATTATGTATTGCTACCATATTTTTCATTAATTTGCAAAACCAATCATCTAACAATGTCTCCAAGGTTGCATTGTAGCTTTGTATTTAAATTAGATGTAAAAAGAAAAAATCAATAGTATTGTTACATGCCAAGGAATCGCTGTCTTTTCTTCATATTTCAGATTTAGTGTCAGTGTCACAGCATTTGTCATAAAATATGTACAACTTCCTGCTCTCCCCTCTACTCAAATCTATAGTGTGGCCAAACTCAAGAGGCTTTAAGTCTGATCGGAAGCAAAAATACAGAAACAGAGACCCCAAACCAAATTTGTTTCATTGTGAGGCCCAACTACAGACTAACCACAAGACTCATTTTGTTCAATTTAAGGCAAAGCCTACATGACTGCTTGTTTGGTGCTGCGGTCAGCTCGGTGTGCAGCTACACATCCTAAATCTACCTTTGTTTATGGAGGGCCACTGCACCCTCCCTATCATCAAATTCACAGTGTTTCTTATTTTTCTCATAATTTTGACAAATTTCTTCTATCCCCAGCATGCCTTCTGTCAGGTAAATTCATTCAGTAGTTGGGTGGGAATATGTATTACAGTGGCACACATACATGAACTGTAATGAAAAAATAAAAGTCTCACTCTGAGTAAGTCTAAAAATCCCAACTTTATACATGAATGATTCATCTCAACTTGAACTTACACCAAAAAGTGTTGCAGTCTTTTGAAGATCTTGCAATAAGGGTAATACCCGACATGTTAACAAATGTTACCCAGTCTGCAGTTTAGAGCTCAGTGAAACAGTGGTAACAAACTGGACTGGCCTGTTAGCTGGACTTAGCAGCTGCACCTACCCTCCCCCACCTCCCAATCCCAGTAGCTGTATGGAAAAAGTCTGACTCACCCACTTGTATAAAAAAGGTAATAACAACCAAACACATAAATATTACCGTCAAAGGCAAAAACGTCTCTAAAGGCTATCCAACAATTTGGTCAGCTGGTGACTAATGGAGAGGGAGGTCAGATGGTGGCCAATGTCACTTCATCTGATTCAATCAAGGACCTGAAAGATGTCCACTGATGGACAAGTTGAAAAGGTTTGATCTTCATAAGAATAAGAGTCCCTAACCTACAGATCATGTATAAACTAAGTTTCACACTCACACACAGAATAAAGCAGCCAAAAAAAGTTGTCTTGTCTGAATCATACAGTAAAATGTGAGCGAAACGGAAGAACCAACTTATCTGTTCACATTAACAAATCAGCACACGTACTGTGAGGATGAATGACCAACAATAAAAATGTATCTATTTTTCATTAATTTAAAATGATGTTTCAGTTTATACCTGCTACTTAAGACTGATACACTGTCAGCACAGTTTTGACAAGGTAATAGACTTCTTTTTTCTCCCCAAAGCCCAGCGTACACCACCAACTGATGCTCAATGTCTTTCCTCAGTGTCTGCTGTCCCATTAGTCTTTATCCACACAAGGGTATTCCCTTCTCACTTAGCAACGCCTTTCTCAGTCTCTAAACACAACACAAATAGCACAGCTGTGATATAACCACAGGAGATCCCAATGAACTGCTATAAAAGCAAGCAGATAACAAAGTTCAGCCATAAAAATAAAAGCGAGAACGTCATAGGGCATCTTGGCACTTATTTCAGCTACACAACATGGCTTCACAGGTTTTGCCAGCTCACTTACTGTCAGGGTAGTTTTTTCGCCGAGTGCCATCCACCTTTCCTGTTTTGTCAATACAGAGAAAGAACTTGTTGGCAGAATAAAGTCGCCGCAGTCTGACGTCACCTTCCAAGTGATTATAACTGCGAGTGTGCCTTTCCAGTGTCCAGGAACAGTTTGCGCCACTTCCCAGGATCTGAAGGGGTTCATGCCCTACACGAGGAGGAGGACAGGCCCCCGTGGCACTGCCAGCGGTGACCAGGAGCAAGGTGAAGCATATCAGGGTAAGAGAGGCTGCACTGGGCAGTGGGACGAAGGGCCCAGTCGGGACTGCAAAGGTGGTGCTAAGGACAGGTTCAGGACAGAGATGAGCCACGGACGCCGTCCATCTGCACATGGTGGGTCAGGCTCCCAAGGTGCACCTTGTGCAGGCTGTAGGCATGCTGATGATCAAGAGTTGTCTCTGTGGAGGGTGGGAGTCCTGAAGAGAGAAGGGAGGGGAACGGCGCTTGCAGCCGATCCTCTGGATGTCACTGAGAGCCAGTCTCCACTTTGGGCTCACAGCAGGCCTCCCTTTTAGAGCATCAAAACTGACAAAGTTTCCTCTGTTGTCATTTTTAGTTTTCAGTTCAGTTAGTCTGCTCTTTCATTAAGTCCACTTTTTAAGAGGTTTCTTCTTGATACTGCTCCTTTGTTACCTCCTGCTGTCCTCCTCCTTGGACTGAAGTCTTCTTCACTGATCCACAGAGAAAGTCCTGGGAGGTGTTAGGATAAACACAAGTTGTTGTTTTTTGTCTGTGTGAGACTAAATGGATAAGTGTGTGTGTGTTTCTGGGTGTGGGTGTGGGTGTGTGTGTGTATGTGTATGCACCTTGCGATGCTCTGTTCTTTCCAGCTGGATAGGAACAAGTTGCCTGTCTGAGCTGCTGACCCGTGGCTGAGAGGGAGTTGAATGAGGATTGGTGGTGACTGACTCTGCATGTGTGTGTGGGTGTGTGTGTGGGGGGTGTGTGTCTGTGAGTTTGTGATACTGAAAAAAAAAAAAGAGAAAGGCAGTGAGTGAGTATGGGAGGGAGAGACCCGGTGAGTGTTCACGACAGACAGATAGAGGGAGGCAGCAAGAGTGTGTGTCTGAGTGAGCCGCAGCCAGCGAGTGTGTGTAAACTAGCGCGGCGCAGCCAAGCAGGGAGTGAACGGCCTCACGCTCTGCTGTGTGCAGTCACTCAGTCAGTCATCTCCTCTGTGCAGGCACCGACAGAGCTGTCCTGCATTTTATCCCGGGCAAGGCCAGTATCAAGGGGGCTAAAGGAGAGGGGCTGGAGAACATGGGGCCACTGCACTCTTTCGCTGCAATTTCAAACAAAAGTTTGCATCTATGCCCTTTATGTTCTCTTGTAGTGGTGTTTATTTTATAAGAAATACGCATTTTGCCTTATTTTAGGTTACAGACACCTGGAGGAACTCAGATCCCCTTTCTATCTCATGACCTCTGAAGTCGATTCTTTATGTGAAACATTTTGTAACTCCGTCAACTCAACTCCATTAGTGTCTTGTCAAGCTTAACCAACTTAAAGAGGCCCTCTTTGACACCTTCATGCTTGTTTCTTCTCTCTGACCACATGGAGCAAATTAAGGGAAGCCTTTAGGTTTTGTTTTTTTCTTAATGACTGCTGCTTTGAATCATCAAGCAGTCAGAAACACAGAGCAAGCTGCCTGTTGCAGCCAGAAGAAGTGTTGGCAGAGCTACTCCAGATGACTTTTTTGATCACCTGTGTTAATATTTCAATGAAACACCCTCTCTGATCTTTACCGTTTAATTTAGCACAGCAAGGCGGAAATGAAGAACACCTTTCTCTGTGACTTCCCACACTCTTGTCTGTTTTTATTTTTTTTTTTACAAGTTGTGCAATTAGCCTGATTGGGTCAAGGCAGTGTAGCACAGCCAGACCATTGTAGGCACAATGTGTTACTTCTTTATGAACTTTGAACATTTGCTGTTAATAAAATTTGGAAAGTCAAAAAAGAAACATGACTGGACTTAAAATAAGTGAAATATGTTGTGACATTGGTAAACACTTCTGCATTTGCTTTCTCATTTCTAGTTAAGAGATTAATAATCTTAAACATTTATCTATGGGACATACATCATATCTTAGCATAAAGACAATAAACTTATTAGTAAGCACAGTTTTACTGTGTAGGAAAGCAAAAATCAATATGTAAAAACTTGACATAGTCCTTTTACCAGTCACCTCTGTTTTTAATAGAGTTCTTGTTTTAATCAAAAGCTCCCCATCCGCAAAAATGAACAATAAAGCTGCTTTTATTCACGTGTCTGACACTAAGACTATTACTGTGAGTGAGAAGTGGTCCATCAAGACAACTTTTGTTTTTTGGGAACACTTTCAAATCTCTACAGTTGACATTCCACCTTAATAAAAACCTAATGTTACATAATTCCAGCTGACGAAACCTCCACTTATAAATAAAAGATGACATATGTGTTTTGTTATTTTAGCTGTATTTATATGTACAATGGTCAAAGAACAGCTTTAATTGGCAGAATGTCTTCAAAGCATTTCCTACATTGCAGATCAATATCTGTTCTCCTCTCTGCCAGCTTGCATGATCTGAACTCTTACTGAAGCACACTTCCATACAAAACTGGGTGTGCAGGCAAACCTCAACATAAGCTTGCACTTTTGATGGTTAAGACACAAACCTTGAGCTTTTATAGGACAGTGTAAAGTATAGAGAAAAGGCATACATTTTATCAAGTACTTACACATGTATGTGTGCTATAGTCTGAATACACACAACACAGAGAACAACCTGCCCTCTAGTAAAACATACCATGACTTATTTCTGCCTGATGTAGCTGGGGGTTGTCCAAAAAGTCTCTCAGATTACAGCAGTCATTCACTTTGTTGTTTAATGTTGTCATTTAGAGCTGCAACAACCTGGTCCTCCAAATAACTACAGAGGAGACCTGAAGTCATAACCTGTGGTTCCCAACACCATGACGTCAAGAGTAACTCTAACGTGTTTCTCCACAACACCGACAGGATTGGTCCTCTCCCTTCTGGGCTATGATATGCTGACGATGATCATCCATAGTAATGCAGAAACGAGACGCGTCGCTAAACATGATGCGATGCCATTTGACCATGCCTTCTGGTTACAGCACCACACCAAACTCAGCTGCCTCTGCTCTGATGTTCATGGCAGCTGATGCCAGACATTGAGATGCAGCAAAAAGATACCGTTATGTGTTAGAAGGAACCAAAGTCATCCTACACTTTTCTCTTATCTACCTTTGAGGAAGTGCTTTTGTTGTTTTAGGTCCCAAATGTCATGTCTTAGAGACAGTTCTGACAAAGTTCAGAGTTGGGAACTAACAAGCATTATTCAGATGGACTATAGTTAAATATGCTGGGACTGCGATTTAAGAACAATGTAAGAATTAGAATTTGGAATAATTCTGATTAAGACAACATCAAAAACCTTTTTTCTTGCAAACTGAAGAAGTTGCTGGTTTATAGGTTGTGACAAAAACCTTTTATTTTTGTTGTATTGAAAAGGTATATTAAAGATCAGAATTAATTATTTAAACAAACTTACATTTCTTCCTTTTTATACATTTGTTCATGGTACTTTTTTATTTTTACACAAAGTGAGAGCAAAGCCACTGTCCTGTCCTGACTCAGCAAAGTAAATATTTCATAAGAGACAAGGAAAACATGAACAAATTGATTCATCACACAAAAGAAATCCATGCGAAGGAAATCCAGTTTCATCAAAATAAGTTTTTTCTGAAGTTTAGAGATATATTTTTTTTCCCCTCTATTGGGCTCTGAATCTGGGAGTTTGCTGGAACAGTGTTGGCAGGCTGCTGCAGGACTATCAGACTAAGAGCTTCTCATCACTGAGTGGATTAGTGTTCATGTCTGAGGCCACTTAATGGAGTTTAGACAGGGCTGCTGAGTGGCACCTGCTCCACATTTCTCCTTAAGCCCTGCGATGCCATACCGCAGGTATGTGGTGCCGACTGGCCAAACCCCCCGTGTCGGGAATTCTCTGGATGCCTGCAGCCGTGCCAGACACCAGGGGACAAAGTGAAGGGATGGGTGGAAGGATAATGTGTGGGGAAAGCTGTTCTCAAAAAAGGGATATGTAAGAATTGAAGAAAGAGTATTTGCTTTCTTGCTGAGAGACAAGATTGATCCCACTCTTGTGTGTGTATGTTATTAAAAGATGGGGAAAACATCTCCTTTTAAAACACACGCCAAAACAACAACATTAAAATCGCATTTCTTGAAGGAATGCATATCGCTCATCCCTGCATGCCAATATTTCAAACAAAAATCTTGAACAATCTTTTACCGCTCAGAGCATGTGTTGGTGTTTGTGTTCACTTTGGTTACATGTACATTCAATTATTACTTTCTGAGAGTTTCATTAAAATTTGTCCAGCGGTTCATGGGACATTTTGCTAACAGACAAACAGGGTTGACTCTAATATTTAATGCCAAAGTTCGGAGTATATGTTGGGGATGACTCTCAGCTACCACCACACTGAATCTTACATAAATATGTGTAAAAATGTATAAATATGCTTGTGTTATCCTTACACATATAAAATCTGGAATGAGAGTCAGTTGTTCCCAATCCTCATCCTTGGTATTGGTACACCACAAGGATGCATCCTGGACCCCTTCCCCATTCCCTCAACACCAATGACTGCTCTCTTATTCTTCCTACTAACTTCATTTGCTGATGACCTAAATATATTATTGCAAACATGAAGTAGTAATTGGTTTTGATTGCAAAAATAGACGCTTTGCCAATAAAAATACTGGTAGCTAATCAAGTTTTAAAGCTTCAGACAGAGCCGGACTTCTTAGGAATACAAACAGCCAGAAGAAGATGGCTGAAAAGATGGTGCCAACATAAACAGGCTCCTTCTATATCATTTGGTTGAATGAAGCAAGTCAGCATTCCAGTCATCATCGTGAGGTTGTCTTTGGTTATTAGAAACTGGAAAAGACTAAAGCCAGCGCTGCTGTGCTACCCTGGCTCTGAAGCCCCACTTTGTATGAAGTAATTCATCGTGCCGGTGAAACCAGACAGATTCTGTGTTTTGTCACTGGACGCATGGTGATATTTGTTTAGCACGGCAACATTTTATTTTATTTTTTTCATTTCAAAGATCAACAGGTGGATAATCTTCATGTACAACGTCAAATTGTGCTCAATTTGTTGCAAGTAGGGTTGAAATAAACCAGGTGAGAAGGTTTTTATTGGATTAAAATCTGACAATAAGCAAATGCCTGTTTCCTCCCTCGTGTCTGTCATCAGGTTGTAGGAAAAGGAGCTGATGCTTGGTGGAAAACTGAAAAACACTACATCCAACTGAGTCTGCAAGAAAAACACTAAGCTTGTAAATGCTGGCTTAACCTGATGGTAAATTAGAAATTGTGTGTTAAGTTTACATTCTTCTAAACTTTAGACAGAAACAGTGTTTGGACTGACAGTGCATGAGTAATATTGAAATATACGACTAGAAAAGCCAAGGAGTGTGTGTTTGGCCAAAATACTATAGAAAAATCCATCTTTCTTCTGTAGAATAAATCATCTTTTTTCATGTATCATCACAAATCCAGACATTCTGATGAGAAGTGGACTACTGGAGATATGGATATATGTATATGTGGATATATACATTCACTGGCCACTTTATTAGGTACACCTGTCCAACTGCTCATTAACGCAAATGTTGAATCAGCCAATCACATGGCAGC
>JAOXNZ010000117.1:15247859-15258473 GCA_028566095.1 Kryptolebias brasiliensis | reverse complement strand
TGTCAATTGACTCCTGGTGGCTTGAAAATGTATGTTCTCAAGCCAAAGCCATGTAACTGTGACTGCCAGAAATAAAAGAGAGATTTTTATATGTTTTTCAAAGTGTCGCTATGACGAAAGCAAAAAAAAAAAAAAGTTGGAGCAGCTCTTTACTGGTCCGTACAAGCATGTACTTTTACCTGAATAAAGCCAATTAAACACCCACTCTGATGGTTTGCTGCATGTTTTGTTGGTTGTACTGATTGAATAATCAGCCCTAAAGGGAGGAAACTGAAAAATGCCTTTTGAATCATTTCAGCATGACGTGAGAATTGAGTGTAACTTTGTGGTTTCTAGACCGATCACCGTTGTGCTTGGAGCTGATTCTCTGAAAGGCAGGGAGCCAGCGAAGCAGGAGTTTCAGGTTCTCCAGGCCTTTCCACATCCAGACTACAAGGAGTTATCAAATGACATCATGCTCCTGAAGGTGACCTAGACTCACTTTGATTTTAAATCCAAAATCAAATTATAATATCATTCGGCTAGAACTACTTCTATCCCTGTTATTCATTTATAATAATCTCAATAACTCCAGCTGAGTGGCAGGGCACAGCTCACCAAAGAAGTGCAGCTGATCCCTCTGAAGTCTGACCAGCTGAGAAAGGGAAGTGCCTGCATCACGGCCGGCTGGGGGGATGTGGGGGATAACGACACCTTAGCAAACCGGCTCCAGGAAGTCAATGTCACCGTTTTGTCCAACAAGTCGTGCAAAAGAAAGTGGAGCAACGTTCCCATTGCAAAAACAATGGTTTGTGCCGCGGGGGCCAGAAGCTTTCAGGGCTTCTGCTCGGTAAGAAAATACACCAAACAAGCAATGTTCAGCACAAAGAAACATCACAGCCATTACATTTTTAAAACGTCGACTAACTGTTAAATGTCTTGGGCGTAATGTTCCCTTCAAGGGGGATTCAGGTGGTCCGTTGGTGTGTGGTGGAGCTGCAGCGGGCATCGTCTCTTTCTCTGGACGCCGATGTGGAGACCCCAAGACCCCCGATGTCTACACTTGTGTCTCATGCTTCAGGAGTTGGATTCAAACTGTGTTGAACAAAAATTAGGCCGCAAGTGCTATTAGTTTGGATTTCAAATCATTTTCAGTAACTTCCTTTGTCTTTGCACTGCTTTGCTCTTTTTTTTCTCCCCGGATAAAATGGACAATATTTAGCAATATTTAGAGCATATCTGTGACTGCCGAATTGTAGCCGTTTTAAAGTTATTACTAAAGAAAGAAGTCTGGATACTGTAAATACATGCTAAATGTATTGTCTCCTTTAAATAAACCCTTTCAAAAGTTGCTCTAATACAATACAAAGTAGTACAAATGTATTTGGCTTTTTTGTATTACAAGCATTTATTGTAAGTGAAATTGTGTAAGCAAACTAATAAAATGAAAGTATGCACTGACTCAGATCAAGTGGAATAAACACCAGAATGAGTTTTTGGGGATATTGACATGACACAAACAATAACTGCATAAAAGC
Organism: Kryptolebias brasiliensis; assembly: GCA_028566095.1. Taxonomy (NCBI): domain Eukaryota; kingdom Metazoa; phylum Chordata; class Actinopteri; order Cyprinodontiformes; family Rivulidae; genus Kryptolebias; species Kryptolebias brasiliensis. Next base: position 15,256,956 of record JAOXNZ010000117.1, on the reverse strand, counting down.
TAAAAAAATAAAATAAAAAATTCCCAGTGCATGAAAAACTGTTTTTCTGTAGCGTCTCTCATCTTTATGTTCATGAACTACTTTTTTTTTCTAAATGAGTTTGTCAAAGGTTATTATAAAGCTACATAAAAAAGGTTGTTTTTAATTCATTAAACCGTATTTGTTGTTTTGGGGGAAAACACGACAATATGACATTAATTATATTTTACAGCTTTATTTAAAAAGAAATAAACTCATCAATTGTATTTTTAAATGAAAGGAAAAAAATTCCTGTTCTTTGATTTAAACAATACAGCTGACTGAAGAGTGAGGCACGAAATAAATGAAGTTTCACTTAAACCCGTTATAAATGACTTAATCAACCAAAGTGCTCTAGATGAAATTAATCAAACTGATTTATGCAAGTCCACAAAGTTTTGAATATCAGATATAATTTGAGTTGCAGCTCTGATGTAACAGAGAAAGAGCGTATTAAGTGTTGACCTTGTGTCAGCTCTTGTCCAAGACCAAATACAGAAATGTCAGAATAAGAACGTTTCAACTCATACATGGATTAAGTCACTGCAGGCTAAGAGACAGAAATGAACAATTTGTGGTTATTTTGGATCTTCAACTGTTTATCTTGTAGCTACTTTGCCTTATTTCACATCAGTTTATGGTTGTTTTATTTTATTTTTCTATTGTTGCTTTGTGTCCCTTCTGTTTTAGTCTTATGTTTTAAAGCCATCTTTTTCAGTTTACTTTTGCGTTTTTAAATTTCTCTGTTTTTCTGTGGCCCAGTTCTGGCTATATTGCATTCATTTTTACCTATTCTATGTGCTTTTATCAACCTTATTACGGTTGTTTTGAGGGTCATAATATTCCATTTGCATGCATATGTTTTTTCTCCTATGCCATATTACATGCACTGTATTCCTGTTACACAGAATTTTTTTTAATTTAGGGCCACATCTTATTGCCTTTAAATCCAACCTAACAAGGTGAGAGGATGTTGTTATGCTGCCCTCTGCTGGTAACAACTTAACACCGTTAAAAATCGGCCTTCATCCAATTTTTTACTATATTTTTATCACAATGACTGTTAATTCATATATTACTCTTTTTCCTTAAGTTTGTTTTGCGCCTGGCTACACTCACATCCAACTTGTTTGTACTTTTTGTACACATTATTTAAAAGGCTTTCTCTTACTCTAAACCGTTTCTGTTCCATTTAATGTAATTATTGTAATACACCATGCAATAAGTGTGTCTAATTTTAAGGTTTTCGAGTTATTCTCTATAACTTTGATGTAAACTATTTTACGGTGCCACTACAAATAAAATGTGTTACTATAAAAACATACACTGTGATTTCCGTGTGGGGCATTTTTCATTTATTACCTTTAAGGCTGGCCTATCTCGTTGAACGTTTTCTTATATTTGGGCCAATTTGAATTTAAATTTGCATTTTTCTGCGGTCATTTTGATTCTCGCAGTTGCCATTTTGTCTCCTTGACGCCAATTTGCATTTCTGTTTTTACTTTTGAAATTAAATTTTAATGCCTTGCGTCGGTTTTCTGGGATATTGTGTTATATTTTTGAGGTCAGACCATTAGAACTACATTTCATTTGTGTGTTCTTTTGCACTGTCAAAACCAGTCTAGTGCTGCGTACTTTATGTGAATAAAACTAGTGAGAAGTACTAACCACTTTAGTTTTTACCTGTCGTCTGGTTTGTTGTTTCCGTCACAAGCAAGCTGTCTGGAAAAACCGTCTGTGCAATTAAAACACCAACACCCACAATTCCCCGCGAGTTCGCTTACGTCTATCTCTGCCGTCATGGTAACCAAAGGCTTGCTGGGAACTAGAGGCTCCTCCCCCATGATCGCTGACTCCCATTTTCCATAGGTTTCGCGAGATTTGCGGGTTGGCGTGTGGTAACATTACTATCTGCCAAACGAACCGAAAAATACTGACATGAAATCAGCTTGAAGGTAATTAAACTATGTTCCACGCAAGGAGCAAGGACGTAAACATTCAGTTGTTACCGGTGTTTGTTTGTTAGCTGCTGTCAGGGACAGTGTGGGGGAGCGGATAACTGAACGCCTCCGCTTTACCTTCAGTAACAGCTGCATTATGAGCAGTCAGACAGATAACCTGCAGGGTCTGGTGTAGCATTTAGTCCAAAAGAAGTTAGCTACTGCACTAGTGGTTTAATAGTTTAATGCGCGACTCCCCTCGGCATTTTTTTCATTATGTAAGTTTGTAAACCAGTGGTATAAATATGTATCCGGGGTAACGTTTCACCTTGTCGTTTCTCCCCCAAAACGCCAAGCTTCTCCCAGACTCTCAGCCACATAGTTTACTGACGTACTAACTAAATGTCTCAGTCACATCCTTGCTAGAAGATTCGGTGTATTATGTGACCTCCAAAGCTTTAGCCTTATTAAATACTCAGGAAGTTGCTCCATCAAGGCAGCTCATTGGTTGCTGGAGATGTCAATCAATTGAGCAGCCTTCATCCAGACTGCAACATGTCTCTCCTCAGATATAAGACCTCTTTTGGCCGAAAGAGAGAGAGCTCCCTTAAAAATTGTAGCTCTGCAATTCTGTTCGACTGTGACTCTGATAATGTCCAATAACAAACAAAAGCCAAATTAAAACAAACCAACAAAAAAAAAAAAAAAAAATGAACATTGTCCTTCCTTGTCTCCCTCTCGAATAGTAACAGCTGAATTTCTGGAGTCATGATGTCCAAGAAAAGGGGCAGGTAGGTCAAAACAAAGCGGCTCTATAAGCTGGCCTGTGCGGCCAGTTTTTGTGATTTCAGTCGAGACGTAACTGTGGCCTCAGTAAAACTTGTGTTTATGTTGTTACATATAGGTAACCGGAGCATTATCAGTAACACTTCAGGTCATTAAAAAAACATTTGCCCTCAGGTAGAGCGTTGCCTCTAGAATGACATGTTGAATATTTTCTCCTGTGAACCATCAAACGCTAATATTTTAATAATTAACCATACTGCTACAGTTGCAAAACTTACTGCCAAAAGAAAAAAACACTATGTAATAATATAAGTATAAATATCAGCCAGCAAGAGTCGACTAGCGGCTCATGATCACTATTAACATTATTGTGATTTTGTTTTTAATGTTTGTTCATAAGGACTGAATAATGCTGTGAACCTCTTTCATTGTTACTCCATGTACGGGGCTTCAGATTTTAATGTTCATTATACATCCACTACACATTTTAAGCGCTTATTTCCTCTTGTTAAACCCAAACTGATTTTTGTTGTACAAGAGGAAAAATGTGGGGGGGGTTTTAGACATCATTTTGGGTCATTCGACGTTTCAAAGATAAGAGGAGGAGTTGTCTTCACTCCTGGTATATATTGTGTTTGTTTATTATCAGAAAGCGGAGCAGTGGGGAGCTGAGTGACACATTGACCCCGGACCCAAATGGCATTGTGGGAGTTCGAATTCAGCACAACTGGCGAGAGAGGGGGAACCAGAGCAAATGGAAAGGGACGGTACTCGACAGACTGAGCGTAAACCCCTCCCTCTTCATGGTGAAGTACGACGGCTTTGACTGCGTCTACGGCATCGAGTTGTTCAAGGATGAGCGAGTGTCCAACCTGCAGGTCTTGTCTGAGACGGTCGGTGAGTCGGTGGCGACTCTCCTTTTTGTCTGTGTCCACTTCCATCAGTTCGCTGGTTTTTACACAGGCAGTTTCCATCCATAATGCGTGTCCTCTGTGCCTGTGTCTCTGCAGTGAACAACAAAATAAGGATACCCCCAGGGGCTGAGGAGCTGGTGGGCAAAGCTGTGGAGCATCTGTTTGAAAAGGAGGATGGCGAGAAGAACGAGTGGAGAGGCATGGTTCTCTCCAGAGCTCCGATCATGACCAACTGGTATTATATCACTTATGAAAAGGACCCTGTTCTTTATATGTACCAGCTGTGGGACGACTACGCTGACGGAGATCTCCGGATTTTGCCTGAAGCAGGTAATTTGTGTTCAACAGAGGCTGATTGATAGCTCACAGCTTTAAGTCTGTGATTATTTTTGTCCCGAGGCTTTGGAAATGAAAACTGGTACATGCAAGAAAAAAAAAAAAATGTTTTTTACGCTTTGGAGAACTGTATAACTTTATTTCATTTTCATTCATTTATTTATTTTGCCATGGGTAAACCATGTGAGTCCACCACCAGCAGTAATGGAAGTCAACTGGTTTGACTGCCAGCAACAAAAAGATGATCTCTGAGTAAATGTCCTTCACAGTATAACAAAATGTTTTTCTTGTGTTTAATGAAATGTGGTTCTGATGGTTTTGGGCAGTCTTGCTTCAGACAGACAAACCACACCAAAAACGTTCTTCTGTCTTAGCAGAATGAGAACCAAGATGTTACTCTGTCGTATCAAACACTGGAGCCATCCTAAAAGCATGAACATGCTTCAACATGCAGAAAAACTACATGCTAATTTGAAATTATCATTATTTGGTGCGTGTAATTTGAATAACCACGACTTAACGATCCCATTAAGGTTGTATGTAAGAGAGGGAACATTTTCTTTTTTTTTCTTTTTTATTGTGGTTAAACAACACAGTCAAAGATGGTAGCTTAGCATTAGTACAGCCTGCCTTTCCCAAATAAACTGTAACTCCTCCCATCGTTAAAGACGTTAAATGCATATACTGCAGCCCTGAAATGTTCTACACGTGCCAAAGGGGCTGCATGGGATTAAAAACATATTCACATTTACAGTGGACTACTTGCACAGATTAACATGCTAATATTAATGTAACTATTCCTCATTCATAACTGAGATTTCCACTGCATGTTTTTTTTTTTTTTAACATCCCTCTTACGTGCTTCACGCAAACACCTCTAGAGCGTTTCCCACGAACAATCTATTACAAACTGCATATGTGAGCTGCAACTACTGAGCAATTCAACCTTTAGAGAGATTTATTTTATTGTTCCCGACTTTATGAGTCATTTACAGATGTTCCCTCTCCTCCGCAGAAAACAAGCACCTGTTGCCTGCAGACAGAAAACCAGGAGAAGAGACAGAAAGCCTGGTGGGGAAACAAGTGGAGTATGTTACTGACAAGGGTGTAAAGAGGACAGGGCTGGTCATCTACCAGGTCCCAGCCAAGCCCTCGGTGTACTATATCAAATACGACGATGACTTTCATATTCATGTCTATGATCTGGTCAAAACCACCTAGACATTGTGGACATTTTTAATCTCGTTCTCCAGCCTTCTCTCATTCACCTTTTGTTCCGTCGTTAAATTCTGTTATCCAAAACCATGGCAGGGTTGAGTAGTAGTAGCTGATTTGCTTTATTGTTCAGAAATTAGTGCCCTTTTCGTTGATATGCACAGTAGAACTGTAGCACTGCTTTGTTTTTTACTTCTTTTTTTTTTTAAGGGGTTGGGTGTTTGCTTCTTAGAAAACCTTACATTGGACACTTTAATATTGTGCTGCTATGGGCTGTGCAGTCATTACTGCATTGCATTGTTGCCATTAATCAGTCTGTTAAGCAGTTCTCTTAATTAAGTCCCATTGACTTTAAAAACAGCACAGAATGTTGTCTAATTACACTTTTTGTTCTCGGGGTTCTTTAGCTAATAAGCTTGTAACACACAGTGTTTGGGGGGAAAAAAAACAACAACTTTTAATTTGTTGTTAGTAGAAGAAATCAGTGGAAACAGCCTTAGAAAATCCCCTCAATCAGGCCCTTTTAATGTCAAATGCCAATATATCCCTGCATCTTTCTGGACCAGATTCAGTATTTCAACGTTCACAGTTGTGATTTATTAATTGGCAAGATATTCCATTATGGGATTCTAACTTGGCTTTTCTTCTTGTGATGCTGAAGGAAGGTTTGAAATATGCTATAGCACCTTGGTGTTCACTTGTGAGTTGCTAGATGAGTAATTGAACGCACACAAATCAGAAAGTGCCTTTAGGCTTGTCAGTTTGGCAATATTGTACATACCGTTTGGTTAAACTGCGCTTTATATTTCTGCAATCGAAGGCTGCTCTTTAGTTTTCGCTCATAGCTTGGGGAAAGTTCCGCAACCATCAGTTTGTGAAAGTGGTGTTGAAACGTCCTTCAAATGTAAAACACATTATATAGCTTGCATAAACCTCACTGTTGATGTTGTGGGCAGCACTTTATGTATAAAGTTTACATAGTTTATTGTGCAGTCTAATACGTTGCTCTCAATGTTCTTCAGAACAAATGAGGCAGACATATGCTTTAAATGATACGCATGAAGGGGGGAAAAAAAATGAAGAAAATAATGCTGCGATACAAACAGATGACAGTATTTACTCTGTGAAACTTGTGTATAATGTCGCTTGCTGGGATTATTTCGTTTTGTAACCATATTTCTTTCCAACTTTAGCCTCTTATGAACAAAACATTTAACATACTTAAAATTTGCACCGTTTCCAGCATTTAATCAGCTAACAAACCAATTTGTTGCAACTATTTCTGTTTCAAGTCTTTAAAATCCCAAAGACATCGTGTCTGCTTGCGGAATTGAGTTCATCCAATTTTTGTGAGTGTTGTAGCTGCTGGTTTGGTTTTAGCCTCTTCAGTCTTTTACAGTTTTTCTATACCTTTCAGTTTTCTGTTTTAACTTTAGATGCATCACCTGAACAGTGCCTGAAGGTTTGGAAACTTTTATTTTGTCATAAGAGGCAATTCGTGCTAGATAAGTTATTTTCCTGCATTCAAATAAAGACAATAACACTATACATCACTGCTAACAGTGCTTTTGTTGTGTGGGTTCGAGTCAAACTACTGCGCTCTTTATGCTTCAGTTGCCTCTTCCTGTTCTGAGTTTGTAGCAGAATCAAATGGCTGTTTGTGTCATTATTATTCTGTTGTAATAAAAAGGTTTTGCATACTTGTTTTTCTCTTTGAACACACATGTTGTAAATGAGATTTGACTCAATAAATCAAACTAAAGACAAACTGTGTTTTAAGATTGGTCTTATTGCAAATAGTGAAATTGCATATATACAACATTCTCTTACATTACTTGGACTGCTTGAGGACAGGGTGGTATCCATCGCTAACGGACATTGGTGACAATTTAATTTATTGGTATACACAAAACGAACAAGATATTTTAAAGACATTTTGCTTCTCTGCTTTATGTACTACTTCCATGTAATGCCACTTTCAATAAAATAACCACTAAATCCTTCAGCAGAGAGCACTCCTTGGAACTGGATTTCACTTAGTTTTTTTTGTTGACCATCTTCTTGAAAAGGGGGACAAACATTTAAAGGAGTACTGTCTTTTCTCAAGTGCAAAAGTCAGGTGAATTGAAAGTGTGAGGTCACCCTGAGAGCGTCTGTTCATTTGATGAGGTCCTTTACATACTGCAATCCCTGATTTGAGTATTCAGCTGTCTTTGTTGGCGCTTCGGAAAGTTTGGAAATCGTCCACCGGACTCCTACATTGACAGAGGGAAAAAAAAAAAAAAAAATTGTTTTCAGTGTGAAACAACAGAATACTTCTCTCAAAGTCAAATGGTGACACAGAAATTGAATGATTGATCGAATGAATTTACTGCTAACAGGTATGACTGACTGTATCAGAATGATCGAAGTACACCACTCAAACTTTTTTTTTTAATATGCAAGTCATTTTTTTTTTCCAAGAAAAAGTGCCATTTTGCTCTTACCCGAGTTCCATGATTTCACAGGAGAGAACTCAATCTTAGGCATGGATGGAAGCTGAGCCTAAAGACAGTGAAAAAGAAAAGAGATTTGTGCACATTCGAACAGTGGGTGTAATCTTTTTTTTATCTGAAAATATGGAACGTCATTGAGAGAAAGAGAACTACTGACATTACCACGGGAGAAAGAAAAACAACATTAACTAAAGCTGTGCATAACCCAAAGAGTTTCTTTATGGAATTTTGTCTCTCATTTAAATGAATTACATTTTGTTGGTAAAAGCTGACAATATCATTTCTTAATCTCTACCTTCAGACCAAAATACTTCATCCATTCCTCTAAGGCTGGCGGTATAGCTGCTTTGGCCCTCTCCAGGGCCTCTGAGCCCTGCTCACTGCTTCCCAGCAGACCCGAGTCACAGGCGACGTAAACAGCTCCTCCTGCAATGGTCACCTTGGTGGCTAGTCTGCAAATGAAAAGACCAGAGGCAGCCATACTGTTAGCCAGAAACACTCGGCCGTGTACCATTAAAACAGTCTGCAATGAAAAAGCATAGACACCATACTACAATTACTGTGCACTACTTATGTTTGCCCTCTTTTAATGGGAAAAAAAAAAGCAGACAGTAGAACTTTTAAAGCATACGTTGACAAAATCAGCATATCTTCCCAAAGTCCAAATGTAGGGAGCACATAAACCAATTAAATTTGTGCTGATTTCGAAATATCGGGGGGATAAATAAGCAGAGTTTCTTAAAATAGCAGCTGGGAGGCTGCTGAACAGACTGACAGTTAATATTAGCGTTAGCTAGCAGGCTAATCATGCGTTTAGCACATCACCCACTACGATTTCAAAGAAACTCAGAAGTGAAAATAAAAAAAATACTAACTTCAGAAAGGGCCAAATCCTTGCTGCCATGGTGTACAGCTGTATAAGCTCCCTTTACGTGCACTTTTTAACAAAGACTCCCAACATCAAACCAAACAGCACTACCAGCTAGCTGCACTGAAGGACAAGTCTCTTTGCTCTGCTTGTTCCTGTGTACAAGTGTTTTGTCAATAAAGTTGTGCGTTGAAAGTCTTACGGTATTTCCGAGGAGCAGATTCGTTTGTCTCATCTCATTTGTTTTTCTCTGAAATATTAATTGCGAAGCAAGACAAAACGTTTTTGTCAAAAACTTTACCGCTCTCTATCTTTAAATAATCTTTAAATTAGATATGATTATCTAATATGTAGATTATTAGAACACACCCATTTAAAGAGAGAGAGAGAGAGAGAGAGGGAGAGAGAGAGAGAGAGAGAGACGTCTAATTATATAAGTAGCACCTCCTTCAAATTGTGAAAGTTATTTCACACTTGTTGCATAAAAGCTACAGCAAGTTTACAAGAAATGGGACCATTCGCAAA
>JAOXNZ010000117.1:15207805-15228553 GCA_028566095.1 Kryptolebias brasiliensis | reverse complement strand
AAAAATACTGATACTTAAGCCGGGCTAGGTGGCTATAAAGTCAAAACTTTTTGAGTCAAAAAGTAAATAAAGTAGATCTCAAACAAACCTTTAATTCTCCTGAAACAACTAAAGCTAATTTTTTTTTTATTTGACGTTGCATACCATTTCCTTTCAATAAAAAACAAACAAACTTTAAGGCACACAAGTAAAATTAAATGGCAACAGAGCTAGGACAAATTTGGCGAAAGATAAATCTGTCAAATAAATAAATAAACTAGTCTTCTTTGCTGTTGTGTCTTCTAGAGGATGCACAGTATGTCCAGAATAAGCTGCAAAGTCAAAATTGTTTTTTTTTTTTAAATCTCGATATACGGATACAGTTCAAACCGAGTTTGTTGTTTTTAAACAGTTTATCTCACCAAGAACACCACTTGTAAGTGGACTAGAAGTGCTGTTATTGTGGACAGGGTAATGAATGAGAATCTCTTGGCTAAATATTTTTACGCTCATAACAATGCACCACTTCTCCCTTTTACTCCTATTTTGTTTTCAATCGAGTGAGAAAACTGTGTGTCTGCCACAAAAAAAATCAATTGATTGAGTTGACATTACTATTGCTTCAATTGTACTGGATTCTAATTTTAATGTACCGCATGGTACCACATACTTTTCCAACACTACTTATTTAATGTTGGAAAAAAACAAAACAAAACCCTGCATATTTCAGGTTGGAAATATGAGTGGTATCAGTATGCATTCTCCCTCTTCACCAGGGACTAATTTCATTTAAACAAAGTAAACTCACCTATTTTTCCATTTAAGGGCACAAAATATGCATCGGATAATTATAATAACAGGTTTTCCTGTTAAGGATTTCATCCACTCACCCCAACACGGAGTGGGCTGCTGATGTGGAACCAAGCCAGATTGGCTTTATTTACATTCAAGTAAAGGACGCTGAGCAAGGAGCTGACATGACCTGACACGGTTCATGGTTCCACCAGTGAGGCCTGCCTGGGCCTCTACCTTAACCCCGGGACGTAGGGGTCAAAAACGCTCAGCAGCCTTCCTAGGATGAAGGCAGCTGGAGAAACATGTGATCTGGACTCAGTTTTAAATCCAGATTTCTTGGACTTATAGTCAAGATAAGAGCAGTGCAAGATGGGAACTTCAGGCACAAGAGAAAAGGGTTCGTGTGGGAGTAAAATAAAAAAATAAAAAAACAGAAAAGAAAAGGGGGGGGGTGAAAGGAGCTAGCATGGGTAGGGAATCCGATTTCCACATTTCTAGACACATGATCGAGGTACAGCATATCATTTATAACTGAAGATTTATTTGGAAACAGGTGCTCCTCCTCCGGCCAAGCAGCAAAGAAGCAGTCAGTCTTCTCTTTGTAACATCTGATTCACATGAACTGGGATTTCTGCTTGCCAAATAACAGATGCAGAGGTCAGCAATGTGGCTGTGTCAAACGAGGTTCATGAGAAAACTGGAGAGAAGCACGAGTCTGCAATGAGAGGAAGCTTCAAACTTGCAACACATGAGCAAAGCCACTTGGACTCAAGTGGACGTACTGTTCTTTCTCAGTAAAGCAGATTTTATTTAGTTTTTATTTATTTAAATACTTACCTCCCACCACAGTGATGTGTGTTGCGGGAATCTCTGTGACAAGGGCTGAGCAGATCAGAGCGGTCTGTTCAATGGGCCCTGCCTGCCGGACCCAAATTCTGGCCTGGGACACACAAGCATTGAGCACCACCTTGGATCCCGGGGCTACAACCCACTCTCACCCTCACTGTCTGTGGTTTGGGATGTTGTAGAGGTCAGGGTGAATCGCAGGTCAGCCATGGAAATGCTTGCGCCATTGTCTGTCTCAGAGAATGCAGGATAGAGGGATGAGCGAGTGAGACTGAAGGATGGCAGGAGGTGAGGGGCAGATGGGCAAACAGGGAGGCTGGCAGTTGGGCCAGAGGACAGGAAGAGCAGGGAGATTAATAGGAGGGATTTGGAAATTAGGAATTTCAGAAGTAGAGATGTGGCGAAAACACAAAGTCTCAGGGTAGAGAGACAGACAACTTCACACATGAGTTTGGCTGATCTTTGATTTTTATCTCATCCATATGTTGGAGTGAAAGATTCTCCGAAGCCAAGAAGCTGCAGGGCACATGGGTTTCTTTAAAGCTCTGCCAGTGCCCTTGACAAAAACTTCATCAAAACTCAAATCAGATCTCTTTCAGTTTTATGTACTTTACTCCATAAGAAAAGTGCCTTTAAAATGTACTTGACAGTTCTTGAACACCGTATTGGTAAAGCCTCTTACAGCCGCCGAAACAAATCGCTCACAGGGGCAGATTTGTAGATTTTTCTAATACATTAAATGAGAATATTTATACCAGATTTGAGGTGTCAGAGTTCTTTGTGAGAGTGATTGATGAGTGTTCAGTAATTGTCCATTGTGAGGAGAAGTCAGATGGAGACAGCGTGTCACCTCGGAGTGAGAGTAATAGAGCCGGCAAATGGAAGCGATTACGTCTAATATTCTCCATCTGGGAGTGATTGCCTCAGAAGACGAGTTTCAAAGAGAAGCACGGCGCGGAGCAAATAAAAAGGCAACTGTAATTTGCACAGGATTTACAAATCTCCTGAATCAAATTTGAAAATCTTTTGTGCACATCTTGTTCTGTTCCCCCTCACGACACTCACAAAGTGCTTGTACACTCATAAACAACGGCATGCGTCTACTCATCTATGATAGCTCGTTGCGCAAACACTAACAATGGCGGGGAACAAAGCATGAAATATTCTCTCCTGCAAGTTCGATTTATGTGCTCACAGATGAATACTCAGTGTATCTCAGAGTCTGCCTGTCAGCAATCACAAACCACCCAAGAAATAGATGCCAGTGTGTCAGAGTTGAGCAGCAGCCAGGTCAGAAGTGATCAAAGACTGCTGAGGAGAGACAGTGGGGGAGATGTAGGGGGGGGGGGGTTATCTGGTCCCAATTACATTCAATCTTGGGAAATTGGCAACGTGCAAAGTGAGTAAGATCTTCATGATGAGAGGAGGATGCCAGATGAGCCAAGGTGGTCTACTGACAGTTCTGACTTCACAGGGGGAAAAAAAGGAGAATATTAACTCTGGCACTGTGGGCAAAATGTCCACACACAGGATGATGACCCCGCATTCTCCACGACTTCATGACCTATTAGAATGTGGCTGGATTGTGGCAAATTCAGAAATCAACCTACATTGTAAAGGCTGTCGTGATGGTGCCATGCTCTTGGTTCTTACCAAATAGGTTTCCTCTGCTATGTTTGCTTACCAGAATGCTCTCCTGGTCCCTGACCCCAGTCTATATGCCCACCATTGTGCAACTCCTTCAAACCTCACCGGGCAGCAGCTACAAGTATTGGTCAGTGCTAGGTTTTTTTTTTCAATGAACTGCATCATGATCGTAGCCTAGGGATGAGCCAGCGCGGACAGACTAGTTTCAACATCTCAACAACAAGGCCACAGTGGTGCGCCCGCATGTTGTTGCGCTTATAATGTCATTGCTGACTTGACTTTTTAAGGACAGTCAAGCTGCAAATATACTGGGGCCTAAATCATGGAGCGAGCGAATTGTGACATCAAGAAAGTGAAGTTGCCACAATTGGCAAAGCTTAATGACAATGTTGAAATTTATATTTAATATCTGCAATGATTGTACCTTCTTGACTTTTGTTCAGTTGTATAAATAAGTTGAATAAACGAATCTGCTTCGCAGACATTGCACTGTGGCTCTTCCTGTTTTAGAAAACGCCATGTGTGTAATGCACAGCAAACGACAAAAATCAGGATCTGCAAACAAGACTGAAACAACACATTCCTCTTTGTGTAACAGGGTAAATAAAAACAGTTTTTTCGTTTGTTTACTCACTGTTTGGGTTCTTATTTACTATTGTGTTCATGTCAGTACTGTGAATGCAAAAGGTAAAAGAATAAAACTACAAAGATGTGTAATTCTCAGGATTTAGTTACTTGTTAAATTACATCAATCCCAGTAAAGTGTTATTACTTCAAACATAACTTTGTGCAACACTGCAATTAAAATGTTTTTGTGTCTTGTTGTTTTTCCAAATAAACTGTTACGTCAATGTTCTGTTATGGGGCAATAAAGCAGGAGTTCAGGACTTTAAATCCATTAAAAATCACTGATTCAGTTAATTAACCATTAACAATGTGTGCAAATGTAATGAATCTTTAGGGAACCTTTAAAAAGATGAACTAACAAAGGCTTTTTCTTTGTATGCAAAGGTGTTGAATGGACCACATTTCCCCACATAATGAATGGTGATAAAGAAAAAGGAGATAACCGAAGACGCATAACAAAAGGGATTTCACTTGCTGTGGGTTTCACTCTGATTTGTCAAGTGGTTTCTTCTGCCTTCTGATTGGCCGGACTCTGTGGCCAAAGAATGCAAAAAAAAAAAAAAAAAGAAAGAAAAAAGGAAAACTTTACCCTTCACTGAGCACCTCTTTGCTCAGATCCCCCCATCCCCCACATAAGCCTCCCTCCTCCATAGCCCTCACTCACCTCCCTCTTCCTACTATTCCCTGGCCGTCAACCACCTCTCTGCCCCCCCCTCATTCTCTCCCAGTTGCCTCACGGCTTGCTGTGACCCATCTTGCACCTCCCGAAGCCCACAACAGACGCTTGGTGTGTGAAGAAGGTCAGGAGTTCAGGTTTGGCTGAGGCTCCATTCTTCCCTCTGCACAGAGGAGGCCTGCCCTGCGGGTTTATAATTATCTGCCGTTGGCATTCAGCACAGGTTCAAGCACAGTGCAAGCACTGGCACCGGCGTGGGGGGATGCGCTTGGCTACACACTTGGTGATTAGTTGCCCCTAATTGTCAGTTCCTTGTTCCTTTTACCTTTCTCGCCTCTGTTGACATGACTCTGACCAGTTAAAACATCCTCTCATAAAAAACTCAGGGCTGAGTGTATTTGTCTGCATTGCGGCGGTCTCATGACATTTACGTCTCACCAAAAGCAAAAGTTTCAGTTTGTGAGGTTCCTTTCCAGATATTTGTACATATATTGATTCTAATGTTTTTGTTATTTGAACTAGTGCTAAGAACGTCCAGTATCTGACTGCCTTTGCAGCATTTTTAACTGAGACAGGTGAATTCATAAGATGGAACTCATACTTACCCATTCACTCCACCATTTGCTCCACCACAAGGTCTCTGTGATGTAAATTTTGTCATCTGTAACTGTCAAAAAGGGTCCGCCAGGTCCTTTCACAGACAACTGCGTACACAACTCATTTTTGTGACCCCATGGACGGTGTGATTTGACTGCTTGGTGTGTGACAGTGAAACTCCCATTCAAAGGGTGGCGCCAAACACACAAAGGACATAAATAAAAACTGCAAATAAAAACCACGAATGAAGGACGAAAAACATCAGTGATGCTTGTTTTGAGGGAGATTTACTATTATCCACTCAAGCTACCTTTTTTTGCATATTTTTTAAATCAACAGTTGTCACACCAGCACAAGAACGCCACCTATTGGGCTGGAGTGTATACTATAAACCTCTGAGACAAATGCTGAAGGGTAGGATTGATAATTTTCCAATAGCTTGTGCACATGAACACAAACAAGTCTGTGTTCTTTAAATGAAAACGTTTTTTTTTAATCCTGCATTTATCGTAAGTATTTTATCTTTGTAGCTTTATCAGTAAACCTAAATGTGCTGAAGTTTTCCTCGTAATAGATGACACAGCAGATTGTATTGGTCTCTACAGCTCTCTGAGAGGAAATGAACAAAACATAATGTAAAACAAAAAAAAACAATCATACAGGTGGGATGTCACAATGGTGACGCTTTGGGATTCTTTCTAAAATTTTGCAAAAAATTGTTATCTTAAATAAGTTCCACTAAAGTGAATTGATTGTATTTACAATCCAAGTTTGTTTGTTTTTCTCACAGATGTAGATGCACTTTTATTTGTAATTCACATCAGATTTTCTCTCCAGTTTTTGTGGAGCGACTGAGTCAGTTCCACTCAAAGGTGAATGTGGTGCTTCCATCAGGCATTTATAGTGGCACTGACAGGCAGAGTGATAAATGACGTTGGATAAATCCATTCTTCAATGACTTCAGAGATGTCTCCGCGCCATTAGTCATTCACACTAGAGATCTCTGCAAGAGTCCATCATTGCTGCTTTGAGAAGCACATCTGCAGACCTTGAGACAGACCCTGAAAGGGGCTCACAACTGTTGGGGCTGTTGGGCGGAGGGGGCAAGGAAAAAGAGGAACAGCAGTCAGACAGATGTGGGGCTTGGATCTCTGCCAAGCAGCACCGTCATCCTATAGCAGACCCTTCATCTCAATACGAGAGTGTGAGAGAAAGAAAGAAATAAGGGCGAAAGAGATGTAGGGAAACAGCAGGGAGTGGAAAAAGAAGGACATGGTTTGATTGTTGTTGTTGTTGTTCTCAAACCCTATTTTTCCATCAGAGAACATCTTCCAAAATTTGTGGGTTCATTTCACTGTGACTGCACACCCATGGGATTATCAGTAGTCCAAGCTGACATTAAAATAAAAGTGAAAAAGAAAAACTCATTAAATTTGAAATCATTTATTGTGCAAACCCTCCTCTGAATGCAGCTTGAAGGGCCTATTATTCGTTGACATTTTGGTGGAAAGTTGAATTAGTCCTTGGAGCCCTACATAAAAATCTATATTTAACACGAGCACAGATGGTTGGAATAAAAAAGAAAATTGCCCCGCTTCGCCTCTGTTTTCGGTGCAAGGAAGAAGTTGAGATTTTTGCCAATTTCCAAGAGCTCTGTGGGATGAGACATGGACTTTTGACAGGTGTTTGTTTGAATATCAAACAGAACCACTGAGGCCTGCAGATGGCAGGCAGATTGCATTCCAGACAGAGGCTTCAGTCTGGGCTCAGAGCAGTGGGAGGGGGTCCATCTTTAACTCTTCAATAGTTCTCCAGGGGAATTAGTTTCCAAATGTCTCGTTTGCCTGGCTGTTATCATCATCATCATCATCATGGCCGTCACCACTGGGCCAGAAGTCTGTAGAAAGTTTGTCCACAGTGGAGCAGCAAAGCTCTCTATTTTTCCAAAAGCTTTGAGCAAATATGAGCTCAGTGTTGAGTCATAAACAAAGACTGGAGAGTTTGATGATTGCTTTTGTGCTTTGCCAGTATTTAGGCTTAACTTTAAACAACTGCCTAAGTTCTCTTGTTCAGGGAGGTTTTGCTTAACAAGGTGTTGCAGTAAAGATATAGTTCACTGCTTAGAGCAGTGGTCTTGAATTAATATTCAGTGAGGTCCACCTAAAAATCTTGGTCTCTTGCAAAGGGTCAGGGTATATGAATTTAAACTTCCTCTTAGTGACAGCCATGCTAGTTTTCTTCACTCGCCATATGTGTGTTTTCAGGCCTGTACCTCTCTGTGGGCTGGCAGCTTCTTTCTGCAGAGGAAAACCATGGATCAGACGTGGGAATTACCGTAAATGCTAGAAAAGTGGTGCCACCTAAATTGAATCTGCATCTGATCTAGGTCCAGCTCTGGACCGCAGTCTGCCATTCAGGGATCATTTGGAGTTCTATTTTGTCTACAGCATGGATGTCAAACTCAGTTACGCTTAGGGACAATCTCAGTCAATATTTATTGGAAAAAATATACAAACTGACCTTGGTTTTCAAATATGTTATGTCAGTTAATTAATATAGATATATAAACTACTCAAAACACTTTGTATAGAATTTAGAACAAACATCACATTTAAGTTTAAGTTTAAAAAGGCGCATAGTTAGCAGGAGAACGCCTGGATCCGGTCCTGTGGGAGCATCACAAATATAGTCAAAATCACAAAGATCAACCAGCAAAACCAGCGCAAACAACCGACACAGTCGGAAGGTGGTTCATTCTTTTAGGAAACTGTGGTTTTCAGGTAAAAGATGTCTCTTTAATTTCTCGTGTGATTCAGGAGCTGGCTGACAGCGAGGTTAGCTGGCTAACTGACAGACTTGCTGTGGAAATCAAAGAGAGTGGGAGGGAGGTACGAAAAGCTGGCCAGGTATTCTTCTGAGTCAACAGTAAACTGACTCCTGGCCAAAAAAATAAAGAAATCCACGTGATTCCTGAGCTCACGAAAAGCAAACAACTATGTCTGTTTGCGCTTGTTTTTTTTTTCCTTCAGTCTTGTCAGTTTGTACGTTTTGTTGTGATTTGGAGCCGTTTTAGACTAGTTATAAAAATATCTCAGTTGCATGTCATCTCATCCCTCACCTATATTTGGATAACCTTCTATAAGAACAT
Source organism: Kryptolebias brasiliensis (assembly GCA_028566095.1). Classification (NCBI taxonomy): domain Eukaryota; kingdom Metazoa; phylum Chordata; class Actinopteri; order Cyprinodontiformes; family Rivulidae; genus Kryptolebias; species Kryptolebias brasiliensis. The sequence continues at coordinate 15,220,238 of JAOXNZ010000117.1, read as the reverse complement.
CCATATCCTTGTATTTCACTACAAAACTGTGCAATGGAGTCTGCGCTTACTTTCATGTAGATTCTTACTGCTCCAAAACACTTTAGGGACCAGCAAAATAATTCTGCTAAAAACATTTAAAATTCCCCATAGGTCCAATTTTTTTTTTTATTATTATTTTAGAGGTATTTAGAAACGTGAAAAGAATTCAAGCCCATCTGCACTTTCAAGAACAAAAGCAAAAGCACACACAACATGTACCAGATGTGCTTTTAGACTCTGTGGCCCTTTCTCCATCAGCAGCGTGCACTCCCCTTTTCCTGACGGTGGCTGCCTGTCAGCATGCATATTGCCCGAGGTGTTTGATGCATCAGGTCAGCCCCAGTTTCCAGCACAAGCGTCGTGGAGAAAATAAATGAAGGTTTCTCACCATGAACAACCCACAGAGCAAAATGGAGTCTGTTCACCCTACTGCTCCATTGTGTTCATGCTGCTTTATTTTGCTGTAACAATGAGCACCTCCCACTCTTCCGTGACCCACAATGAGGATGGCTGCTGTTATCTTTATAACCCAGATACTCAACAAAATGACCTCGAAATAAATGAACCCCAGAGCCAGATTTGTGTCTTTAACTTGTCAGAGAAGTCTCAAATTCCCTATGTGCCTCTGGAATGCTTGACTCCCATCTTTCCAAGAGTTGGGTCGGGGAGGAGCAGATGTTAGTCAAGCAGATCCAGTGATTTGTTGGCTTCATACTAGATGGTTTCCCTCTTTATGCCAGACAACTTCACTCAGGGTTTCTGAGGACTGTTCATCCCATAAACACAAAAAGTTTTCATTGTGCTTTCCCTCTGACAGAAACCACATGACATGGATAATTGTGAAAAGCCAATAAAATCGCCCGCTTGCTAACACCAGCCTGACACTGGGACAACAGAACGTGACCACATGCTGTTGTACATGAACAGACACAAAGCAGGGCTACTAACCGAAGCGGGAGAATTTATTAAATAATGCCGATCGAATCTCGAGTGTCCTGTTTGTGCCAGAAAAGCCCATGTGCTGGCAGTTTCTGAACCTCGCCCTGTTTGAATTTGGTTAAGTCTTATGTGCAAGTCTTTGATACAAAAGAGTTCAGGGTGAGAAAAGCCCCTCAAACAAACTCAAAGTCTGAACAAAAGAGGGATGGAGGACTCTGCTGAAAGAATGTGGCCCCTCTTTCAGCTGCTGGTATGCTTGCAGCTCTTCCTGTCAGGAGGAGAGAAATCCCGAGAAGAAACAAACTGATGAAATGCAAAACAATTCCAACCTCCTGCCGCCTGCTGATTGATTGATTAGGACTTGTCACATTTGTCTTCCATTCAGTTTGCCGGACATACTAAGGGGGACTTTAAACCCATTAAGATTTAGATAAATCCGACTTTTGTTTCTGTTAAAGAACTGAATTTTGTTAGCAGTTGGCTTATTTCCATTACAATTAATTCCAAATTCATTTTATTTAATGCTCTGCTGATGGTATAGTCATTTTCATGATAATCCAAATAACCAAGAGCATGAGGGGCCCACGGGACTCAGCTTTTAATGTCATCACACTGATATCAGCGTTTAGCGCTCATTAGCTTGTGGCCACATCAGAGCTGTGTTAATGCAGATGCAAACCAAACATCTCTGCTTCTTTGGCTCTGAAAGGGTTCAACATGTTTAACACAAGCGGTTTCGGTGTCTGCACAGATCGTGCAAGCTCTTCATCGGTAATGAATTTATGAAACAAGACAACTTTGTTGTTGCCCAACGCCATGAAAGGAAGGCAATAATGTAATCAGCTCTGTATGAGTGTGAGTCTGTCTGTCTGTTTGCAAAAATATCTGGTGAACCAGCAAATTGATTTGAGTGAAACACTCAGAAAGTAATCCTTATGATGTACATCTAGACCTGACAACTTTTGGAGTCAACCTGATTCAAGATGGCCACCACAGCTAATTAACCTTAGCAAATACAAAAAAAAAAAATTGCTGTAACTCCATCATTTTTACAAATATTGAGCCAATATCTGGTGTGGTAGTAGAGGAGTATTGTCCCGATCACATAAAGATTTTAAAGATTTGTTCAGCAATGAGGCCCTAACGAATTGCATTCCTTCAAGGAATGCTGGTTTAATTTTAGGATTGTAATTGTGAGAGTAAGATTTCTTTTGCAAGAAAGTAACTGATCAGAGATTTAGCCACAGTATACAACAATTACATATAAATTCTCAGCCTCATCATATAATTGCAACAAAACAAATGTATGTGTCTATGTGCTGTGAATTGATCCTCTTTAGCTGCTACAAGAAGCAGCCGTGGTATTAAATCCCAACAACTTTTTCTGTAAGATCAACAAAATCTCAAAATTGCGGTTGAAGCACTGAAAGCCGAAGCCACAATACATAATCATATTAATGCAGAAAAGCCTTTCTGTTTCTTAACTTAGTAAAAAAAAAAAAAAAGAAGCAAATCCATCTTTTCTTACAATCACTTCCAAGTTAAAACTTGTTGGTTTGTTTGTTCTCCTGCTCTTGTTTTGCTTTGCCTTCCTCAAGCTGCAAGCCTTTAGCTTTGCTTTGACAGGTGGAGATCAACTGGAGTGATTGCTGTTGGCAACCATGTGGGATTGGAGAGAGGAGGTGGCCACAGGGTCAGCAGCAGCAGAGCTATTCTACACCTATACAATAACACAAACAGGCCGGCATAGAGTTCACAACATGCCTTTATCCTCTGACTACAAATACACCACAACGCCGCTTCGAATTTAACTCTGAAGGCGGCAACAAAAGAACCAGAAACCTTTGCACTATGTGTTAACCTACTGTTAGCTTTTCTTCGCCGTTAGATGAAGCCAACTATCCTGTATCCTGTATCCTGCTCGGTGATGAATGGTCAGAGAAAAGCAGTCAAGCCTTATTGACTTCCGCGGCAGATACTTAAAACCATCGAAACAGAGGTTGGAGCGATTAAGCAGCAATCACATTCGTAATTATGATAATGTTAATTGAGCTTGTCAAGGATGAATAATTTCAGGGGAGACAGTAAAATACACCTAACAAGTCTGTTCTTAGCGGTAAACATGGGGCTTTTTAAAACTGTAATTAGCCTTTTAATGTGTAGCACATGGCTTACAAGCCATTCGTGGCCCGACCTCCCCTTCTCACTCAGCCACTTTCCTCTTCTCTCCGTAGGACACGCTTTTCACATAGCTGGAAATCTAACCACACAAATAGGAACCTCTCTCTGTGGGGTGGGGTTGAGGCATAGATAGGCGTATTTCGGCAATTGCGTGACAAGTTGTTATCTTTCTGTTCATACAGGCAAACAGGAGGTACAGAACACCATTTTTTCCCAAGCTTCTCTTTTGTTGCTTCTGTTGAATTCTGTCATTCTTCTCTGAATATTTGGTCCCATTTGTGCGCAAAAATGAGACTGAACCTCATATTGGCGAGATGTATTTTCCTGCAGTTCTTCTAGAATAGTTCAACCTTTTAACCAAAAGAGAGACAACGTTTGAAACCAACAAAACCAGCGTAAGGGCTCCCAGTCTTCTAGTCTTTCTCACAACTGCTCCTTGTGCTTCCGAACCCACCCAAATTGTTCAAGAATTCCCCCTTTTGAGACAGACACAAATAATTGGTCACAGATTTATTTATTTTTTTTGTTGGCAGGTCACAAAGGAACCTCCTATTCACCCCTGCACAGCTGTCTCCTCATCTCTGCCCCAACTACTCCCAGCCACTCTACCATTTCCCCACCATGGTCTCCACCATCAGGCAAACGCTTGGGCGCTGCTCATCGCCAAAACACAGCTCCTTTCACTGCCACAATAAAACCATCAGGACACATGCCTCTCGTGACCCTGACCTAAACCCCCTTTGTAGACCTCCTTATGCCTTAGGGGCTCAGTGACATCTATGGGACCCTTGAGCCTGTTAACAATTCCCTTTGATAGGAGATTTTCCACTAATTAAGGATTGGCTGGTTTTGATTTATGCACCTGATGCAAAAAAGGGTGTTTTCACAATCAACATCCTTTTAAACGTATAACAAAAATATATATGTTTTGGTATGCATTTATCAGAGTGTTATCGACAATATAAACAATGAGAGACTTCAGGGCTACCGAGTGTTTTGTTTTGTGTGTCACAAGACAGTCGGGTTGAAAAACCCTTGTTCTTTCTAAATATGGAAAGGAAAAAGAAATTTAAATCAACTTTTAACAAGAGGCCCATAGTTAGTGGCCACTCACCCAAAAGAAGTTAAGATAGATATGGTCTAACAAATGGTTTTTACATTTCCCTACCATGTAGTCTGTTACAATTTTGCCACTAGGGTTTGTCCTAGCCCTCAGCTAATCAAACACAGTTGTACATGAAGGAATCTGTGGAGGATTTTTTTTTTTTTTTTCCCCAGCAGAATGAAATAACAAAAGTCAAACAACAGCTATAGGCAGATGTGTTTTTGCCTTCATGCAAAGGACCATAATGATGTTTGCACACAGTAGTTTGAATGCATTTGAACCTTATCATTATGTTTGTGCCCATATAAAATGGTGTCATTTGTATTTTTCTAAATTTGCCATTTAATGATGACAGGGAGGATTATGTAAGTGTTATTAAAGTTCAAGGTTTTTGCTAGCCAATGCCATAGTGTTTCAGTGTCCTTTTTGGGAGTCAGAAATCTACCATTGTTATGAAAAATGCCTAATTGTGAAGACAATGTCTGTTCAAGACTGTAACGTTGTGTCTTGTTACTGCTATAAAGATAACTAGAGAATCATAAGTTATTAAAGCTGAACTGAAACCTGTTTTGAAACCAACATCAGTGAAAATATAGCCATAAAATATGTTTTTTTTTTGTAGAAATTTTAAATAAAAAATAAAAAAATACTACATTTTTTGGCAATTCTGAATATTGAAAAAAACACTCTGTGTTTTCGGCTTTTTCCGTGACCACTCCGGAAGTCTGACGTCCGCTGAGCCGCTGAGGTTCAGCCGTTCATCAGTGAGTGGATGAATACCGGTACAATATAGTTCAGTACGTTGGAATTAATCGTTCGAACTGGCCAGAAAATACCACTGGAGTTTCATTTTTTGGCTTCCTGAAAGATAAACACCTTCCTCAGATTAGGATCTATAAGCTCCGATGTGGGAATTACTATCAGAACTCGGGTTTGGATCACTTCAAAGGGGAGCACCGCTCCGACCATCGTTACGGTGTTGGACTGGCTTCACACCAAAAAAAACCAGGAACTTTTTCCAGCAGCAGTTCTAACTATTTTTAATTTTTAGGGAAAGTTACATGTGGAGGATGACATCGCCGCAGAGAAGGAGACAAGCAACAGGAAGTTTTACTTTAAACGTGACGCTGTCATTAAAAGGTCTGAGCTGCTGCAAGGCCGACAGCCTGAGATCAGTTTGTGATTCAGAGCAGAGCAGTTATTGAGGAACAAATACAAACAATCCATGTGTGATTAAACAAATGGCATAGTCTGAACCTGCTGTTGATTAGTCTACTCTGGTGTGAGAGTTAATAATGGTCACATTGTTTACAAGTTAGCATTCGATTAGCATAGTTAGCATCAGGTTAGCTTCGAGTTAGCAATGTTAGTTCTCTCCTGCCATCTTTGTTGATTTGCAGTGTCGTGTACTGATGTTTTGACAACGATCTTGGGGTAATCGGATCTCATCGTTCCACATTCCCAACTCGTCCTTATGTGCATTGTTTTGTCGGCCATGACGGTCCTGGTGATCATCAGAATCCGAATCTGAAAAGTTTACTTATCTGATTCCGGAGATCCAGCCTTCGGTTCAGGTTCATACTGGTATGGTTGTATATCCATTACTCCCACGAAGTCTTCCAGCATTTCTTCGTGTTCAAAAAAGGCTTTTTTTCCCATATCCACTAGTAAACAACTAGACAAGAGCGGCGTCAAAAACCACACAAATCACCCACTTCGGAAATTAATGACTAAAATGCTAAAAACTGTTTATTTAACTTTTAGGTCAAAAAACGGGTCCCTGCAATGTTGTGTGGATGTGTTTGACTAAATCACATACATGAAATGTCAATTTTTGTAGATTTGATTTCAGTTTAGCTTTAAATTATTGGGGCTATTCTCTGAGTAAGATAACGGTTCCTGAGCGGGCTCTGATAAGAGTAGTGGATAGTTTGACGGCTTCATGAGAACCTGTCCAAATCATTCTAAGGGCTGTCTTACCTGTCTCCAGTGTCTTACTTATCTACTGCAGGTAAGATACTGACTGTTCATTAGAACGCCACAAAACCCTCTTTTAGATCATTTGAACAAGTCAGTAAATGTCAGAAGTGTAAAATCAAGCACACCCACAAGGAGGCAGAACCATTAGTTTTATGTCTCACAATATGTTGGGTAAGATTTTTTTTCTTCTTTTTTTCAGTTGATTTGTTGCTACATGTCTTAATAACTAATTAAATCTAATTAAATTTATTGTTTAAATTAAAAGTATGTGTGGTTTATAAAATTACAACCCTAACATGACTAGTAAACATATTATTAAGCGTTAAAAAAATACAGTCTTTTTATCTCTTGCTTCATGTAGTGGAGCACTTTGGATTAGTACATATATTGTATAAATCTGTGCTTAAGTAATTTGCTGGACATTTACCCAATTCCTGATGAAACACATTTAATAATTTTATGGAAACTGTATAGTTTTCATAAGGTTCTAATATGAATTTCTTATTGGATTTTTTTTCCTACAATATGGTGAATTAGAAAAAAAAAAAAAAAGAACAAAATCTCCATCACAGTGTTGAAGAGAGCAGAACTATGCTTTTACAGGAAACAGGAGAAAGCAGAGCAACACGTTTCACCCTCAGCTTCCTGCACTTTCTCCGTTTTCCACCAAGCATAATGGATTGCATGTGCAGAGTCCGTCTTGGCTGAATACTAAGAAGACTAAAACAGACACAGAACAGGAAAAAAAAATTTAAAAAAGGAGAAAGACGCACAAATAAGAAACCTGTGCGGTGAGGAAAAACAAGGGAGAAGAAGAAGCATTCAGGAGAATAACATAATTACAATTCCAGTCACAAACCGACACAGCAGCTTGGGCACTGATCCTAAAGTTCTGGAGCAACCTCACAAAGCTGTTCCCAAGGGGCTCATGGGAAGGCATAGGTCAACCACCCCTTTCCTGACTCACCACATGTTAAAGGAATTCAGCAGTGCATTGTGGGATGGATGTGACACCAATAACCCCCACAACGAAGTTTCCAAATGACTAACACATACACCCTAAAAGCCCATCTGCCATTTCAGCGTAGGAAAAATGACAAATGTTGATGGAAATCAGGAATGTGTAATGTCATGATTCATGCAGAGTAAAAAAAAAAAACGTGAATTAGATACATTTTACTGTTTTGTTGTTTGTATTGACATATTTTGACTTTACTTAGTTGTCGTTTACATTATAGGAGATTCAGTTTTTGATGTAAACTAGGAGATCATCATATTCTCCCCATAATATTCTTTATTTTTGGCTAAACTCAGCCTACTCTGTACTTACAAATGGATGATTCACTGACCTAAGTTAATGTTTTCCATGTAACAAATGTGTTTATCACAGTGCTTTTATTCTTATCTGTTTGCCAAATGGAGACAGTACAAGCTATTGTAAGAGAAAACACTGATAAGGCACACAATCAGGAGTGTTCCCCTGGAGAAGCAAATGTTGGTCAATCCGTTTAGCTTTTCAGCTTGGAAGCTTAGATTCTTGGGTGGTTCTATGTCTTCTTACTAAATTACGTTTATTGGTAATCAGACCTGAAGCTTGTGAACTGCAACTCTCTAATATGGCTGAAAATTGAGTTGCAATGCGAAGAAAAATGAAGGAAAGGAATGATTTAATTTAAAAAAAATTTGGTGGCAGGAAGTTTCTGAGGATTATCATATAATGGGTTTATGTTCAGGGAGTTCTGGAATGCAGTGTGTTGTTTGAAGAAGCAACAATTGACTGATTGAAAATGGGCAAAAATAACTGAAGGATTACCATTTTCTGACAGCTGATAAAACGATGATCATTTCTGATTTATCGGTTTCCTTCTCTCGTGGTTACAAAAGTGTTCGGGAGGAAAAAAGAAGTGACACTTTTAAAGCACTTAAAAAAAAAGCTTGACATTTAAAACAATCTTGACACTTGAGGATTAATTTGTTTCAAGATGGCAGCAGTCCGCTTTGTTCTTGTCACCACTTGCACCAGCCATTAGCTCATTAATCCGGTCAGAATTAAACATTAATTGTCCAAACTGAGGTCGTTCAAAGAGCTATCTACAGCAGGTAAGATATTGTTTTTGTTCACTTCTAAATGTCTGAACTATCCCTTTAAAAAATTCTAGTCAGAGCTAGATGACAGTCCAGCACCAAAAATGTGAAAAGAACAAAACAGTTTTAATAAAAGTAGCATTCCTTGGAGGAATGCCTAATGCCGTACGCCCCTTTGCATGCCAAAGTTTCTCACATTATTTGGTAGCTGTCAGAGTATGTGTTGAGGATTACTCTCAGCTACCCCCACACCAGATTTTAGCTTAATATCTGTGCAGTTGACTGAGTTAGAGCCATTTTTGTGTTTGCCACGGTCTGTTGGATGTGGCGACCGTCATGAATTTTATTGACTCCAGAACTTAATGAATTTTAGAAGTCCATCCAGCAATTACTTTCTTAGAGTTTCATTAAGATCTGTCAAGTGGCTCATGAGATATTTTGCTTAAAGACAGACAAACCTTCACATGCACACGCACAACCAAAGGCAATTACATGATCACCCACCATCGAGATTATAATAAGCATGAAAAGTACGAAGTAACACTTGCATACACTTTTACAGAAAACAACAAAAAGTTTCAAATCAGCCTAATAAAATGTTTATTTCTACAGATTCCTTGTCTACTTTGTCAATTTTGAAATATATCTTGTAATATACATTTCTCAGCCTCAACAAAAAGTCATTAGTTTCATCTAATAAATCGATTTGACAATATCCATCCAGTTCTTGACTGCAGGTCAGGCTGTATCCATTAGCGTGTGACTGATTCTTTGGCTTCCACTGTCAGCAGTTATTACCCAAGGCCAAAACCCGAAAGTACTGTTTTGTCTGTGTGTGTCCGTCTGAACAAATTTTAATGAAACTTTTTGAAAGCAGTCATTGAAAGCACACTTACAAGTGATTAATGTTTGGAGTCAACCAATTTCAAGATGGCTGCCACAGCCCACTGACCTTAAAATACAAAAATGGCTACAACTCAGTCAATTTTACAGATATTGACCTAAAGTTTGGAGTGGTAGTAGTTCAGACTGAACCCCAACACACATTCTGAGCGCTAACAAATTGAGCTTGAAGGTGATTGGTTTCCTTGAAGGTTTGCTAGGCCTTTTCATTTCAAAATAAAACTCCCATTTGCCAGTTTTTCTTCTTTTACAGCACCCAGAAACTAATTTCTCTTACACTGATGTTCACACGGAAATGTTTTCTGACATCTAACACTCGGATCTGTGCAATCTGTGAAGAAGATGTGTTCGCGCCACCATTTCTGACATCCACAGCCTGAGTCCCCGTGAGCCCAGAGGGACTATTTGGTGACACAACAGGCCTGTGGGAAGGCTGAGCCACAGGTGGTGTCCAGCAGCTGCTCCTGCTCTCTGTACACAATCAAACACCACAAAGAGTAATGCACATTCCCTGAACAAACTCTAACGCACACACATGACAACAAACTGTATGAACTCTGCAAGAGCACGCTGTGAATGCCAACATAATTGGCAAACATAAAACAACATGTATGTTTATGACACCAGCCTACACATATATAACATATATGGAAACACACACAAGAACTCTCACTCCTTGAACGAACATATTCTGCTGCAGTTGCCAAATAATGCGTACTGTTAACACACAAGCTGCCTTCAGGCTTTTATTCTAAATATTCTATACTTATACCTGGTTGACAGATATAGGCAGCACAAAAAGTCCCTTCATAACACAGGGAAATTAACATGCAAACGCACAGCACACATGAGTCTTGCGCAAGCACAGCAACACATGCAGCTAAAGAATAAAACACCAATTTCTCAGAAGAAAAGAAAAGAAAACGTGCAGCGTGCTCATGTGCAGCCACTCTCACACCCACACAGCTTCCAAAAGGAGGAAACACCAACGCTGCTGTCCATCTTTCAGCTGTGATGGTAGACACACACCCTGAGGAGGGAAAACCCACGACTTTAACGCTTTTATTGGCTGGAACTGACTCAGGTTTAAACACATTTTTTTTGTCCCCCCACCCCACCCCCCCACCCCACCCGCCAGCAAACTAACTTCCTATCCAAGTTCTTTGGGCGTTACATCAAATTTTTGTCCTTTCATTTTGAAACACAAAGCCACTTAGGCTTAGGCATTCTACTTATAAAATACAAAAATACTGAATGATTTTAATGGAGTTTTTTTTTTTGGTTTATGTGAGACAAAAAAAATAAATAAATAAATAAAACTTACATTATTAAAGGCCTTAACACTACTTGAAGAGATGCATATCTCCCACTGAGTCTTAGACCAAGATCATCTTGTGTTGAGAAATAATGAAGTTAGTTTTGGTAAAACTAAAAAACAACAAGATGCAAGATAGCAAGATGTCACGCTTAGATTACGTGTGCTGAACAACTCTCAGTTACGACCACATCAAATTTTAGCTCAAAATCTGGTAAACTGACTGAGTTATAGCTATTTTTGTTAGATTTTGCTAACAAACTAACAGGGCTGACTCCAACCGTTAATGTTAAAGTTTCACGCAAAGCTCTTATGCAATGAGTAGCACTTAGAGAATGAGCTGGGGATGACTCTCAACTACTACCACACCAAACCTTAAGTGGATATCTCTAAAACTGACTGATGTATTGTAATTTTTGTGTTTCTTTTAAGGTCAGTTGGCCGTGGCAGCCACCTTGACTCAGGCTGACTCCAAAAGTTGTTGTAGTTGTGCATTGTAGATTTATTTTTTGCAAGTTTCATTACAAATTCTCCATAGGCTTATGAGATATTTTATACACAAACACAAGCACACAGACACGGAAAAAAAAAACATCTTTATTGGTTGTTGCCTTTCTGCGGCGGACAATAAATATGGTAAACGCTTATTATGTTTCCAAACAAGACAGACTTTATTCTGAGCAGAAGACGAACAACAGCTGCAATTTATGCTGGATTCCAGAGCAATGAGGCAACAAATTGAAATAGGCATTAGTGGTGAATTTGAGCTCTCACAGGGAGTAACAAGACACATGACTGACATAATCGTTATGCAAACCTTCCCACAATTGTCTCTTTCATTGGTCCCAGGGCACAGACTTCCAAGAGTGTGATTCAAGGAAAGCGAGAGAGTTATGACTAGGTGGGTGGGATTCATTAAAAAAAAGAAACCTCCGTGGCAAAATGAGCAAGAATTCACATGTCACACATTCCAACTACCTCCTAAACTGTGTTGCGCTCTGTATCTAAATCTTTGGGACACAAATTTTAAGGGGTAAAAAAAAACAAAAAAACGGGTTGTGCTTCAGATCAGACCTCCTTGCCTCCATCAGCAGACCTGCATGCAGTGGCATGTGAGGGTGGGGCGCATCTGAAGATGTTGAAAGGGGCAAAACAACGGAGCAGCACCCCAGGGGGAAGCTGCGATCCTGCTCAGGGAATTGTGTTTGTGCAGGTTTACTGCCGATGGAGACAAAGGAAGTGTTCTGGCTGCTCTTTTTTACCTCTCCACCACTCAGCCCGAACGCCCCCCCCCCTCCCCCCACCCGCCTCATCCTTAACCTCATCCCTTGAGATGAGACATTGCTGTCAAGACAAGACACTGCTCTCAATTTCCTGTGGGAAAGGCCTTTACATGCAGGAAGATGGAGGCTGAGCTTTTTAGAGAAGATGCTTGCACAACCTTGGTGAGTGAATTTTTTAATTTGCCTACAGAAAGATTAACAACCTTGTTGTTTTTTTTTTGTTTGTTTTTTTATCTCCCACTTTGTTTTGGTTTTCCACAGAGCGCGAGGATGATGGATTTAGGGTGTGTGAGTGTTGTCAGGGGATTTGGACTCTGCAAGCAGGGAACAAATGAACCCACGTTAAAATCCGATTGGCGGATGCAGCAATGCTGATGCGTGAAAGTTAGGTGGGTGGTGTATTTGTCAGCGCTGCGTGCCCCATCTTGCTGCTTATTCTGCTCAGACGTTACACTGCAGGTATATCTCTCATCGCGACTGCGCTAGAGGCGTTAGAGTGCACAGCGGCCTTGGTGGGAGCCCGTCTGAAGTAATTGCGTCGCTCCTTCTAAAGTTTGTATTTGTCTTTCAGGAGACACGGGTGAGAATGGGGGGGATGGGTTTTGTGTGTGTGTGTGTGTG
>JAOXNZ010000117.1:15195440-15207723 GCA_028566095.1 Kryptolebias brasiliensis | reverse complement strand
GTGTAGGGTGGGGGTGGGGGGTTGGGGGCTTCTCTAAAGTCTGACAAATTGCTGAAAATTGCCTTCACACAGTCATTCCTGTTTGGACACACTTGGCACATCTGGTTGTGATCTGGCAACAAAAGTGCTGTGGCGGAGGGCTCAGCTCTCAGAGTGGTGCCACATATTACCCTGCACCCCCTCCTCCACCCTCTTCTCCACCTCTTCCTTCTTTTTTTCCCCTGGTTTGGTCTGCAAACATACTAATGATCACCACCCCCACCTCTCTCTTTCTCTCTCTTTCTCTCTCTCTCTCTCTCTCTCTCTCTCTCGCTCTCTGAGGGCCACGAGGAACTGATGGTGCTGTGTAGTGATGCTTGGCGGTTGTCCCACAGAAAGCAGCATTCCTGAGCACCTCTCTGACTTTAAGGGTATCGGTGGGATGTAATTGAAGCGTCTGCTAAAATAATTGCAACGCAGGCCTTCAAAGGGGAAAGCAACTTTCAACACAACAAAAACGATCCTCCGCGTTGAAATGATTTTTTTTTTTTTTTTCCAATACCGGTTATACGCTTCTTCCAAAAACATCTTGTAAAATCTCACCTTGTTGAGCAGACCTTTGTGCAACATCTGCTGCGATGACAACATTTTTTCCATGTTAGAAAATCTCCACAGGGAACCACAGGATATCAATAACACACATGTTGCTCTTTTGACTCAAAACACTAAAATTAAAAGCCTAGCATTCCTTGAAGGAATGCATATCACCCAGGGCCTTTTATGCTAGGATTTTAGACCAAGGTCAGCTTGGGTAGAAAAATGAAAAAGTTATAGCTATTTGGGTCAAACCTTAAAATAACATTATGCACAGTCTCGTGTGATATTGCAACATCTTGTGGGATCTGTTTGCGTTTGAAGTATGCAAGATACTACCACGCCAACTTTTAGCTCAATATCTTGCTGTGGTTGCCATCTTGAATCAGGTGTACTCCAAATGGTAATGAGTTGTAGATATAAACCCAATGATCGGAAGGTTTCGTCAACACCCGGTCAGTGACTTGGGAGCTGTTTTGCAAATGATACAGACAAACGAACACATACACACACATATGCACACAGAAACAAGCAAAACCCTTTAAACCTTTCTGCTCAGCCTTCACCTTCAGCGGCAGGCTTTGAGGAGCATTTGACACATTTAGTCCCACTATCAGCCGAAAAGAATGGATATAAAAGCTTGTGCAGATTCAAAATTCGTACTTTTTTTTTACCACTTCAGTCAACTGGACTGAGAAGTAGAGGAGAGGTCATGGGTAAAATACTTGTCAGCTGTGCAGCTGTGGAGCCAGACGAGGAAAAGCGAGCGCACAGCTGCAGAATTTAGGCCTCAGCTTCTCAAATTGCCTCTCTGCCGCAGTTTCCTGCTCTTTTCAGTCCAAACCAGGCCCCTCATTAGACCCACCCCCACCTTAATAATCTGTGATGTCATCTCAGCTTTTTCTTTTCTTATGCTTTTCTTATTTTTATTTCTTTTGTTGTTGGTTTTTTTTTTTTATCCCTACTGCTAATGCCGCCCTTTCTGCCAGGAGAATATTACCAAGAGTTGGAAGAGAGGAGGTGAACGAAGAGAAGTGGAACCCTTTCTGTTGACTTTCTTCTGCTCCTACCCTCCTGTCTGTCTGTGTGTCCATCTCCTGCTGTCCCCACATCTGCTTCGGTTTTGACTTCCCCTGGTTTTTTTTTTTTATCCCTACTGCTAATGCCGCCCTTTCTGCCAGGAGAATATTACCAAGAGTTGGAAGAGAGGAGGTGAACGAAGAGAAGTGGAACCCTTTCTGTTGACTTTCTTCTGCTCCTACCCTCCTGTCTGTCTGTGTGTCCATCTCCTGCTGTCCCCACATCTGCTTCGGTTTTGACTTCCCCTGGTTTGTTTGTCCATCTGTATTTGTCTCCCTCCCCTCCCCTCTCAGTTCCATCAGTGGAAGGAGATTGAGGAATGATCAGTCTGGCTTTGAAGCTCCTGGCCCCTGCCCTGACTTTTCACAGTACGTGAGCCCCAGCAATTACAGAAGCCCTCTGAGCTGCTCACTATTACGCTGTAATGCTCAAGGACAGGGAAAGGAGAGATGAGGAGTAGGGGGAAGACAAAGAAGGTGAGGTGGGAGCCAGAGGAGGTGAAGGTAAAGAACAAGGAAGGCGAGAAGATGGTTCAGCTTGATGGTGGATGCACAAACCGCAATAATTAGCTGTATTGATAAGTCCAGTTGACAGATTTAAAAATAATATTTGCAGATTTGTAAAATTGTGACATCGTAACAGCTTTCTGACTGAAGACCTCTGGAGATGTTTGGATTCTGCAACACAGATGTGGCGACCATAGGGAGGGGAAGGGGGAACGGGGCAGGAAAAACGACAGTCTCTTTATTCCGAGCAACCATTAGACAAAACTCGAAAGGAAGTCAGAAATCTCCATATCATATGGTCCATACTTCCCGTCTTCTGAGACGTTAAAACTATTCAGCCCACAGCTGGTTAAAGCTTTTCATTCAGTGTACATAATGGTCCCTCTGTCTGTCTGTCTGTCTGTCTCTGAGCCGTCCATTAAAAATAAACTTCATCTTTTTGGCAAAGGGTCAATTCAACTCCGAAATGACCAAATAGTAGCATTTGCCAAGAAAAATACACAGAAAGGCAAACGAATAAAATAATAAGCAAGCAGAGTGTTGTATTTTTCCTTATTTGGAAATATATTCCTTATTGTTTTTATCTTAAAAGCTGTATGAAATGAACCACCACAGCCACAATTATATTTTTAAAGCCCCTTTTACACTGGATGACAACCCCACTATGATATAAATAAATCAGCCAGAATGAGATTAGTCTTTGGAGGTTTTTGACAAGCTCTTCAGGTGTGTACCAACAATGCAGTGGGTTCCTTATTAGAGTGTGATAAGTCAACGATAGATCTGAGCATGCATAAATCTTCTACTGCAAGGTTGCGTTGCTTTATTATCACTATCATGGTGGCACCAGTGGCAGTGTATTCATGATGTGGGGACCGTATGCACAAGCGTAGATTGGTCGTCCGAATTTGAAGCAGGACTGGCCACGCTGGCCTCATGTCTAGGCTACAACCGTGATCAAGACCAGGTCTCTGGAACAACATAGTGCAGGCACAATACCTATAGCATTAGCTTCTAGCGCATAGCTGCTTCCTGTTGAAGTCCTACACAGTCGTGCCAAGACAGGGACACACAGAGCATAGTGAAGGTGCAGGAGAATGTCTCGATGATGCAGCAAATAATTAAAATCCATTTGGCGAGTCCTAAAAGTGTAGTAGTGTCACAAGTGCTTTCACAATGAAGGCGGTTTTGCAAATTTGCCCCAATCCAGACAAGATCTGATAGGTTGTTTAGATTGTGGAGCATAGAGAGGTCATCATTCACTGTGAAGGGAGAATTAATTATTTGACCAGCAAAGACATGATTGCCAACCAGGTTGCATTTAACCACCTAAGATGCATTTAAGTTGCCTGTGATTTGGTTCTTAAATCTTTTCACAAGGTGAAACTAGGTGCCGCATACTCAAAGTCCTTCACAGCCATAACTACGACCAAAAGTAAATCAAGGACTTTCTATTGACAGAAGTCCATGTTAATTACTCTTTGTGTATCTGTTTTTATTATATGTTTGGCTCATATATCATGTTATTGTTTCAAAGTTTACTACCATCTATGTGTATCCACAAAAGTTTTTCGTCGCCTGCCACCATAAAAGGTGGGCAATGTTACTTGTGTGAGTTTGCGCGTCTGTACATCTGTACATGTGTTCATTTGGAGTTTAATGAAACTTGCAGAAAGTAATCTTTGGCTGTACATCTACAACTGATTAACTTTTGAAGTCAAACCAATTCAAGATGGGAACCACAGCTAATCAACCTTAGCAATCACTGAAACAGCACCCTTTGCAAACACAAAAAATGGCTATAACTATTCATACATTTCCATGTATTGTGCATTCAGTATAACTCTAATGTAGTTTGTGTGCAATAAAACATGCACAACTTGGGTAATAAATGGCAATTAACATCACCTTTGTCAGGAATAAAGGGCTGTATACGAAAATATCATTGACCTAAGATGCAATTTTAAATGAAATCATTATTTTCAGATGGGTGTATGTGGAGGGGTCATTTTGTTGCATTTTTCTTACTGAAAATTAACCTGGGTTTGCTCTTCTAGTTTGGCAAAACTTAAAACATTAAAACTAAATCAAATCTTTTAGATCAGGACAATAATTTGGCTAATCCTCAGTATAAGGAATCTGCAAAAAAAAGCAACTTGTTTTCTTATGTCATTTTCTGTCATAAATGCTGCTCATTTGCATCTGATTTTGATGTTGGGCTCTTAGTTTGCGATCAAATGTTCTTTCTTCTCTCTCCGACTCTGCAGCGGATCAAACTAAAAGGAAAATTTGCACAATATTTGATGATGAGTTATTGTGTTTGGCAAAAGGTGTCACTCCATTTTATTTAATAAATGCCAACCAACAGAAAGCTGATCCACCACACGTGCCAAATCTAATAAAATCATATTCCCAAAATGCCTGTTCGCTCACACTGTGTTAGAAGCCAAAATGAGTGTGTGTGTGTGTGTGTGTGTGTGTGTGGCTTAATCCCGTAAAATTTTCCAAAGCAATTCCAAAAGTTCCCTCTCATTTGAAACAATAGTAAATCTGTTCCAAGGACTGCACAGCACCCAGGGCAGCTCTGTCCAGCTCCACCTCACACCTGCTGCATGCTGCAAGAGCAGGGAACAACTGGAGACATGGACGGCGTGTGTATTGTGCGTATGTTTGGAAGATGGAAGCACAACTCGGGCATGTGAGCCCTTGTATGAATGCCTGTCTTTACGTGTGCGTGGACATATAAGAATGCATCAATGCTCGTGGCACAAAGCGTGGCCTCAGCTCGATTTAACCCCCCTGCCGAATGCCACAGAGACGCCAGTCAGACTCTGTGTGGCCGCATACCTCCACTGAAGAAGATATGGAAAAAATCTGTGGACCAGTAAGTCTTGGAGATTACGTGGCTCCTCTTGGCCCTGGCCTCAATAATGCCTCGAATCCAACGTTGCCATGTCGCTGCAATTTGGGGATTTTGTTTGCTGGAAAAAAAAGGCGGATCTCCATTCTGTCTCACATCGTTGGTCACTAAGATTCCTGATGAGGCTGTTTGTGAGCATGTGCCTGAGAATGAGCTGGCATGTGGAGAACGAGGGCATGAGAGAGGGGATTATGTGTCGGAATAGCAATGGATAAACTAAAACACAACATTGGCTTGAATTTTTTTTAATTGCCTCTCGGCTACAATGAATAGCCGCCGCAGCTGTCTGCGTGAACAGCTGCCAGCCTAAAATGTCTGGACAGAGCGGGGAGTCAGGAAACAACAACACAGGAAGAATCGTATGCACCCAATCAGGCATTTGTGCAAATTTGCAACTTAGAAAAATGCATGCAGGATTAGGACTCACTTATTGGAAAATCACATCTGTTTCCATGGAGGTTTTTCGCAGGAAAGTCACAAAGACGTATTCAGCATGGAGAGTTCAATAAAACTAAAGCAGGTCATGTTTTTTCTCTCTCAGCTGTGTTCATGTGACATTTGTGTTTCCTTGCAACAATTTACCAAAAACAGGGCCTCTGAAAGGTTTGATAAAGCAGGCTGTGTGGGTTTCCTGCAGAAAAGAAGAAGAAAAAAAATTGTCAGACTTGAATTAAGTGCTGTTGTTTTGCTCACCCCCCTGTCTGCTTCAGCCCGAGGCCTTGTGGCTGACTACTCCACATCTATAAATCACTGGGAACGCATGCACACATCCCAGAGCGAGCACGCTAAGTCAAGTCTGGGAAATCACATTCGCTTCCACCTCGGCCTGTTCGCAGGAGCCAACTGATAACCAAGCACACACATTACGGGGCATGATCTCTCTTGTTTGCAAATTCTGCTCGTATCGAATTTTAGCGGCGCTGCCACATGAAAGAGGAAAAGCTGCGACTGCTTTCTGTTTTGTTGATTCAAGCTTAATCTGCAATTTCTCAGGTGTTTGGAAAAACAAAGCCAAAAAACCCGAGTTAGATTAGTGTTGTGTAGATGCGACTGGTTTTATAGCAGACAATTAACTGAGTTTAAAAACTAGAGCCAAAGTTTGACTCTAGTTGGTGTCTATAATAGACCTTGGAGAATACAGAATGCTTGTTCGACACATTAATTCAGACCTATGAATATCTCTAAGTATGGCATTTTTAACTGTAAATTAGAATGGGCGTGTTCGCATGTGAGTGCAACATGTGATCGTGCTCCAATCCTTTTTCCACTCGTTGCTTTCACTTCTTTTCTCTTCTCAGAAATGCCCTGCCCAGATATGTAGGAATTAGGCCCCATCACTCACTACCATCTTTCTCTAATCAAAGTGCCGAATCGTGAACCAGACAGCTGTTGTCATGTGCCTCGATTCCAATGGCTATCTGCCCCTCGTGTTGCCCGGGTTCTTAGTTGGCCGGCTGAAGTTGTAGGGGGGGAGTGAGGCATTGACAGTGTCCGTGCTCCAGTTTGCATCAGAGAATTCACCACAAGCCTACCCGAGGTAAGTTCTTCGTTTGCTGTGTGTGTTCATGTGCGTGTGTGTGTGTGTGTGCTTCTCTCTGGCATGACTCATGACATTCCCAGATCCTCTCACACCTGAGGCTGTTAATTAAGATTTCAAGATAATTCCATGTGATAAAATGATGATAAAATACTTTATAAATTTGAAAAAGGCCATCTGCAGCCATAAATCTAACTTCTTTCGGAGCCCAACGGAGCGTTGATAGACCCTTCATTAACATAGCAGGTGAGCCTGGGTTGTGTCTTGATTTTGCATGATCCCATAACACAATATATCTACTATGAACATGGGAAACATCTGCTGCAATGCAAAAAGAAGAAGAAAAACAGCTATATTGATGTCTCAAATTTAGAGGTGGTCGGTTCTGTTTTCTTTCAACTTTTTTTTGCTTTGAATCAAGATAAGAAAGAGGAATAAAACAAACAACAAAAACCTTAGTAAACCAAGTGTGGAAAATGAAAAGGGAGTCATTTTGCACTTGTTGTGGTCGTTCTGTCTCTAACTGGTTCAGGACAGTTGTCTGGGGGGGGAAGGGCAGGAACAACAGGCAGCCAACTGTTGCCGACTAAGTGAGGGCTTTGACACAGATGCCGAGTAAGCTTCAGATACAAAATCCAAAGGGTTGGGAGCACACAAAAAGTACTCTTTAACAAGCTTGAAAAATGTGCCACATCAAGCAAAAAGATTTGACAAAGAAGTGTACAACCTGGGCAAACCATTTCTGATGTGACACAAAACGCACTCAAGCCTTTGACTGTAAATTTCACTGGTGTCAGAGGCAATAAAACCGTTGCGAAATTCAGCGTTTGGCATCCCTGACTGACTGTTCTCTCTGCGCAAACAAACAGAGAACATTTACAACGCGGGACATTGATTGAGGCGCGTTTTTCTGCCTTCGCTTTTTTTGCGTCTTTCTTACACCTCCATCTGATCTGACAGTCGGAGCCCAAGCGCTGCGCTGACGTGTGCAGAGGCGTGTGAGCACATTTCTGATTTTCTGAACGTGAGGAAAGCTGACAGGAGAAAGACGAGGCGTGTTCCAACAAAGTTATGCTATTGGAATAAACCTCATGGGGCTTTGCAGCAAACCTACTTGTTTAAAAAGAAAGAAAAAAAAAAAAAAAAACAGTAAATTATTGAAGAATTTAAGACTGGAGAGAGGTCTAACTCTGCAAACACACACAATCATGTACGCGGGGTGTGGGTCAGAGGTCAAATAGCCCTGAACTCTCTCGCTCTCCCTTTAGACTGAGGACATCAGAGGTTCCTCTGTGTGCTGCTCTCCATTTATTTTACTCATCATCCCTCATCAGGCTGGAACGACCCCGTGACCCCAGAGCTAGGGTTACCTGTCAGTTGACTGTCTATTCTCTGTGTCAATATTTGTCCTGTGAACAACGACCTGATTATCACACGTAGAATTATATTAGGGCAGATCAGTTACAATCAGCTCAAATTTATAATCAGTTAAAGAATCTGTCATTTTCTTGATTTAACTTAACTTTTATTTTTTTTTCAGTGGTAGTAGTTCAGCTTCCAGGCTAGCGCCTTCTCTCCACAGATGACAAGCATGTGTGATAATTCCTGTTTACTCAAAGACAAAAGATCCAAAGGAGCGTGGTAAACAGATGCCTATGTGAATACTTAGTGAGAGGTACCTAGAAAAAACACTCCCAAAGCCTCCCAGTTTGTTCTGTCAGCTATCAATCAGGGCGCCGTAAGTGGGATCCTTGAGAGGAGATGCTATCAGCTTCGCCTCATATACACCCACACCACAGTTTCCCTTATCTCTGTGGAGATAACAGCTACCCCCCCCCCCTTCCCCCAACAGCAAGCAGCCTGTACCACTCTATTTCTACATCTCTGTCTCATTCTGGGCCCCAGCTGGGCCATGAGGCACTTCATTTCAGACTGAGGCGCTGAAAAAAAAAAAAAAAAAAAAAAAAAAAAGCGAAGCAAAACAAAAAAAGTCAATTTGCTCCAGGTTCCTGTGTAAAATTCAATAAGCGTGCCTCTCCCATCGCATCCGCGTGGTGCTAGCAGAGGCCACAGAGGGCGCGTGTTGCTTCTGATTCCAATCTCTGATGTTATCAGCCTCCAGAAGAAACACGAGAGGCGTCGCAGTTGACGAATCTAGACGGGCATGAAATTCAACAAAATTCAGTGGCATGAGCCCTCATCTATTTCTTGCAACTTTATGTACTTTTTAATTTATTTATTGTTAACGACCCACTTCCAAAAATAATTCCTATCGTGTCTGCTGATAACAAAAGTGAATAGCTAGTTCAGGGTTGCGAAATTAATGGGGTAAAAGAGTAGTTTAAGGCGCATCGTGCTAGTGAGATGAATATTTCCGTTCACTTGATTGGATTTGTTTGATGACAGTAAGTTGTGGAGCTGGTTCAGTACCAACCTTGTTTTTTGGGGGCTTCCACTAGACCACAGCATGTTGAGCCTAATAACAAAAACAAGCATCCTGGTGTGGAGCTGGTCCCACAGTGTGAGGACCTTAATGAGGAACATGTGGCGCTGCCCAGACACACTGTCAGAGGAAACCCAATCCCTCGTTCCCTCTTTTTTCTCCCTTTTTCCTCCTCCCTTCCCCCCCTATTCTTCTATTCTCTCTTCCTCACTCCCCCCTTTGCTTTGCTCTACATTCTTTAAGTCCTGCTTTTTTTAACAAAGCGCTGTTACTTTTAGCCCCCTTTTTCACTTCAAACGCCGCCAATATTTAATCAAGTCTTTAAGTTCTCCTCTTATTTCTGAAGGTTTTTAGACTTGCTACTTTTTGCACTAAAACAAGTTCCCACCTGTTCAGTGGGTCACTTGCTTTTGCCTTTTATCCGATGCGCCTTCATTTCATCGTCGTCTTCATTCCTTCCTACTTGTTTGAGCCTTAATGGCGTATACATATGTGCAGGGCCATGCAACGCAATACGCTCATAAGGAAAGACAAGAAGAAAGAGCTCTTTCTCCACCCATCAAGCCTGACAGGCGGTCTCTGAGCTTCTTTCATGTGCTGAATTCATCCTTACCATCCACCTGGATCAATTCACTGTTTGCCTCAGTGGCCATCAGCACTGTGGGTCATTTAGCAAACAGCAGCTTATTGAGTATAAAACCAGGGCTTTGTTGCTTTTATATAACACACTTTGTTTTTTATCATTCCTACTAATTCATATTAAACAAATCATGTGAACCTGTTCTTACATTAGGTAAATGATGTGTTTTGTTTCCCAGGAAATGACATTTCTTGCTCACGGAGGCACACGTTGCAACAGGTGAGGACATTTGTTTGAATTTGCTGCCAGATAAGCCCGTCAGTCACTAAGCGTTTTCTCCAGATCTGGCTGCTCTGCCACGGAGAAAATAAAGCGCGAGCTGTTTGCGTGGATTTACAACGTGACTATGAACGCGCATCTCCCCATCAGCAAGCCTCCAAATTTAGCTGAGCCGACAGAGTAAGGCCGATCCCTCCGGGACGATCGGCTCGCCACAGTGGGTCCAGTGTGACGGAGGACCCAAAGCCGTGCCACTCAGGCTGAGCCATTTTCATCCGTCCCACATCACCACAGCCTACGTGTACAGCACCAGCCAAGCGTTTGGAGACATCCATAGATGTGTCCAAGTTTGTGACCAATGCTGTGTGTACATATCAGCCCCCACACAAACAGGGCCCCCGGTGAAGACCTTTCACGAGACTGACAGGCCACCTGAATCACACAATTGTTCAGCTGGAGGAGCCCGCAGAAAAACCAGTGATCCAGTAATTGTCTGGGTTCACTTCTCTCTCATAAAACCAGGAGGGAGGCGCAGAGAGAGACAGAGACCCATAGCGCCAACAACCCAAATGTTCCAGCTGCACCCAAACAAAGCCCTAGCTTTGAACTTAATCGCGGGAATTGCACAAACCTTAACCGTCGATTTGCTCAGTATCAGCGTTTTAGGCCGTAGCTGCCCTGGCGCATTAAAATTCGTCACTTGGCATGGCACAGATAAAAGCCCCCACCGCGTGTCCCAGGCAAAAGGCAGAAATCTGGTGAGTCGGTGTTGCCTTGCAGATGGTCCGGCCTCACAGCAGCTGTGCAAATGAAAGACAGAGTGCTGCTGAAGGAGCGAGAGGGACGGAAAGTTGGCTACAAAGGGGAAAGAGTAACACACGAGCTGCTAACCGAAAATGTAATGGAAAACGCAACAGTGCAAGAGATCATTGGGTGGAGAACACTTTTTTAATTTTTTTTTTATTAATGTGAGATGAGATAAAAGCAAATAATGGCCATGCCTCCCCCCTCTCGTATGAGTTGAACTATTTTTAAGCAGCTTGCGAGCTCACCTCAGATAGCTATGCTCGGCATTTTGCGCTCACAATTGTCAGTCAAGCCCAATTATTTTAGCACCGAGTCCTGTGTGGGAAAACAACAGGTGACAAAATCCTGCTTGATGCTCACATTTGTTCTTGAAGGGGGGGAGGGGTGTGGGGGGGGGGATTCAAAATAGGATGTTTGAGCCAGTTGCTGAAAAAAAAAAAGCTGTAAACCTGTATGTGAATATGTGTCACTTCATATGGACTTTTTAGCTTTCACCAGAGGACTGTGACTCCTGGTTTTCTTATCATTTCACACCTCTCTCTCTCTCTCTCTCTCTCACTCCTTCCCACCGCCCGCGTCCTCCAATAATTACATGTAAAAAAAAAATAAAAAAATCAAGTGGTTGGAGAATAATTAGTCTTTCATTGGCCAGAAAGCACCTCTGGGGGGGGGGGCCGTCTCCGCTCCCGGACCCCTCCCTCCTGAAGCCAGGGGCCCCCTTTTTTTTTTTTTTTGAATGACAGCGCTCTGCTTGGGGCAGGAAGACGAAGTTTGGTCTGTTTTTTTTTTTTTTGTCCCCCCCCCCCCACCCTCTCCTCCTCCCTCCTCCTCCTTTCCAAGCAGCCGCAGCGTCGATGAGAAGCAGTCGAGGAACTCCATTCTAACTGGATGGATTGGTATGGGGAGAAGCGGACCTCAAATCACGGCTAAGCGGCAGCTTTGGGACTGTTTGTCGTGGACGATGGTTTTCCTTTCTCTGCTGTTTCGACCAGGTAAGTGGAGCTCTTCTCTCTCCCTCCCCCCGCACACCTCCTTCACTCTCCTGCCCCGCTGCCTGCAAAGCTGTATCCCCCGAAATGGAGGTGGAGATTGGAAACTTTTTTTTTGTTGTTTGTTTTTTAACTCTTTTTGCTCATATTAACACAACTGTATATATCGTTTTAGCCACATTGAAAGGGGTAAAGTTGAAAAGTTTCCCGTCCGCTCCGCAGCAGCAGCAGCAGCAGCAGCCTCCTCCTGTCTCCACTCCCAACACTTCTCCTATGGCTGCTAGCCGAGCAGCACGAGTTAAAACGCAACTTCGCGGACAACAATGTGAACATTGCCCGCTTTTTAGCACCGCTGCACAACATGTCGCCAGCTGCTTGTCAGTCACCGCTGACTTCCCTTGGGAGCGCGTCCTATTCGTCTTCACCGAAATGTGCCAAACTTTAGGTTAGCTTCCAGTTAGCATAGCTTCGCTAGCAACAGGCGTCCGGCTCCGACAGGCAGTCCGAAGCGAAAAGCTTTTTTTTTTTTTTTTTTTTTTTTATTTTTTATTTTTTTTTAAAAAACAAAA
>JAOXNZ010000117.1:15167766-15178111 GCA_028566095.1 Kryptolebias brasiliensis | reverse complement strand
TTTTTTTTTGTTAAACATATTTTTGCTTTCAAAGAAAAAAGGAAAAAAAAAGTTGAACTCCTCCGAGATATCTTTACGTGTCCTCTAAAACCTGTAAAACAGAAGGAAGGGGGGGAGGGGGCAATTTCAAATTTCACTGCTCATTAAACTGTCAATCCAACAATCTATTTCTTTAAACTTTAGATTTTTCAGTATGGCTCCATTATATCAGTGTAATGGTCTGGAGAGTGCTAACCTCCATTGGCAGACCAATCAGTCTTTGTCAATCACAGCGATGACAGATTTTCCCACAATTAGAAGCATGCCCAATTTGCTGCAATATAAAATCAACTCTACGCAGCTTCTACGATACTGCAGACACATCGCTGTTGCACAACCCTTCAGATTTTGGCCTTAATACGTTCAGGAGCAAAGAAAAACGTAAGCACTCCTTTTCAAACCGCATGTCACTGTGAAAGGCGTGAAGTTGAGGCGACACATTTCTTTAATGTTCAAAGTAAAATGACCTCATCTTTTCTTACAGTTTAAAAAGAAAGAAAAAAAAAAAGAAAAGGAAATTAATTTGATGCTGCAATTTAATCAGCTTGCTTTGTCTGCATTTAGATACATTCCCCTCTGGCGAGCATCACAGCTTTTAAAGACCTTTTTGTAGCCAGCTTTGTTTCCACTCATTTTTCCTGCAGAGGTCTCTCAGAGATTATTATTCTACCCTGCAAACAAAGCTTTTTTATTTATTTTTTTTTTTTTTATCTGTCTGCATATGAACAGATAAAAATCAGGTTGGAGGGTGTGAGAGCTTGCCCTCGTCCAGTCCAATAAAGTTTTCTTACTTGAGTCATACAAGATGTGATGTTTAATTTGAGAATTTTTGCTGCTCCCAGAATCAGTAAAATGTTTGCCATGCCGCTGCCTGTCACGTGCGCTCAAAGCATGACTGATCCACAGTTGTGCCTAAGAGTCACAGACCTGAGCTCAGTGCATCCAATCTTCAGTCCGGGGGGACTCGTTTCCAAAATGTGTCAGGCTCCTTTAGAGGTTCGGTTTTAAATAGTCTAGGATTCTTCTTTGCAAGACGAGGGCTTCAACATACAGTTCTCCAAGAAAGACTTTTTTTTATTTGAGCTGTTCCAGACCTCTGCTGTTCCTTCCAATTGCCATTTTTTAATTTACACTACAAACCGAGAAAATGAATACCTGAAAAGACGGTTTTCTTCTTAGCCTTCTCCTGCTTTGTGAGCATCCATTATTTACATGTTCAGAGAGCTATAGGCAGCTGCTTAGAGGAGCTTATGGCTGCTGATTATTGGGACAAGATCTGAAGGGTCAAAGAATATATAAGCCTTTGAATTTTGCTCCACTTGGCCTCTAACTATAACTCTTCAGGCTTGAAGTATGACACACTGATAGTATTTTAGAGTGCTAAAACATATACATGATGTGCCTTCCTTTTCTAAAACTTTGTAATACTATTTTAAAACGTAAACAAATGCTTTTATTTAAAATAAATGTTTAATCTCTGACTTTAGGCTTGCTGGAGATCAGTTCATCGTCTAAACATATACAGTAAGTAATCATAACTGACTTATTAAGTTATGAGAACAGTGTTTGAACTTTATCATAATCACGAGACATGATGAGCCAGCACTTTGGCACTTTTCTGGTCTCACCTGTGCTGCTGCAGTGAATACTGAAGGTAGGCTGTGTCAGTAAGGGCGGCTGGCGTCCTTCGGTCTCTTTAGTTGGACTTTCAACCTCTTCATCCCAATCTGAAAGCCGTTCATGGCCTGAATAGCTGCCTGTGCACTAGCAGGGTTGTCGAAGCTTACGAAACCTGTGATTAAAAAAAAATGACAAGTTCATGAAACCAAAACAAGTACACAAAGGTTAAATAATGCGTCATGATGCTTGTGGCCTGACAACGTTTGGCAAAGGCTACATGCTATTAGGGTACAGAGTACTTTCAGGCTGCAGTGCAATAGCTGCTGTTTCTTTAATGGTGGGACATTTGTGCAACATATTGAGGGCAGTTACATCACTCTCTACAATATTATTATTTTAATATTTTTTCTCTGGAAGAGATGCAAAATTAAGCTGCTTTTGTGGTCCTTGTCCTGAATTTTACAGTAAAAACAAATGGAACAGCTCATTTTAGAGGGTCCAGTTAAATAATGTAACAGGGCAGTAAATCACTTATTCTCTTTAAGTATATATAGTTATAATCATGAACTTTGGGGATGAACATCTTTAACTGCATGTCTGTGTAGGCTTTAAAACTGCCTGCATTTATAGACAAAGTTTGCTGCATTTACCAAACTTAATGGAAGCCAAAAAAATGAATTGGAACACTAAAATGGTTTTGGTACATCTCATCGCTTATATAAAAGGTTTGATCAAAACAAAATGCAAACCTCAGGAAACAAGTTTGCTGCAGAGACAAACCCATCGATGCATTTCCCCAAGATAATCCCCTCTTCAAGCCTACGCCGCACATCCTGTTTTCATCATGTATAAAAAGTAAGCCTTGAGATTTCAGTGACCAGAAGCTGCAGCGGAGAGTGTCTCCGCTTGATGTTCTCCCCTGTGTCTGTGGAGCCATTAGGTACAGTTAATGACCCATGAAAAACAACAGGGGCCCCTCCACGTCCACGGCCACCTGGGAGACAGTGTGCCTGGCCTTCCCGGGTCTGGTTTGACCCATTAGGGCTCGGCGATGAGGAGGATGCCTGCATGAAGTGCCGTAAGAAAGTATAGAGATAGAAAAAGGAAGTGACCTGATAACCCACCATCAACTTAATATGTTTAGGTTGAAGGGGAAGAGAGTAGATACAAAAATGGGCTACTCCTATACTTCCATCACAGATTATACATACCACTTTTCTCTTTTTTGCACCTCTTCTGTCTCAGTTTATCCCCCTTTTTTAGATTAAATAAACTTCTGTGCATCCTCCTTCCTCAGGACAAACATTATGTTGCAAATGCACAGAGTACAATCAATACTGCAACCATGAATAAAAAAAATACATGTTACTTGCACACACAGAGGGACTCAGCAGCGAGGCACTGATCCACAACTGTCCTGTTTCTTGGCCCTACCGTCAACCATCACTGCCAGGCTTTTCTGCACCTGTGAGGTTAGCTTGTGGAGCTAAACGGGGGACATGACGCGCTGAGGTGTATGGATCAGCCTCAGCAGTAAAAAGTATTGACAGAAAAGAGGGTAACAGAACGGCGACGAGGATGCTGAGACAGCACCTCGGGGGTTTCTGGGTCAAACATCTGCCAAGCAGAAACAAGGACACCTGGTCTGATCGACGACGTTGTACGGCTAGTTCGGCAACAATGGGGCTCGGTGGGTGATTTTCACTGCGCTCGTGCCAAAACATTTGACATTTGACATCTAGATGCAAATTCAGGTCTGTTCATCTGGGGCAAGATCATTCAATCCTCTGCATCATCACATCTTCAAATAAATTTAAGAAATTTGTTATTCAGGAAAAAAATGCTTTCTTTTTGTACATGTCGCCCAAAAAGATTTGAACATTCAGCAAAACTTTAAGCATTCACGTTGTTTTGTGAAGAAGTACACTGATGGTCATATATGCTGGATGTATATCTAAAGTAAAACAGGTAAACAGTTCTTCCTTCCCTTTAGATATTGAAAATCAGTATTCAGACTATTTTTTACCTTTTTTTTGTTTTTAAGTGCATGTACCTGTTTTGCAATCGAATCACTTCTGCATACTTTGTGTTACTTTAACCATTCATATATCAAAACATTCAGCTCATTCAGGAGATGAATGCAATGAGCTTTGGTTTCAGTATCTTTTACACTTTTCAAAATATCAAAGTTTATTCACAAATAGTTTCCCTATAGAAATATGGGGAAATACATTAGGATCTCTTTAGTTCCTTTAAAAGCACTGTTCTCTTTGATATCTTTTAATTTCTGGCTAGCTTTTTGCTATTTTTAGCTACTAGCTAGTATTTTAATACTTTTAGCTTTTAGATAGGCTTTAGCTACATTTAGCTTTTTAGCTAGTGTTTGGCTAATTTTGGCACTTAGCTTGTATTCTGTTTCTTTTAGCTTTAACAACTTACTTTCAGCTTTTTCAGCAAATTTCAGCAGTCATTCAGCTCTTAGCATTTACAGTGTGTATCTTGTTATTATTATATAAGTGTACATCTTTGTCTCTTGTACTTCTTGTGCATTTGCGAAAATGAGTAACTCACCAAAACACTTGCTCTGGTTGGTTGCCCGGTCCATGAAGACCTTAGAAGAGATGACTGTACCAAAGGGCAAAAACATCTGCATGAGTTCATTGTCTCCAAACTCTTGTGGCAGGTGGTAGATGAACAAGTTACAGCCCTCAGGACCTGAATATATATATATGTATATATAAAAAAGGAAACACTTGTCAAAGTGTTATTTTATTTTATTTTTTTTTTATTTTTTGCAGTCTTACTAAAATATATAAGACTAAAACATCACTGTTCTTAGACACAGAAACATCTAACTAGCTAAGCAGAACAAATACACACATTCATCTGCTCTGTTCTCCGTGATGTTGCCGCTAAAATGCAGACCCGAAGGCCTTTGGAGTAACTTGTGATGACTCACAGATGAATTTTCCTCTCAGAACATCTGCCTCTCAAGGTGCCTTCCTATTGCTCCATGATTCATTAAAAAAGTATTGCTCTGTCAAACTTGTGTTGGTGCAAAGATCAATCCTGGCATGTGCATGATGTGCTATTCTCAGTGTTCAACTGTTTCAGACAATGTCTTGAGTAATGCCGTCATTCGTTCTGTCTGACACAGATTTTTTTTCCCCTTCTTTTTGGCATGTAGCAGGTGTGAGCGAAAATCACAACAATCCACTTTATTTTTTCTGAAGAGGATGCCCCAGTTTTCTTGCTACTATCATTTCCACGAGGTCATCGCTGTTGTCCACTTTAGCTGCAACACCACATTTCTCATAGCTTTATCATAAAGGTGTGTTTATTTATTAAAGACTATAACCAAAGCCTGTATTGGGTTTTACAGGGTATTTTAAACATTTAAATTATGCTCCATGGCTTTAGTGTAACTTTATGGCCAATATAATGTATGAGTTAACTCAGGATCGGTGTGAACTAAACCCTTCCACTCTGTTTACTCATTTTGCAGAAGGAGATGTGTACAGTCAGAGTAAAAAAAAAAAAAAAAAAAGAAAATAAAGAAAAAAAAAGGCAATATTGGTCCCTCATGCTCATCTCTGCTTTTATATCCATTACAGCGGATATGGGATGTGTGAAGTGTAAAAGTAATAATGTTCTCTCACCCTCACCTTCTCTCTGCTGCTGCTGCTGGATGACCTGGGGTGGTTGGGGCAGTGTTTGGCCAATGGGAGTCAGCGTGGTGGCTGGGTAGATGGCTGCAGAATGGGTGGAGGAATGAGGGAGAGAGGAGTGTAAAAACAAGGATCCAGCAGAGACTGGTGTCAAGGATGTTTAAGGTCGATCATACGGGCGAGGAATCAAAGGCACTGATGTTGTGTTCTTAGGCGCTTCCCTTCCCTACCTAAATACGTACGACCTCATCCCGTAAACACCTCGCGGTAATTATCTTGTAGTGCTTGTAGCACCTCTCACCTGTGTATTGTTGTACACCGGTGAAGGCTTGCTGGAGGGTGTCAGCAGCGGTGGGGCTCTGGGTGGAGTAGGGCGGCAGGCCGTTGGTGTACACTGTCTCCACAGCAGGGTGTCCGTTGGGCTGATGAGGGATGCCGGTGAAGCCGTTGACAATGGGCGTGACGATGCTGGGAACAGCGGAGGTGGTGATGTTGGCTGGTGGAGAACTGAGGCCTGCTGGAAAGAAGGTTCACCGTTATTGCATCAGGAGCATGCCATCTGCGTGGACTTGTGTGACACACACACACGCACAAAATGGTTTTAATGCACTGATCCACATGCAAGCACACACACCAACCCGACACACATTCCACACACAACAAGATATACTGCATCCTCTCTCTAATGCAAGGACACGGGTGCGACGCGAGTCTGTCACATATCCTCCGTTTGTCGTGACACATCCTGCAGAATAGCTTGGAAGTCAACCTGTGAAAAATGAGCCTGTCTGTTGTGTTTGTGCGATACCCTGCTGGCTCCTATTGCTCAAGATGATGAAACCACTATGCAACTTCAGAGAAAAAAAAAATGGGGAAAATAAGAAAAAAAAAAAAAGAGAGAAAATGATCTGGTCTAGATAGAAGCAGATTACAGAGGGAGATTTGCTTGAATGAGCAGGTGTAGCTTGTATTCAAAGAAGCCTCTTACCTTTATATATTGTAAAACAACAACAAGCCAAAACAACAACTGTTGGCAGTTTGACAAATGGGTGGGTCATAACATATATGGTACACCCCTGACAGGCTGCTGCAGAGAGGTTCATGAGTGGAATCAAAATTGGATGCATCCCGTTTTCTGTCATTCAATGCATTTTTAAAACAACCCCCGGTTAGGAAGTGCTTCCAATTATGCCGGGAATGTCGAAGTGCCCATTCTGAGCAGAATCTCACTTTGTGATGGCCTCTCTAAAGGATCTTCTCTGTGGCAAAGCCTCCGAGCTAGTTGAAGTACGGCTCCCCAGAGGACCACTTCTCAATCTGGAAAGCCTCACCCTGATTGGACAGGCGACCGAGGTTGTCACGGAAACCCGTCAGCATGTCATATCCCCACAATCTGGTACCTCAGTAAGGACCCTGCTGTGAGTGGCAGTTCACAGAGGCTAAACAATCACTTCCAATACAGACAAAACATATGCTGGGATGGAACTGTAAATAAGCTGTACAAAAACACACTCAAAGCTTTCATCAGACTAAAGACTGTGTGGGGTTGCTGTTCTTATTCTCTACACATGATTCCACTTATTCCTTCCTTTTCTCTACTGCTTATCTTTCTTTTTCAGCATATAAGCCAAGAGGAGGCTGACAGTTGCTCAAACAACTGAGGTGACCAGGGGAATTGCCCCAGTCCAGCGAGAACTGTTGTGTCTTTTGTGTCTCTTGCACAGGTTTTCTTTCTTTCTTTTTCCTCTTTTTCTTTTTTTTAAGAAGACTCCCTGCGATTACTTGTTTCCTGCAAAGCTGTGATGAATTAGACTGCAGCTTCAGCCCATTCTCCTACCAGGACCCAGGAGACTGCCGCTCCTACTTTGAGGGCTCGAGGCAGCTAGTCTGGTCGGGCCACACGCACTCTACTGTACCGCCAGATAATGCATCCTCTCCATCATCAAGCAAATTCATTTTCCAAAGCTTCCAAAGCTTAGCAGTGCTGTGGGAGCTCATGTCTACGTTTGGACAGCAGTTGAAGTCATAGTAACGGTAGTAGCTGCACGGTGTGGGCCTCTCGCATGTGCAACTACAGTTTCCAGGGTCAGTAGTTGAACTGGCTTTTGGTAGTAAAGGAGAACAGTCCAGTTTTGTCATCTTGTAGGAATAGTCACAGTATAAAATGAAGAAAGATTCACTAGGGTAAAGGCTGTACTACATTCATAGCCTTGTATTCCTAGCAAGGCCTTTCATGCTTGAACTTTAAAATACGATTATATTATGATATGAATTGATGGAGTTATAGTATATCCGTTTTGGTCAAAATTTGAAAGTAATACGCGCAATCTCATGTGATATTGCGAGACCCTACTACAGCTATTACAACACCAAACTTTAGCTCAATAGCTGTAAATTTGGCTGCATTATAGCTAATTTTATGCCATTCTGTGGCGGCCATCTTGAATTGAGATATTTTGCTAATGGTACAACCAAACAAACACACACACAGACATGGGCAAAAACATTATCATCCTTTTGCCATCGGTAGCAAGTGATAAATATGATAGGATACAATATTATACGACATGAAACAGTACAATACAACATTAAACAATACAGTACAGTAAACTTTATTGTGCTCTTGTGGGTTATTTGTTTTGGACACTCTGCTGCCCCATTAACTGCCTTCAAAATAAATCTCTCTAAAACATTTATATGTAATGTCTAAAATTAACCAAATGATGAAAGTCATTAATGTACAATCCAGAAACTGAACAATTTGTTTATTGAGACATGAAATGAAAGACAATAACTTCTTGAAAGTAACCAATAAGACATTAAAACAATGATTACACTGAGATGTCATTCATGTGGCCTAGTCCCCATCTTCCTCCTCACTGTCACTAATAATTGACATCCAACATGAGCAGAGCTGGAAAACTTCTCTCCTCAGCTGAAATCAGGAATTATTTCCTACTGTCCCAAACTTGACAAAAATGAGACATTTTCATTTTATACCTCGGTGGACTTATAGCTCTGCCATGGTGGAAAATTGTATTCATAGCTTGTTTACAATCCACATGCAAAAAAAGGGCCTATATGCACGCAGCTGTCAGCTTGAGCATTGAGTATCGGCCTGTAATAATGACATGTTGCTCCACACTTGAGCATGGTCGAATACAAAACTATGGGACAGCAGATTATATATTCTATACAGCCAGAGCCTAACTATCAATCCTTTCCTCGTTATTACTGCTCAAAAGGGGCCTGCACTGCTTATCCAGTATGTATACGTCTGTGTCACATGCATTTATTTATGTTGTGAAGGCAAAATTACATTTATGTTATTGCAGGTTCTTCCGAGAAGTGGGAACTGTTGATTTGCTCTCCGCAATGATTGCCTCACAAAACAAGTCTTGGTATGTGATAGAAGTATTTATTATGCTAATTATGCATTCAAATCATCGAGGGATGCCATGCCTATACTGGAGAGTGCAGTCATTACCAGCACAAGGACTGTCTTTGCTGGAGCAAGTAATAAGCACTCAAAACAGATGCTTTCATCTAACTGATTTAAAATGTGATGCATTTACAGTCGAGGAGAAAATGTCTGTCTGGTGTGAAAAATAAATCTGGGAATTGGAAGAGCAGCCTTTTCAAAGGCCAGTTGGTATATCGAGACAAACTGTGCGACTTTGAACACTGCCCTTTAGATCAGACATATATACATGTTTAAGGCAAATCAATTCAAAATCTTGTCTATTAAAATGTTAAAAGCACATTTTATTGTCCCGTTTGAACAAAGATCAGTGAGGTGCACTCCATCTGCCGTCTATAACTTTGGGAATTGCTGATTGTAGCATGAATGCCTAAATTAAGTTTCTTGCTATTTATCATCCACCTGAAAGATTTGCTTTGCTGCATTTTTGTTTATTTATTAGTTTGCTTCAAATAACAATGGTTTAACCTCACATGAGCTACAGTTCCAGGGTCAGCAGACAAATATAAAACTTTACCGGTCTGAGGTGAACTCAAAGCTGACAGATCTTGTCTGCTGCTTCATTTGGCTTTGAAGAGATGCCTCACTGCAGGATTGGAATTCACAGTCTCAAGCCTTTTGGTCATTAGTTAATTTTTCTCATCAACAACTGTACCGATTACAATGCAACTCGCAGCAAGTAATCACTGGATATACAGCTAGAGTTGAATAAATTCTGGAGTCACCCCAATTCAAGATTCCTTTGACAGCTAATCAACGTTAGCCAAAACAAAAATGGCTAGAATTCAATAAAGTTTTTACAAATATTTAGCTAAAACTTGGTGTGGTAGTAGCTGAAAGTCATCCTTAACATGTACTCTGATCACAACACAATGAATGACATCTTTGCTTAAAGCTTAAAGCTTTGTCTGTTTGTAAATTATTTCATGAACCATTGAACAGATTTTAATGGAACTCCAAGCATTAACACATCTGTGTGGCAGCCATCTTGAATTAAAACTCTGTCATGAAAGGCAGTGGGTGATATGAATTCCTTCAGGGAATGCTAGACCTTTAACATATCCTTAGCAATTGCTTGTTTTAGAAGTCGTCCTTAAACAACTGTGTCCTTATACCACACGACCAGCAGCCATGGAGGACAGGTAGTATTAAGAAAGATCACCATGTCGAACAGCTCATTAGTTTCCTGGTGTTTGTCACCATGGAAGTGTTCTGCATCAGTGGTGTAACCATGTTTGAATCCAGCAGGAATGTTGCGGCACATCCAGCATGACTGTTAGTGGGCCATCCCTGGCTGTGCAGCGTCTGCGGTACATTTTGTGTTAAACGCACTTGTGCCTGTTCGTCTTCATTGTAGAACAGCACCGTGCAACAGAACATTAGAGTGACTTTGATTACACTCCTCTCTCATCCAAACAAAGCATCCTTGACACCGCGTGTTCCCCACCACATATACCCAGCGGGATACGCATCTCTCTTCATTTCTCTCTGCGTCTCCTCCCTTCGCCCTCTCCACCCCCCCACCCCCGCCCCACCC
>JAOXNZ010000117.1:15143387-15166450 GCA_028566095.1 Kryptolebias brasiliensis | reverse complement strand
ACCTGGTGATACAGGCTCTGAGTTGAAATAGATAAAGTGGGTGTCAATAATCCAATCGTTATCCATGGTGGTGAACTCCTTTAAATTCAAATATTAAATTAAATTCAAAAGCTTGTTTAAACAAAGCAAATTCAAGTTCCCCCTCCCCAGCAGGAACTGGTGGTGCAGTCCAATTATCCCCTGTGTTTTTAGGTGTGCTAAGCCCTGGCCACCATCTTTTCTCAGGCAACTCCCAGGAACCACAGCAGGTAAGAAACCATTAAAACAAACAAAGAATTAATCATAAGCACAAACCAAAGATGAGCATGAATTGATAAAAATACACAAGTAACTAAGCTAATGTATTTAAACCAACCAATAAACATTTTATTGCAAATTAAAGTTTCAATGTGTTTAAATGAATAAATGAAGGTGCATGAGAGTTACTGACTTTAGTGTGGCCATGTGTTTGGCCATCACAATGGGATATTTTGCGAACGGCACAGACAAACGAACACACACACACGCACAAACAGAGACAAAGGCACAATAATTAGCCAACAGATGATTGTATAAAAGGCTAAACCTCTCTTCTTATGAATCATCTTTATCAGAGACATTATTATCCCTTGTCTAAGCCAAGTTTGGGGTTGATTCATCATATGAAACCAAATCTTCCTCGTTCACAAGTAGTTAATTGAACTTTTACAGATAACAAAAGCAAAATCAGCTGAGATTTGTTTGCAGAGAGCCACTGGTTTTGTTTTCAATCGACCACAGCTCGAGAGATGCACAACCTGCACAAACAATTCAAGCTGACTGGAGGACAAAACCGTTCGCACAAACTCACTCACTCACAGACACACACACCAAGCTCCTTGCATTACAGTTGCACTATCTTCAATCAGCCCCATTGTGTTGCAGAGTACAGGTACGCGTGCTGAACACAAAGGTCTGAATTGCAAGACTGTCATTGCTTTACCCGTCAAAATAAGAGCTTCTCAGCAAGACTGAGCTCTGCTTTTAATCACTGTCTCAGATTGATTGTGCCCGCCCAAAAGTGCACACTTTGCACTGAAAACATCAATGTGAATATTTGACAAATGGGTCTCTTCTCTAGATATATTGCTCGACGTTGAAGATGATATTGCGAGCGCCTGCACTATCTCACTTTACATTCATGTTTTTGTTTGGCCTTCGGTGGAGGTGCACGATATTAAAATGACTCCTGTAGGCTCACCTGGGTTGCATGCTCTAATTTTCTTGAAAATTCTATTTTAACCAAAGGTTTAAGTTGTGTGAAGAAAGAGCAGTGCATCAAGTCTGGATAAGCTGGACTGCTGTGAGGAGTTTAAGGAACATTTAAAACCTTTTCCTTTATTTTTTTTGTACCAGTGAAGTATGTGTCTCTCACACGAACAAGCTTAAAGTTTCCAAAGACATCACCTTAAAACTGGAACACTGCTGAGATGACAAAGTATGAGAGCAGAGCACAACAAAGACTTTCAGATACTGTATAATTTATTTAGGCTTGTGCTTTTGTTGAGGGAAAAATCTAGAAGTTTCTTCCTTCTAAAGGAATTGAAACACTGCTGAATAAGCAAATCATATGCAGTGGGTAGGTGTTTCAAAGTCCTTTCCTTCCTTCTGTAATGTATCTGCACGGGGGCTGTTTGTTATGGAAAACAAACCAAGTGCATGCAGACCATGCGCCAGCGCTTCAAAGCACAAGGTCAAAATACTACGGGGAAATTAATGCCTTATCTGTAAACTTAGTAATTGATATTCCTTACTCTTCTGCTGCTACAGTAACCTCACATCTTTTCAGCATTCACAAACAACATAAACATGCAAATCTCATCTTACTTTCTCCTTTCTCTCTGGAGGAATAAATTTGGATTACCAGTAAACAGGCACTCTTTCTTTTGGCCTTGCTGCAGCTCTATTTGTTTTTTTTTTTTTTGTTTTTTTTAACTTTGCTTACACATACACACACAGCCAGCAAAGACTTTACATGAGCAGAACTTGCTGCGTGTTACAGAAACACTAAACACACAGAAGGAAAGGGAAGGAAACTGAGTGCTCACCCAGGGCTTGATGAAACTCACCCGACACCGGGGTCATGGGGGTGGGCGGGAGACTGTTGATGTTGAGCGCCCCCATCTGGTGGATCTGTGTGGCGGGGAAGGCCACGCTAGGCGTGAGATAACCTCCGTGGGTTGCTGCCATGATGGCTGCCTGCTGCTGCATGAGCTAAAGAAGATGGACACGGAGAGATGGGTGGAGGAGAGGGTGGTGGTTGGAAGGGATTTGGGAGAGAGAGCAGGAGGGCGATGGGACGGGGGGGAGGGGTGATGGAGGGGGGGTGACGGGGAGGTGAGGGGAGGACAGATGGTGATGAAAAATAGAGTAAGTTGCAAAAGAGTCAGGGAAAGACGGAGGAAGGGGAGAAAGAGTGAAACATAGCGAGGGCAGAGCGGAGGGAGGGATGGATGTTGAGGTTGATGGATGGATAGTGCATGGAAGTACAGAGAAAGTAGAGCGGAATAAAAGAAAGAGAAGAAAAAAGAAGCCTGTCAACCTATGTTTAGTGAATCTGCCTATCCTCCCAGCAGGAAGCCTGTCACCAGCTGCAGAAACAATTTAATAGCTGTCTGTTGGGCTCATACAAATCAAGGCATTGACATGTGCACATTATCTCTGTGCTCAGGGGACAAGCAAAGTTTGCAGAGTTACAATGCCTTTTCCTTAGAATTGTCAAACTTCACAATACTTTGTTTGGCTGCATAGAAATGCCACAATCGCCTCCCACTCTCATCTGATTTTTTTTTATTTTTCTCATCTATTTGTGATGATTACTGCTCGCAGTTTGACATTCATCCAGAGCCTAAAATCTGCTTTGTTTTACAATTTAGTCGGACAGCATGTGGCATTTTGCATACAGAGTACATTTTGGGTTACAGTATTGCTGAACGGCTACAGTTTTTGCAGTTTCCAAATTGAGTTTTGCTAGCAACTCGCATTCAGGACTGTGTTAGTAATACAGCATGTTTAGTCATTACATGTCTATTTCCTCCTGCTGGACAATCCTGCAAAGAGATAAGATCGATAGCTTTTCTCTGCATTTCTGCTTAGAGAAGGAAGAGCTGAAACTATTTTCCATCAAATGCAGCCCATGGAGTGTTTATTCATATGCATAGGACATGCTCACATGCACCGCTGCCTTGAACTGCACCCACACACAAAGACACACATATACACACACAGCCACATGCATGAAGAGTGATCGAGACTATTCGAGCTTCCGCACTCTGCTTAAATTCTCCTGGTGCAAAACCACACTCAGAATGCCTGATTCGGAAAAAAAAAAATCCATCATTGTACAATGGCTTTTGCAGCTTGTGAACCAGTGGGTTTATCTAGGGATTCAATAATCTTTTGCAGGCTGTGGAGCTGCCAATCAAGCATGCAAACCTGTGTGGTATAGGAATACAAACAGGGCTGCGCCAACCTCTTGCCCCTGTTTTTGCATCTGTTTAATTCTGCATGGCTTGTATGTGTCAGGGGAGCTGCTGATGGCCATGGCCCGGGACTGTCTCATATAGGCAGAAATCAAACTGCTCTGCCACTTGCATTGATGCTAGCGACGATAATGTGAAACAGTGGCGGTAAAGAATGCCACTCTGCTTCTATTTGCATGTGGGCCCAGCAATGGAAAAGCCAATTATTTTCCCTAAGTGGCCCTGTCAGGTAACCAGAACACGGCTGTCCTGCTGTGGAATGTCCAACGCAGGCACTTCATCCGTTAGCCTCAAGCCTGAAGACTGCTATCTGTTAACGGCCTTTGCATAATTTTTTATCAATTTGACAAATGTGGATCTCCCATTTCCTTTTCCAAATAAGATAAATTGAGCCTTTAAGCATGTATAGATGGAAAAAAAGACAGAAGCAGAGCAACAGATGTAACAAAAGCTGAGGAAAGGAAACAAACAAAGAGGTCTGAAGGGTTCTGTGCAGTGACTGCTACTCTGCTAGGATGATAGTAGGTTTAGACTGTTCAGACCTTTTGAAAGTAGGTTCTGAATAACAAATATCTCACCTGTTCTGGATAGCTAAAACTCAAGTTGAAAAAAAAAAGAAAAAATTAAATTCTGACAGGTTTGACGAGCTAACAGCTAGTCTGAGCGTGGCCAAGATCAAGGTGGATTGTTGCTGTCTTAAAACAACTCCAAGTTCAAAAATTTTATATCAATTCATGTAAATGCTATTTTAGAAAGTGTAACATCCCCATCAACTTAATATCATATGTTTATTCAAGCAAATCTATTCTGATATTCCTGCAGGAAGTGCCCCAGACTGCACCAGAAGTACTAAAGCTAGCTGCTGCTGCTATTTGCAAATAACTACAAAAGTTTATGTAAATAACTACATAATGCAAAATTGACAGCTCTGTTTAGATTAGCAGTTATCTCAAAAATCTTTTTTTTTTCTTTTTCCAAACGGGGGTTGTTCAAATAGCTATCTATGACAGGTAAGATAATAATTATTCATAACCTTTCCACGGAACCTCAATTTAAAAAGATCTGAACAATTACTTAAAGGTTGGAGACTCTGGCCTGGTATAAACACTGCCACAAGGCAAAATGTTTTTGTCTTTCCTTGCTGCTTTCTTCGAGAACCGCAGGACTTCGGGACAAATATAAGCTTGCATTTCTTTTGTTGTCAGCCTTGTAACCTTTTTCTAACTACAGGCATGGATGGAGTGGGAGAAAATACTAGCATTTCACGAATACCATCCTTTTTTGCAATTCATGTCTCAGATAATGCAGTCCATAATGCCATCTGTCAGATTGTCATGGATAAAAACTTGCTTTAATTGATGCATTCTTCCAAATTAAAATCCAGCAAATTGGAAACTCAAGCATGTAATTAGGTTGGAATGCACTAGTTAATGCAATCTGACTTCAACAACAACAAAATAAATAAATAAATAAACCAAGAAGCAGGAAGCGGAGAGCTTATGTTGACAGAGGAAAACAAAGTCGCTCCATTTTACTTTTCTTATGCTTATTTCCTCTCTTTCAGAAATCCAAAGGCTTTATATTCAAAAGCCATTCCCTTTCCTTTATTTATGCACTACCCAGCAGATAGCATATGTCTTTGGCGGAGAATGAGCAAAACTGAGTCTTCATCATCACAGACACAAGCTTTTCTTGCTGCCTTTTCTTCCCTCTTGGAAGAGCAAAGAGAAAGGCAGACTGAGACAAGAGGACAATAGACGAGTGCGCGAGATGAAAAGGAGCAAAGAAAGTTGCCTGGGCTCCAGTAGCATTCATTTAGTGTCAGACATCTGCTTTTTTATTGCAACCTGATGGCATTACTCTCCCCTGGTGCTAGCAGGCAATCACCTCTTTATCACATGGCAATTATCTCTGTAGTGCTGCTCTGTGACTCGCTGACTCTTAGCGCTGTCACATGTAACCCCTTACAGCCAAACCAGCCAATGACGGAGGGATGAAATGGAGGGGAGACCGAAACAAAGAGGGGCAAAGAGGGAGAGACAGAGGGGGTGAAAGAGGTTGAAAAAATGAGAGAGAGGGGGAAACAATGGGTCAATGTGGGGAACTAAAAGACTGAGGACAAAGGCTCGAGGGTCGCGTTTATTTCCACCAATGCTGGCAGCCTTCATTTTTACAAGCAGATCTTCATGTTTTTTGTTGTTTTTTTTTTTTTTTTTCAGATGCACTTCGCAATGAGTGCGCACATGTGCAAGCAGGGTCTGTCAGAAGCAGGGCCTCGCAAGTATAACAGCAAAATCAGGCCGTGCTCACACATGCTGGGGTGTGTGAGCGTGTGGGCAGCTTACAGTACAGCCAAATGATGCCGTAATTTGTTGCCATCATTTCTCCTGCGTGCTGTGTGGCAAACGGCTCAGTTTGAACGCGGATCCCTCCGACAGGGGGAGATGTTTCCTAATGTGAGTTTACAGCCATCATCCTCCCTCTCATCCACCCACGCACTGTCACTGTTAGCACCAAGTTAAACCATCCTATCTCCTCTCGTTTATCTATCATACCCTCATCTCTAATGTTTTTTTTTTTGTTTTTTTTTTAACAGGAAGTGCGCTGCTGGAGGTGCCTCGAAAATCTGAAGCTTCTCACTTTTGGTCCTCTGACACACTGTGTGTAGCTCTCCAAACCTAAGAGGCCAAGCAGAGTTAAAATGGCTGGCATCCCCTTCAGAAGATGAGGGGAAGACAAGTGACTTGAACAAAATCTAACTGTGTACAAATATGATGTTTGTGTCTCGAAGGGAGAACACAAAAAGGTAATAAAAGCTGGTTTTATTACTCGCATTCAGCGATTCATGGGAGAGCTATTATCATCGAACAGCAACACCGGACTGGAACACGGAATCCCACTTCTCCTTCTATCCTCGGCTTTGTTTTATGAAATCTCTCGGTTTTTTTTTGTTTGTTTTTTTTTTTTTTTGCAAATAGGATGTCTCCTGTCAGTGCATGCCAGAGTCTGTGTTTGTCGTAAAAAATGGCACATTTCTCATTTTTGGCATGTGTCGTCAGCGTTGTACCCCTCCAATTTGTGTTCCGAGTCCCCCCCCTCCTCCTCCTGGTTTGACTAAAATCCAATTTACTGGCTGTCAGCTCAACTCTATAATCCTATCCACTGCTGTAGTGGAGAGGTAGCTCTTTGAATTTACCATTTACTGTATTCACTGGCTATAGCTATATATACCATCTCTCTTCGTGTCTGTGTCCCATACAGACCCACACCGTCTTTTCTTGGCCAGTGTATATGGAGAGTAGGCGAACATGTTGTGTGTCTTTGGAGATAAAGTCCTTTTTTCTGTCACTGCAGTTTTTTTTATTTTTTTTTCATCTTGGGGGAATATGCGTAGTTTATCTTGCAGCGAAAGGAACGTTCATCGTATCACTTCAGCACACTCTAGGTGGCTACAGGGGACTCTAGACTGCACAGCATGCGGCCAGCACCAATGTAAACACAACCAATGCACAAGCTGAGCATCCAAGCTGAAGAAAAGGAACATTTCCCTCTTATTCCACATGTTATATAAACAGAAAACCAACGTTTGGATTCATTAAATATGTTCTGAGTGAGATATGATAACACAGACTTTACTGATAATCCATTGCCGGCTCTTGCGCAGTCATTACTTTATCAAAAGCGGGGGTGAGTTTATCTCCAAGGCTGCCTTGCCTCAAAGTTTATGCAGCAACTTTCTGCGTTTTGATGAGTTCATTATATTCATAATCACAACACAAGGAGAGTTTCACCTTCGCTAACATCATTCTTGCTTCATAATTATTGCGTCGACAAACCACATACTTGCAATTTCTCTTCTAGATTTAATAGTAAGTGATTCTCTCTAATGCTGAAGTATCTGCCATGCCCTTGTTTCTTTTACTCAGAACTTCATTTCCTAGCATCATTCTGCTCTTTGTCATATTATATGCTTATGTGAACGAGCAGAAGGAGGAGGAAAGGGGGAGAAAGAAAGAGCGCTCTCGCTGTCTGCTGTGCCTGAGTGTGTGTACATTCTTGTGTGCATCTCCGTGAGCCGACACGGGTCTCTGCCACAGTAAATAAAAGTCATGGCCAACCAGAGTGGAGCACAATGGCCTCCCCGCAGACCGCCGCGGCCTCCACCACCCCTTAAACATTTGCATTTCTCCACATTTCCCGGGAAAGAGCTGCATTTCATGAATGGTAATGAAGGTGGGAGTTTTACTGGAGAGTGCACAAGAGATGGCCTCGCAATTACTCTGGGATG
Organism: Kryptolebias brasiliensis; assembly: GCA_028566095.1. NCBI lineage: Eukaryota > Metazoa > Chordata > Actinopteri > Cyprinodontiformes > Rivulidae > Kryptolebias > Kryptolebias brasiliensis. The sequence continues at coordinate 15,158,662 of JAOXNZ010000117.1, read as the reverse complement.
GTCAATTTGCACATTTCACAGTGGCTCCCATGGCTGTGATATGAAAATGAAGGAAATGGATAAGCCCCTAAGACCTGGCTAACATCAACAATTAATAATGGCATTTTCTAAAAAAAAAAAAAAAAAAAAAAAAAAGAAAACTGCAAAAATGTACAACTTTTTAATGCAAAAGAATGCAGGAAAAGATGAATTTGTCCTTCTCCCTTTCTGAAAATGTATTCTCCGCAGATATATATTATGTGTATTTATGCAGCGTGTTGTGACAGAAGCCCAGGGTTTTATCTCAGTGCGGATGGAAAGCTTTTACTAAATTCATTTTAGTTGCCTTCAAGTAGGCAGGTATGTGCTGGGGTGTATGGGTGTGTATATGTGCTTTGCCTCAGCAGGGAAGAAGAAAGTTTGTGAGCAGATTAGTTGCCTGTGGAATATTCTGAGTCAACTGTGGCCCCTGAAGCATCTCACAGGCCCGAAGGGGGGGGGGGGGGCAGAGAGAGGGAGCGGTGTGATAGAGGGTAGAGAGGGCTGCATAGGCTGTCTGAACTCATCAAAGTGCTGAGGGTCTGCTGTATGCGTATGGTGCCATGCCCTGAGGGGGTGGGCGGGCTGATGCAGGGGTTGGAGGGTGAAAGCTAAATAAATGCGCATGTGGCTACATGCTGAAAGTATTGAAAGCCTGGCTATAATGGAACGGCAGCGCTGTTAAAAAGGAGAAAAGCTGAGACTGGGCCTAATGTTGATGATCGTAGCTTGACTAATTTTGCTTAAAGGCAAAATCTTCAATGCACAAAAAACAGTACCAAAGTAAAAAAAAAAAAAAAATAAAGTAAAAAAAAAAAATGAAAGTAGAAAATCACTTAGCATGGGTTACAAAACACACCGGCATTCATGAGCAAAATGCCTGCAAATGAGCAATTTTTTATATCATCAGTGCCAATGGTGAACTGATTTATTAAATAATAAAATATATTACAAAAGCAAACATAAAAAAGATAAATAAGGACTAAAATAACAATATGCAATAAAAACACAACAACAAAAAAAATCAGGTATATTAAAGTCTGATGGTCTACTCAAATTAAAGATCAAAAACAAATGAAGTAGCATCCCATTAATGAATGCATTCTGCCTGCAGCCTTGCATGTAAAAGTTAAAAAAAACAGACAAACCCCCCCCCAAAACATCTCAAATGATCTGTTCACACTTTATGTGTTGAGGATGACTTTCAGCTTCTACCACATTAAATTTTAACTCAATATCTGTCAAACTGACTGAGTTATTGCTATCTTTGTGTGCCATCTTGAATTGAGATGACTTTAAAAGTTTATCAGTTGAAGATGTACATCCGATGATTAGGTCTGAAGAGTTTTATTGAAGTCTGTCCGAAGGTTCATGAGATGTTTCGCTAACAGACAGACAAATAAACATGCACACACAAACACACACACATTATCACTCGTATTTCATGGCGGAGGGCCATAAATAAAGCAGAGAACTCTGAGTGGTTCATATACAGGAGGAGAAACAGGTCTGTAAGTTTGGATCAGGCTTGAATTTTTTTTCCACTGTCTGGGTGGTGCATATTTGGAGGAGTAAACTGGTCCATAAATATGGGGCAGACACAGAACAAGCCCAGTCACCTGCCTGCTTTAATCTGAACCAAAAAAAAAAAAAAAAGAAACCGTCTGGTTGACTGTAGTGCTCTTAGTGGTCTTGGATGGTAAGAGAATCGGTTAATTAAGAAGTGACTATTTCAAACTTTAACAGGAAGCAATGAAATCATAAAATCAATCCAGAAACAAAGAGGGAGCCAGAGGAAAGACACCCAGACTGAAATTATGTGTTCAAGATGAGCAGCTTTGCTCTGAACAGTTTGTAAACGATGCGGGAACAACTGATCTAGACCAACATACAGAGCATTACAATAATCTAGCTCATAATTAATATAAGTGTGAAAAACTTTCAATGGGTCTTTGACAGGAAAATACAGCTTCACTTTTATTTTGTATTTCTTTGTTTTTGGTGATATGGTACTCACCTCATACCCTATTAGTCTTTTTGTATCTCTGAGTTTGTCCTCATAGATTATAAATTTACGGATCACAGGTGAACAGTCTCTTTTTTTCCTTAAATGTTTGCAACTGAATGAAACAAATGATGCAAAAGTATCAAAAGTGACAGAAATGACAGTAGCCTGTCAAATTAAAAGCTTGAAAGAAGGATTTCTTATCTCCTTCAGATCAGGAAACACTCGATAATTGGAAATGAGAGGGAAGCACATAGTGCAGCAACAATTACAGCTTTATTATTTGCCCGTCTTGAATAAATCTTAGTTCTGAATCAACAAATATGAAGGAACGGGAGCATGAGCATGGGTTAACCATTCTTGATAATTCAGCCTTTTTGCTTCCCTTTTATATCTAGCAGGTTTTAATTTTTTGCTAATTCTCACTTGTAGTGGTTTAATGTGAACCTTTCATCAGGCTTTGAGAATTACCAAAATTAATCTTGCATAAATGACTGAATGTTAATTCCTTGTGGGTTTGTCATGTTGTGCAGCAACTGGTACACAAGTATTACGTTATCAGTTCAGATCCTTACAATTTTATTGTGTGAGAAGAAAAACGTCAAAAACCGCTGAGTTTTACAGCAGCTTTTAAATGTAGATAATAAATGTGTCCATTACATAACATGCAGCAATCCGTTATAATGTACTTCAATTCTTCACAAGCTTTAAATCTGCTCCTATCCGTCTCTCCCAACTCACCGCATGTGCGTACGAGCTGTACGTGCTGAAGGGAAGGGCGATGGCTGGATTAAAGATGCCAAACTGCCCCACCATCTGCTGCATGCGTCTGATGGTGCGCTCCTTGTCTGTGTCTGCGAACTTGACCACCAAGCTCGAAGAAGCACCCTGAGTGACAGAGGAAACAAATTTAAGAAAAGAAGGCCAAAAAAAAAAAAAAAAGACAAGGATTCTTAAACAGGTATTTACTTAAAACTCACTCAGTCAAAAGACAAACAGAGTCTGCTTACAGTGCATCCCCAAAAGGCTCTTAGATATTTGTGTGATTGTCAGGATTAACTACATTTTTATAGACAGCTGATAGCAAAAGCCTTAAAAAGTCACACGAAACACATTAGGAATTCTGTTGGTGATTATTTTTTGATATCTTAGTCTGAGATGTTTATTAGCAGTGACAAGTAACGTTACTGTGTTGTACGCTGCTCTAATTTCACATTATTTATTTTCTGTTTGTGGAAGCAGCAGCCTAGTTACTGCTTTCACTGAAGTCATTTTGATTTTGTCTGTGATACGCATAAGCGTTGTGTATCACATTGTGCAACCTCAGAGGTACTTCTCAAAGTTGAAGTCAAACAATCTGAAAAGAATGTGGATTAAATTTTTTTTCCCCCTTCTGTCGTCTATTTTTAGCCCTGTCTTCCTTACTGTGCCTCTGGCAATGCATTCATTAGCAATCTTCATCCTTCATTAGGAATCTCCGAATGATTGAGTGCTGCCGTTGACCTTTCGTAAGCTCCGCCTATTTCCTGCCCTCTGCGCCCCGAACCGGCCAATTGATCCACATAAAAGGCCATAATATTACTCTGTTCTGACAGTTTAGAAAGGTTGTGTGTCAAACGTGATAAGAAGCTCCATGAAATTGATGCAAGTTTGTCAATACCAGCAGTGACTGGTGATATAGTGGGATTAGAGGTTGGGTGAGGGTGGAAGAGGGTGTTTGGGGCCGGGTGAAAGACAGAGGACGTGGTGATGGACCACAGATAGGCTTTAAACTGTATTCATAATGACAGACATTCTTATCACATAATTCATTAGTTTTTAATTTTACTGTCTGCGCTTTCTTGCCTCGCTGTAGTCTCCTGCTAATAAAGACATCTGGAGACAGCAAAAGATACTCAAAGACAGGCACTGGACCTTTCGACTGGAGCTTATAGATTTTATGCTCCTCTCTTCCTTTTCTCCCCACTTTGCTCAATACTCCCCTCCTTTCCCTGTCCTCTGGGCTAGCCTGGTCGAATCACAGGCTTGAAAGAGCATAGGTGAACAGCCAGTTGGTTAGTTGCTTTTCTGAGTAAATGACTGATTGACTAGTTAGCTAAATGATTTATTGACTAGTATACAATCTTGCTATTTGCACTAGAAGACATCCCCTAAAACATGTCTTACATTAACGAGAATGAGTCACTTCAGTGTTAATTTGGCACAAATGTAGTTCTAAGGTTTGTCTGTTTTGTTCCAACTTGCGACTCATCAACATTATTCTGACACAGCTCTGCAGGACTACACTCTAAAACCTACCATGTTGTTTTAATTCCAAAATACAAGTAAAAGAGCTGCCTAAAAATCAGAGTAAACAAACAAAAAAAAACCCTAAAACATATCTTATGCTAACATTAAAATGCCTTGTTCTGTAAAGTTCTGTGTTAGCTCAGCTGATCTGGATCTACTCATGACATGATCTCCTTTGAGAAGTTGGTTGAACTTGCAAATCAGTTTCAGCTGAATTAAAATGGTCAATTTGTGACGCTGATTTGAGCTGATTGTGAAACAAACTAGGGGAACTGTTAAATCTGCATAACTATTTTAGCACAGGCAAACGTGCTGATTCATGTGAACGAAACTCATTGACTGAACTAAAACAACTGGACTTTGAACTTAAATGTCTATTTCAGCAAAAATATTGTGTAAATACAGTAATTTTGTCATGGTGCAAAACAAAAGTACAAATCTGTATAATATATAACTCTTTTGGGACTATTGTTTGATTAAAAAAAAAAATCCATGACTGTCCACAAAACTTTTACACGTAAAACCTTTTGCAAATCAAGTGAAAGAGGTCCTTGTGGTGGCGTTGCAAAGAATATGGAAGTCAAGAACGGCCATATTTCTTAATATTAATTTTGATGTGATTTTCTCAAGATCACAAAGTTTACTTTTTGTTATCTCGTGATAACCAAGCTAGTTTTATCTAGTATTTTAGTATTGTTTTTTTTTTCAAGATACTGCCATTTTTTTTATATCATTATAGTGCAAAAATGAGTGGTTTTTGATTTACACCCAGTTTCATCTTTCAGTGTCGCTCTTATAGAAGATGACCTATAACAGTAATGCACCAATCACTGACAGCCTAACACTGTTGCTAGCATGACTATCCTGATTTCAGATATAAAAAAAAAAAATTACTGGTCTCATTTAATTGTGAATTTAAAATAATTGGTCCACATAACTAAATAAATGAAGTCATTATCTTGAAAAACACAAGCTTTGTTATCTCAGGATAATGAGGGAAATATAGGGAGAAAACAAGGTTTTTCAACTTGAAATATTAAGATAACTCATCTCCACATAATGTCATGAAATCTCTTCCGTAGAGGAGGAAACAGGAGGGACAGAGCACAAAAAACAGCGATGACGCTAACATTTTTCTTCACCCACCCACCGGACTGACGGTGTTCAAATTATGGAATTTGAACTGAATTTCTTTTGTAGTTAAGACATTTTTTTTTTTAACAAAAAGTCTATTTTATTTCAAGCTGACCAATCGTTTGTCAAATTGACATAGAAGAATATGGCTGAAACAGCAAAGAGGCACAAACACGTTTCACAGCGAGACGTAAAGAGGAGTTGTACAAGCATGTTTTAAATATTTCAGCTAGCTCACATTTAAGGAAAAAGGGGCTTTTAGGATCTGGTTATATAAGAACATTGTGTCATTCTCTGTCCTAGTCTTCAAAGCTTTCCATGAGGAGCTCAGTATACGGAGACAATATGCCCCCCACCCCCCCACTCTTTAGGACACCTGGATCTTATTGCTCTTTGGCTGAGCATCCATTGCCCCATTTGTTTATCTCCGAGGTTTTCCCATTTAAGCCTGTCAGGATATCAGCGAGCGGAATCTCCATTGCTATAAAGAGAGCAGGATGAAGTGTGAAGTGAAAGTCTCATTAAATTTTTAAGCTGCCGAGTGTGAGCAAAATCCCCCTGCCGGGCGGCTCCCAGCTGCCTCGAGAGCCACAGAGGGAAGGGGAGTTAAACAGGGAGAATAAAAAGACACTACAGAGAGTTTTAACCAAAAGGAACGTCTGCCTCTTTATGGCTCCATCTAACTGCCAATAATAAGTGTTTTCTGGTGAGCGTCCAAGCTGCACGTTCTTATTAGAACTATAACACATATTTCACATATTTCAATATTTATAACATTTTTTTGAGAACAACCCAGCAAATAAAGAAAAATAAAAAGAATGGCCAAAGAAGTTCCCATCAGTTCACTTTTTTCCCCCACATATTAGCCTGCTGAAATATTAAACCCCACTTTTAAACAAATTTTGTTTATTGCATGTACTTTAAAATCAAGATTATATTAAGACTCATTTGAAGTTGTTCCTCGGTGGATTTACAAGTGTGCTGAAGACCATTAACCTGGTTAAAGGTTCACCTCAGGTTCAGTTTCTTCTTTCAGACCTAAGAGTCTTACCTCATCTTCAAACACCTTTTGGCTCAACATTGAATTCTTAGTCGAATCATAAAAGCTGCTTCGTACCTGAGACAGCAAAGCAAATCAAACACTTGCATGTCCAGCGCCGTGCGGCACATTCATGAGGTTCTCTTAAAAAGCTGACTTTAATTTGCAAACTAACTCGTGTGTTCTCGCAGTGGTCGAACAACTCTTCTTTAATCAGAGTATTCAAAGAACATTATGTAAAAAAAAATATAAATAATAAAATCACATTTATAAGTCAGTGTTTACGATGAATGCTAAAAATACACAATAGGCAAGAGTGGTGACCACTGGAGGATAATCAGAACTATTAAACTGTGTGAACGCTGGTGGTGGTCAGAGGGCTCGGTGGCGCCGATGTGATGGCAGCTTCACTTCTGTCAGTCTGCCCCAGGACAGCTGTGGCTACAATGTAGCTCACCACCATCAGTGTATGAATGTGCGGATGAATGGGTGAATGACTGACTGTAGTGTAAAGCACTTTGGGTTCTTGGACTAGATAAAGCGCTATACAAGTCCAGGCCATTTATCAAGTTCCTTTAAGAAGTTACAACCAAGAAATGTGTCCTTTGTGGATTAGCTGCAGCGTAATAACATGACTATATTTAACAACAAAGTGTCAGTGGAAGAACGGGGACTAAAATCAAAGAAAAACAAAGATTTCTCTAAAAGCCAATCTTTTAAAATGAATTGTAAGTGAATGCACTTCAGCCATCATTTATAATTTAGGTTCTCAACAGTTAATATCTTTTATAACAGCTTTTTGAATGACCTCAGTTTAGAGAAACAGAGCTTAACTTTGAACGGTTTAACAAACTAGTTCAAGTGATGCAAAGAGCACTTGTGTGAACGTACTACCCAATAGGGGAGTATGACAGTATTACCCTGTAGAAGTTTAACTAAGTCACAGAAGCATAAATACGCATTCTGTTTGCACTGACTATTTAAATAACGAATGATTATATTCTAACAACCCAAAAAATACAATGTAAATTGCAAAGGTAAACATATTACAGAGACAAACAGACCTGAAAGAAAAAAATATTAAAATAAAAGTATTTTTAATACTGGCAACACAAAGAATTGTGATCCTTGTGAAATACTGATATTGACGCCTTGCATCTCACCAAACACCCAATGTGAATGTTTCCCAACTCGGACCAGTATTTATGTACACTTCATCTGTGTCTTTATATTTTTTAGCTGTTAAGGCATTTAAACACTGAACTTGACATCAAAACAACCTGTCTCACAAAGCATCAAATCCTAGTACTCATGACACATAGGCGTGTTTCCTCTGTCTGAAGTAATACAGAAGATTCCTCAGCAAGGGAATCACGTTCACTTGGTTTCTAACCCTCCTTTTCCTTCTCTTCTCTCAAAACTACCCAGCTCTCTCTTCTAAGCAAGCCTTACCTTATTTGCTTTCTTTTGTTGTGAGCTTATCCTTCCATCATCCTGCCAGTGTTTCTATCTCAGTGCCTGTGTCAGCTGAAATGGCCTTAAACTCAGCTGATGTGGAGTGGAAAAAAAATAAAATAAAAAATCTGCGCGGCTCTATGGACCTGACCCCCCACTCCCCCACATCCCATACTGTCTCTGTGTAACTCTGTCCTGGGATCTGCTTCTTACACGGTCCAGCTGAATCCCAGCAATTTGCTCTACAGCTCCAGTGTTTAAAGGTTTAATTGAGCCACTTGTACACCCTGCATGGAGGGTACTATTAAAGATGGCCAGGAGGTGGTTTGGATAGAGTTTAAACATATTTATGTTGGAAATATGGTTAAAACATAGGTTAAAGTTTTTGAAGTGGGATTCTGTGGAGGGGTTTTGGACCGTCAGCATCTCACCTGCAGTAGAGAGCTCTAAAATACAGATTAGTTCTGAGTGAATTGTCGAGCCAATGGCTTGTTAGAGTGGGTCCTAAACCAAAGCAGATTAGCCATTTATGTGATTGTTAGTTTATAAACCTTTATATCGCTGCCAGTTTCACATTACACAGTTATTTACATAGAAGTCTGTGATTATTTACAATGAAACAGTATTGAGCTGCTGTTCAATAACACAAACATTTCATGCGAAACATGCAAAACAGAGAATCTTAAATGCATTGGGAAACTGATGGGAAATTAAGACAGCATAGAAATCACTTAACCTGTTCCATTTAGCAATTTGTGTGCCATATGGAACGTATTACTAACATTTAGCAGATTGTTGAACAGTGTACAGCGCAAATAAACATAAAATTCAAGGGAAATAACCATCTAATGCAGAAGTAAAGGTAGTGTGAAGGTTTGGCTCGCTCTGATTAGCTGTGACTGTTCAGTCTGAATTCACCTTTGTTTTTCCAATCTGAGATTGTTCAAAGAGCTGTCTACAGGTAAGACACTGACTCCTGAAAACAAACAAACCTTTAAGGAGCGCGTGGCGTAGATTGAGCAAAGGCCCTATAACTTAGTTATTGTTTATATTTAAATTTATTTATATTTATTATTTCACTTATGTATGTATTCACACAAGCACTTATACTGTACATGTGCACTGATTTTCATTCACAAACATACTCCTTATATGTACACACATGCGATGCAGATTTTCTCCATTCCTTCCAAAACAGGCTTACACTGAAATAAGACAAAGCAGCTACTTCCCTCTAAATGAATACAAATGTATTTTCCTCAAGTCTTCAGAGCTAGAAAGTAAGATCAGTCAGGGAGTCTTTGACCCTGGTCTGAATACAAACATGTGACCGTGAGCAGGGAAATATAGAATGAGAATGCATGCAGATGAATACGTCGCTCACTTTTTGTACATATTTATGTATTCAGAGCTTAAGGTGGCATCAGATGCATTGATTCGTGTGTTTGTGTGCATGCTCATAAACTCTTCAAAGTTCACATCTTTCGGGATCGGCAGTGGATCTATAAAACTGCCATGTTTGGTTGCAGTCTTTTCACACCTTGGCCAGTGCTGGGGGTTGGTTGCAGTTTTATTTAGTGTTTGACTCCGGCCATCAGCCAGGGCCTTGGTGTGGCACCAAATGCAGAATGCACTTTCACACCCATGAATCTTTGCCAGTTTTTTTCTTATATCATTTTTATTAAGCCTGGAGAGGAAGGAGGGACGCAAACATGTAATAAAGAAAGATGTTTTAGGTATGAGAGGCCTTTATTCCTTAACTAACTAAACTTAGCTACAATTATGTGCTCATGAAAACTTACATATTCGGTCATTTAATTTTTTGGTTGTACATGAGTACCTTTTTATTGTTGCAGTTGTGACTCAGCAGCCACCCACAGAACTACACCTAAACACACAGGATGTACAGTCCCTGGTTTTTCTCAGGATCTGTGCTGCACCAATGGACTTTTTTGCTCTGAATAGCACTGTCCTGCTGAGGTCTAATAGACCACCGTTGGTCCGTTAATCTCAGCGAGGCAGGCACACTGTGCCCTCTCCTCCTGCATCCACAGGATATGAGATGCTGATCAGATTTCTATAATCAATTTAGCAGAGCAGGAGGTATAAATCCTGTCCATTCACTCATTCTCCTTTTGCTTCTCTCTCCCTCTCAACTCCTCCTCCCCTCCCTTCAGCACCCTGCTTATAGTTAGATGAATAATTCAGCAGCCAATGTGGTGAAAGGTGGAGTAAACAAGTCTATTCCCTAATATCCCAAGAGGCTGCCAAAGAGAGACGAGCGAGGGCAGAGAGCTAGCAGAGATAGAGGGAAAGCGCAACAGAGAAGGAGGATATCTGCGAAGAATGGACATTTAGAGGCTTTCCTCATGACCTGCAGTCATTTGCACTTAGATTGAGTCAAAAGTCGCACCAAGATGGCACAGCTGGCTTCTAGTGGTTCTCTCTGCTCCACTCTCTTGAGCTCCACATTGGCAACCATTAATAATGAAATCATGCAGTGAAACACAACACCTGTGACATGGGGGCGAATAAGTTCAGGGTCTTTGCTTCTCTGAGATGAGAGTAACCGAAACAAAAACCAGGATAAAAAGAAAGAGTGCTGTACTTCAGGATACTGTAGAACACAAGACGTGACTTTCTGTCCTCTTTCTAAATGTCACAGAGAGCAACTCCATTCAGGTCTGAAGTGCAGTGTAAGTAGCATTTATTTTGACACCATCAGGTATACAGGGAATTCGCCTAAACGTGAGCCACATACAAATAAGAACTATAGCTTTTTGTGCTCACAGAAAATCAAATGCAGAGAGAATTCAGAGGACACAAAGTGCTTACATAACGGGCAAATGCAATCTCACACTGGATTTATATTCACCGATTATGAGAGCAGAACTGCTGATTGATGACTCATCCGAAATTCAATTATCACCCTAAACAGTTTTATCTGGAAATTAGATTAGGGTTCCATTTTTAATTTAAAATTTGTTTTTTTTTCATTTTATTTTAAGCACCTTGTCATGTAAAGAAACAAAGTAGCATTTCTGATCACACTTGTTTTTAAAACTGGATTATTTATGAGGACGGCTGCATTTTTCTCTGAGTCAGTTAAAACCTTGACGGTGGAGGCGAGTCTACAGCTTGAGTCTACACCTAATTATTGTGAGCAGCAGGCTCGGTGGGCTTGAGGTGAACACTGTGTGGCATCTGTATGTCCGTGCTTCGTGGAGAGCTGTACTCACCGGCATGGTCTGGCTGCCGTGCAGGGCACCAATTGCAGACTGAGCTTCGGTGTGTGTGGAGAACTTAACGAAGGCGCAACCTGGAAGAGAGAACAGATGCATAACACAAGCACACAAGCAGACGCACACGGTATATGCACTGAGAGAATATTTCAAGTAATATTAATTGTAATGAATTATATTTGACAGTGCAGAAATCACTGTTCAGTCAGAGGTTCTCATTGCACAGCAAGCTGCCCCACTCCAGGCATTAAGCAGGCAGACAAGCAGGCAGAAGCTGCAGGCTAAAGATTGCACTGATGAAGCAGAAAAGCTTGCTATTTAGCACCACATGCCTGTCCGTCCATATTAACTACTAGACTCGACTCAAATAGAAAACCATTTAGAAACAATCTATCATTCTTCTAACTGGATGTTTTGATCAATATTTGTAGAGGTGAAGAAGACCTTCTAAAGGCCAGAAACCACAGGACCAGTGCGCTTTGCTGTAATGTCTTAAAGACTATTAAGAGGACCTTAAAGTGAAAGCAAGTCTAGTAGCTTTTGTGGGTACTATAAAAACTGTCTAGCATAATATTCCATTAATGTGACTTCATGTTTCATCAAAACATACATAAAGGCCTAATTCTAAATCAGAAATGGATTATTATATGGGGTTTTTGAGAGGCCAGGGACCACTAAAAAAATCAATTTCAGTGACGTATGTGCATATATTACAGCTTCCTCTCGGCTCCTCATGCATGTCTCTGGCGTTAAGAGGGCCTAAGAACCCCAAAATACCAAAAATAACTCTTAAATTTTTACAGACAGAAGCAGTGAATATATATATCTGTTGGAGTGAAACAGCAGTCACAGATCCACCATGTCCTCCTATAATTATACCTTATTTCACCTAATTTTATTTCATATAAAGTTCCTTTCCTTTTATTTAATCTTTTATGCTTTATTCTTCTTATCTCCTGTCCCGCTTGACCCAGTCACCCTGCCATTCTTCCCGTGTTAATGGGCTCGCCCCGGTGGACAGCACCCGATCAAGATGTCCATTCAGCTGCCAAATCACTGCCCCCTGTTGAGATATGGGTGGGACGGAGCTGGAGCTCCTGATGACCTGTACAAGGTCTTTTCTACAATAGTACCATGTACCGCTGTAATTAGGCTTTCACATCTTAATATATTCTGAAAGTCATGTATTGCCTTCACCTTGCTGGGGCAGCTGTAGCACAAGAGCTGCAGCGGTCAATTTTCACTGGGATGTTGTTGGTCGAAACCCCCTACATCTTCACTTTGCGTGTTGAAAGAGTCCCAAGAGAATATATCGGACCCAATATTGCCCCCAGAAATGTACTCGCTAATTGCATCATACAGTTGTCCCAGCCGAGCTGACACTAAAACCATAAACAGTGAAACTGTGGACAGTTGATACCTTCAGTCCTTGTAGGATAAATACTTGAGCTGCCTATAATTGGGTAAAGAGGAACTTGGGGTATCCTTGACAACTGTTACATCAACAAAATAGGACTCACAGTCAAGCTATGACTTATTTTTATTTAGGTCATTTTATACCAGATTTCTGCAAAATGAGTGTATGATGTACAAAAGAAAAAAAAAAACTTTTTATAGAAAACTGGAGTTTTGCAGGCATTAAGTGAGCAAAATTGTTCAAATTTGATTTAAACACACTTTGTACAAAAATAGTTGAATTAGTTTGGCTGGAAGTAAAATAAAATAACAAAACATCAATGAAAATTGTAACAAAAGAGAAAATTACTGTAATGGTCAGAGGGTTATAATTTCTGGTGAGAAAGCTGACTCAGATAAGTACAAATATTACTGAACAATAAGGGTAACCTGCTTGGCTATTTCCATCCTCACAGTGGGGACACTTGAATTGTTTTTGACAATAATGTTTCTCTTCGGCACCAAGCCACTGTTGAATTGGAGCACTTTGGCTTCAATCCTCCCAAAATGTAATTTCACAACAAGTTTTATAAGCACTGACCAGAGAAAAGACCACTAAAACCACTAGTGCATTCGCCATTTGTTGCATGTCACAGGGATTTGAGTTCTGCAAAAGCCTAGGTAATCATTTCAGAAAATTTAAGCTACTTTTAAAAAACAGCTGGAACAATTTGCAGGAGGCTACATGTAAATGTGGAGACCTCATTTTTGGTTTGGCCTTTGGTGCTAATTATCTACCTCAAAACATACTGTACATGTCCTACAAGCAACCAGTGCATCTAATACAAGTTTAAGGATTTAGTGTTACTAAAAAGTAAAAAAAAAAATTATAATTAAAATCAAATGGAGAGGCAAAACAAAACAAACTGGTTCTACTGTGTTAAATGTAACCTAAAGTGACAACAATTAATTTCAAAAATGTTCAAATATTTGTAATTAAGTGAACATGTTACTTGACCTATATTTGCTGCATATGTCATGCATAATTTGCATAGCTTTGCAGATGTAGGCACACACACACACACACACACACACACACACACACACACACTCACACACACACAGAGTTGATTGTCTGTCAGTGACCTAAATAATGCTGACAGCTGTATCATGGTTCCTACCTTTGCTGTTGCCGTCAGGACCTCTTAGGACCGTGCACTCCTCGATTACTCCATAGGGTTCGAAGAGACGGTAAACATCTTCCTCAGTCTGTTGTTTGTTCAGCATCCCAACAAACAACTTCCTGTCTTCTGAAACAAAAAAGAGAGAGACAAAAGGTTACATTATAGCTGACCTCAATTATGAAAGCAATTAGAGAGCAGGCTGATAGCGTGCAACATTTTCATTACAGTGGCAACAGTTATAAATAAATCTATTTCTCCATGAAACAAGTACATTAAGTATCACAGGTAACCATCTAGTTTATTTACTGAAGGTCGGCCTCGAGTCACATTGTTTTAGTTTTTCTTTTCCCCCAGCCCTGATCAATCTCTGGTATAAGTGAGTTCAGTCCCATATGAGCACATGTGCTGTAGCTGCAAGGGGTAAGTGTGGGGTCAGAGTGTGGAAAGAAGAAAGAAAAGATAGGAGGAAAAAAAATGAGGAATAATGAACACACACAGACCCAAGACAATGAGCGAGTCTTTGGTTGTTTAAAAGCAAGAGGGGCTCCAGGCAGCTCTAACCTCCTACACACCAAACTGCACCAGCTGAAAACTCAAGTTCTCGCCTTCTTTTTTACTCACCGCCTCTCTTTCCTTCTTTCTCTTATTCATCTATCTCTTCCCTCTCTTTTTCATGCCTTCCTCCTTTTTTTCCTCTCGCTGATTCTACATTTTTGCCCCCCATTCTTTTTCAACTGCTGCCCTCCCTCTTTTCCTCTCTTTATCTCTTTCTTACTCTACTAATTGCTGCTGATCCAGTGTTTTTTTATGTGTAGCCAGAGAAATATTTCAGTGCGCTCTTCGGTGAACAATGGCGTGTCTCTTCAGCGTGCACCCGAGGCCTGGGAGACATGCCATGAATAACGCTGACTTTTCAATAGATTGCCTGTATGCTATTGAGTCCTGTTAAATGCTGTGGGATCTGATCTTTACCTTGACCTGACACACTGTGTTTACTGATGTACTCTGGCACCGTATGATTAATGCTACAGTGCTGTGTTTCTGCAGGCAGCAGAAGCACTAAAACCTTCTCTTTATACAGATTGTTTCTCCAACTCTGACCCATGTAGTCACAGTGGGGAGACCGAATGAGGGACAGAACAGACCACAGCAAGTGGAGAGGTAAAGCATATATCGCTGCCCACGTGTCAGGATCACCTGCATGTTCACAGTGTGTTGTGTTGTTGTCGTTCCTTGACCAAAACACGATTCCTGCAGAGAGTGTACATGGACATGCCATCCAGCAAAAGGGTTTCACCACTCAGAACCATCAGTGATACACCTTTAAAATAATCACCCGTGTCAGAGCATTGTCTGGGGAGGAGCGTCCCTGGTGCTGCCTTCTTATTGCAAGTGGCAGGATCAGAGGCTATGTATCAAAATGGAAGTGATGCAATGTGACATCTGTCAGGGTGGATTGGAGAGCATTTATCTGCAAAAAAAAAAAAAAAAAAAAAAAAAGGAAAAAAAAAACC
>JAOXNZ010000117.1:15086941-15102254 GCA_028566095.1 Kryptolebias brasiliensis | reverse complement strand
CACACCCCCACCCCCACACACACCCACATATATACACACTGAAGAATAATTGCTTGCTGTAAAACACACCATGTTCCCACTGAAATTGCATTTCTCCTAATGCACACAGGTTCTTTTAAGTGGGTGAAAATGAAACAGTCAATACAATGAAATAGTTCCTAGAAGAAGGACTAAATAAATAAATACAGAAAACTTTCAAGTTTTCAGTTCACTGTATATCTCAGCATTGAAGGTCTTGTTACTCTTGCTTGCACTCTAAAGAAATCTACAGCAAAATGTAATGAAAATGAATAACTTTGTATTTTTTTTTACAGTCCAAATCTTAAAATGCATTTGCACTGTAGGGTATAAAGCAAAGAAATAATCACATTTAAACCCAACTCACTAAACAGTTACTGTACTTTTTTGTGTCTGGAGAACATTTAATAATGGATTGCACTATAATCATTTAGGTCATGTTGCAGTAATTTGCAGTTTCCCTATTGTTTCATTCACAGCAAGAGAGAACATTACAGCTACTATGTACAATGGCTCAAATAATCATGGACAATAGACTATCATCATCTATTGTGTGAGTTTAGGTGAGTTCAACTAGAACTGAAAACAAGGCAGAGAAAAAAAAGAAAATAGGTAAAAAAGGATTATAAAGGGTACAAAACTGAACACTAAACTGAGCTGCAGTTAGTCTTTCCCCAAAGAGGTGGGGTCACTGCAATGAGAGCGGCATCACAGATGCATACAAGGGCCACCTCTTCCCCGTCTCCATCCCTCTCTCAAAGAAGACAAGTTTGTTTCTCAAGGTGATTGTTGCAGTGATAAGAGAGAGGCTGTTATTAAGGGTGACAGCGAAGGGGCTGAGAGGCAGCGGCTGACTGGATAACCTTGTCCCCATCCCCGCCTCGCTTCCTTGTGCATGATCTCCACCACTGGCCTGCCCTGCCTGCTTGCTTGTCTGAACACAATCTGCTGGCTGGAATTACCTCGCAGCCCCAGGAAAACTAAACATGATTTCTGACCTTTCCTTTCTGTGTTCAACAATAACCTTTGCTGATCCGCCTACGCCACAAAACCACTGCAACGAGCAAGAGACGGGGCACAGAAGATGTGTGTGTGTGTGTGTGTGTTTCTTTAAATTATTTTAAGTGTTTAGCTGATGTATGTATGCATATAGGCAAGTATGGAGTCACAATATTGTAATCATCTGTACAGTCAATAACCACAATAAGTACTGCATTTGAGAAACATTTGAGGTTCAGTTTTCATCTGATTCAAAAGCTTTTGGCCTAATACATACTGATTGTTCTCCCTGACAGACATGATCAAGATGTGCTTTTATCAACAGTTATCAATTTAATTTATGTTTTACTTTCCTTTGTACTTTCTTCCCTAATTCACAATATATTTTGGTTTGTGCAACACAACTACTGGGGTAACATAATAGATTCTAATTTAACTCAGATGATGACAAATTTTAACTTTACTTGCACTTCTTAACTTGAGCAAAGTTGCTCACAGCCATATCTATCTGGTAACATTTTTCTGAATGGTTTAATAGCTAGTTTATTTTAGTTTGTTTGCTGTGTGTAGTCCCAATTTCCACAGTCGTGAAATAAAATACACTTTTCAGAAAATTTTCCATATGTTCTTATAAAATCATCAACAGCACAAAGGCCTTTGATAACAACTTCCTTTATTTCAGTAAATCTGCACATTTGTACAATTTCCTGCCATACATAACTATAATTTATCACAAAACTTGTAAAACATTGTTTGATTATACTAAATGAAATGCTTAAAAGAAAGCTAATAGGCTAACCGGTACAAAATTTATTACATTAGCTCCTGCCATGTTCTGAAGATAAAGCATTTTGTCTTTAATCTTTTTTCTTGATATTGTTGCAATTCAAGACAATGTGGACTTCCACAACCTTTTAGTCTTAATACATCATATCAAGCCCTTGTGACCACACACACACAAGCAATAGTTGCCATGTTGATTAAGCCTGTGGGGGGTTAGTGATTAGGATTAAAGTTTAGCCTTTGTCT
Organism: Kryptolebias brasiliensis; assembly: GCA_028566095.1. Taxonomy (NCBI): domain Eukaryota; kingdom Metazoa; phylum Chordata; class Actinopteri; order Cyprinodontiformes; family Rivulidae; genus Kryptolebias; species Kryptolebias brasiliensis. The sequence goes on along the minus strand of JAOXNZ010000117.1, from coordinate 15,100,208 downwards.
TCTTTCTTCTGATATATATGCTGACTGCAGCACAGAAGTTGCCATAATATATTTGCTTGTGAAAAAAAAAAAAAAAAAAGAGTATGAAATGGTATGTTTGTAAAATGCTTCGTTTTCCAGTTAGCTAAACTCATTACATCATCACACTCCCATTCGTTGCCTTGTCAGCATATTTGGCGTTATCATTAGTAGTTTCTTAGATAAGGTTAATTGATCTCCACCTACTCTGTATATTAGTGAAATGTTGCGATCTACTTCTTCCACTGACGCTGCACAACTCCTACAGCCTCAGCAGATTTTGACCCTCAGGAGCAAAGCGCATCCCTAAAGAAATTATTTTATCATCTCTTACTGCTTGTCTTTCATCCATAGACCTCATTTGCCCTCCCCCACCCCATCTTAAAAAATAAACTAGTTAATGCTGATGCGAGAGTAAATGCACAAGCTTACAGGCAGAGTGACCTGAACATCCAGCTCAGTGGAATTAGGTGACTGAACTCTTGGTGAGCAAAGCATAGTTTGTGTAAGACTGCTACTCTGAGGGATTTCGACAAGAAGTAGGAGCTCTAAATGTAGGAGACCCAGAACTGGCCTCAGTATTGGATTAGTTCACCCTGATCCCTGTAACCTCTGAACATGCTCCCCACTATTTCAAGATCTCTCCATTTATGCCCAGCCAAGCGCATTGGGAACAGTAATCTGTAGTTTTCTTCCATCCAACAAGAGAAGAAAACATTGCCGTCCCTTCCTCTTACTGGTTTATCCTCACTTTTCTCTGTTTATTTTGCACTTGCTCTTTCTCCCCCATCTCCCCTCCATTTTTTAGTGCCTCACAACAATTTCCTTTCTCTCACCTCTCTACTCTCGCCATTCGTCTTCTCATTCCTCTCCCTCTAACTACCCCTCTCTCTCTCCTTCATTCCTCCTGACTTTTCTAAAGGGGATCAGTGGAGCTTAGAGGCCTTCCTGCCTGGTTCATTACTGAGCTGCTCTGACACAAGAAGCTTGTTTTTCTAGTTTAAAAAAAGGGAAGAAAAAGAACACTACTGATGTTTAATGCATGGACCACTCTGTTGTCTTTTATACCAGATATGTTCATCATAAAACTAACTACATAACAGCAGCAGTGCGTGTAGCTCTGCTCTCTCAACCATTTTTTTTCTTGTCCTCACAATCTATTTAACCTATTGTCTCTTTTTTCATTGTTCTGTCACATCTCAGTGATCTAAAAGCAAACTTTTTCACTGTCCTTCAGCTGGTTAAACATACAAACATAACACAACACTAAACACATAGTTTTCTGAAAGTAAAACTGGCCCAAGCCATTTAGGAATAGCGTGTCTGCATGTGAATATACAGACACATGGTTAAAAACTAGACATGTTCCTTTATCATGTGCCTGAAACCTACCATTGGGTGTGTGTCAGCAAGAGAGAAAGCAAGTGTTTGTGTGTGTCAGAGCCAAATGTACTGTGTGTGTTTGTCTGTTTGTCCTCTCTGTGTGGGTGTGTGCGTGGGCGGCAGGCCTGCCTTGAAAATGCCAGAGCCTGTTTCTAATCCAGGCCTCCTCAGTGGGTTGCCGCTCTAGCTGTGCCAGGCAGGCCTGCTGCAACACCAACAGAGCCCCAGCTGACAGCTAGTCTGCTCCTGTTTCTGCTTTCTGAACAATCTCTGAGCTAAAAACCTTAACAACGGGTTAAGCTGGAAAATGAGCAGAGCCAAGCAACACGAACATGCAGCAATTGCACCAAATAAGCATTCAGTTTGTCAGCAGGATGTGTCTTGAACTAAGAGAAGATGACAGACTCTGAAAATTATATGCAAAGACAACTTGTGAAAAAAAGGAAACAAAAGAGACCAGGTAATAATGGAGCAGCGCTAAGGGATGGATGTTTTTAGTAGCAGGTTTAGGATGAAATTAGAGTTCAATCTGATTCATCCTTTTTAAAGAAGCCAAACTCTGAGGAGGCACTGAACAGGCCTTTAAAAATAAAATATCAGCAGCTGTCAGTGCCAGTCATCAGTGCCGTGTGTTGGAAAATCAATGTACATTATATCAGAGATCTGGTATGTGCCTGCTGCCTCCTTGCTGTGTCTCTTTATCCCCCACCCTGCCCTCCAAAAAACAAACCCAGAAACATCCCTGAATGCTCTGCGTCATCAGTGACGGAGACATTCACCGTGCCGGTGGCTCAATGTGTAACGGCTGCTGTTTCTGCTAGATTAGGTAGGTGATTGGCCATTAATATTCATTTCATAGTGTGTCTTTGTTAGACAGCAGCGAGGGCTGACAGTGTGTTTGGATAGACTTACTCTACCGTGTATATTTCCTTTAATTCCAACAGGAAAGAAAATTGTTTCTTCAAAGATCCTTACAAATTTTCCAGTGGTTGAATTGTTCTTACTGTCTAGATCTGTACGCTCAGTTTTGGTCACATGTTCAAAAGTTCTGCAATACGTTTTTACTGTCCTTCTGTTTGATGGCTGGATAGATTTGGGTTTTTACAGCAACAATAACCAGTGATACATTGATCCCATCTGGCCCTGTCTGGTCCTAATAACAGCAGACAGCTCCTCCAGGAGAAGTGTAGGTCTAGCAGGCATAAAACCACAGTAACAGGTCTTTTCCTAATGGACAGCAGCCTGGCACAGGTGATCTGAACTGCCTGGGCCATAATGAGATTAAGGGACTAATTAGTCTGACCGTGTGTTGTGATGCGACCGGATTCGCTCAGGAATAATCGCCCCCTATCGGACTAGCAGTGTGGCCCCTGAGAGACTGAAGATGTCTCTAATGCCCTTTCCTCCACTGCAATGAAAGACTAATTAATATATATTTTTCTTTTTTTAGCACTCACATTTCCAGCCTCTGTACGCCGTTCTAAATTTTTAGTCTTGCAGGCAAATAAGTATCAGAAAAGCAAAAATTGAATCGAGGCAGTTTTGACAGTTAATTATCACAATGATCATTGGACAAAGAAGAATTACAGCAAATAAGCAGCTAAAGCTTGCAAAAAGTAGGCCATGGAGGAGCATCAGCATCACAGTCTATATGCCAAAGACAGATCCAGATATGAGAAGCTAAATTATCTTACCCAGTCATTATTAACGCAGGAATTCAGTCTGGCAGATTAGAAGCAATATGAGAACAGGAGATTTGAAAATGACAATCAGATCCATCTCCCCTTCGCACACTCCCTGCATCAACCTTTTACTTCTGCCTTCTAACCTGTTAAAGTCGTGTTTGATTGCCCCTTAGTGGCATTCTGACCTGTTCATTTAAGATGATGTGCAACTCTCCGGTCTGTTCCAACACTCATTTGTTCCTCAGTGAGGTCCCAGCTGCTGGCCGATGAGAGGACCCCACACTGACCAACCTCGCCGTGGGAGCTTTAAAACCGGCCACTCACAGCCAAGTAAAGAGACAGCTGAGTGTCGTTGTTAATGTGGACACACCGCACCACAATGGCAAAATCAATGGAGCTATAGGGGGCATCAATCTTGACAGCGCAAGACCCTTTTTCCTTGTCTCAATGCTCCTCTAAAGCTCCAAATGAATGGTTGCAGGAACGAAAGGAATGAAAGGAGTAAGAGCAAGAAAGAAAGAAAGAAAGAAAGAAAGAAAGAACACAAACATGGGGCACTGACAGTGATCTTTTATTGGCCTTTCCTCCGTTCATCCCAGGGGGTTATGCTGTCCTTTGAAGATTGTGCATCTGACAGACGGCCAAGTGGCCAGCCATCCTAATTCACCCAAAACAGGCAGAGGTTTTGAGGTAAAGCCTCTGAAGTGCTGCACGGCAGCTGTACGCATTTGGCATCATTTTTGCATTTTCCCTTCCTCTGTTTTCCACTTCCAGATTTCTAATTTGGCCTCTTTTAAATGACAAAAAAGCCTCTCGCTTTGTTACAGAGTGACACATGAAATGTGTACTGAAAAATAACAGTAAGGTTCATTGTCTCTGTTGCTGACTTGAAGGATGCCTTCTCAGTACATTAACATATATGCAGATAGGCGGCAAGTAAATGAAAGCCTCCAAAAACGAGAGAGATCAAAGACGACAGAATTAAGGCCAAGTAATGAGGATCTTGGCAAAAGCTCTGCAAATTTATTGATTGTTTGGCAGGCTTTACGTGCTCCTGCTCCATTTTCTCTGTGTCTATACAGTTTACTACAGATCAAGCAGTGTGGGCTTTAACAAGGCTGTAGTGTGGATATGATTGTAGGAGAAAGCCTAATCACTATCTAATTTACAATGAAATAATAATGTACTTGGAATAAGAAACAAGAAGAGAGATGGGCAGTCAGAAAGCCAATCACAGCCCTAGATCCCTTCAATAGCACATTCTTTAATCAATTACAGGCTTAAAAACACAGGCAGGCTGAGACTACAAGGGATTAATCTACAAACCACGAGGATTTGAACCAGTAACAAATGAAAAATGATGAAGTAAGATTACAGATAAGCACTTGAATCTAGATGCCATCAAATCTGCTTGCATTTGATGTCACATTTATTATACATACCAGACACAATTTGGCTTGTCTGTACCGATCAAGTTGCTTCCATCATTCATATAATTGCAACAAAATAAGAGTTAAACTGAGACAACCCCCTACCCCCACCAAAACTAAAACAAAAAAACAGCAGAAAATGATCATTTAAAGCCTTGGAAGAGGTGAGCTCAAAGCAAAAGGCTCACTTGGTATAGCATGGAAGAGAAGAGGGACCTATAAAATGATGAAGAAAAGAAGACAACTACCTCCACGACTCTCGCTGTCGGCTGGTTTCACCTGAATGGGGCGAGTCATCTGGAGGAGACAAAAAACAGAGCAACGAAAAGGTTAGTGATGGCGATTTAAGCTGTAGCTGCAGCAACAAGAAGCCACAAACCAAACGCATCAATGCCGTCTCACACAAATAACAGCAGTTCTGCAATACAGATCAAAGCTTATTTGCATGGAATGGAAAAACAGCACATTATCATGCAGAGATGCTGATTTGGTGGTGAAAGGTACAATATTTTAATGATGTAAAATTTCTCTGTGTGTGTGTGTGTGTGTAGTCTCTATATGTCTATTTTAGAGGTTTGCACGGCAGCTGAAAGAGAGGTAGCAGGGATACATATGTGTGTGTAAGTGAAAAAGGCCAAGACAGTCCTAATAAAAGTGAATCCAGCCACAGGAGAAGAGAGATCAATGCAGGCCTATTGATCCGGGCCCTTGGGCTGTGGAGAGTGTCTGGCTGGGGAAGAATTCTCTGGTTAGGAGGCTCACTCTAATCCACTGGACCCTGATAAGAATGGCATTGCCTGGATTAGATGCCTCTGTCATCACAGCCTTTGTGTCACGCTCTCCTCCTCCCCCAATATAACCTCCTTCTTTTTTCATTACTGTTGTTCAAGCTGAACTGTTTCACCATACTTGGGGCCCAATTTATTTCGGGGGAAAAGTTTGAGTCATGAATTTGTTTTTGACAAGATGCTGCTGCATCTTTTAAAATTATGCCTCCTATTTATATTTTTTTTTTCTGTTTTTACACTTGCAAACGCATACGTGATGTACTGTATGCGTGTGCACTGCAGCATAATATACAATATGATCGCAGATCTGATGCCTGCACTAAAGCTGTACATCACTAAATTCAAAGCCAAGTGATTCAGCAATAAAATTCAGCAAGATTTCAATAAATTGTGTCTGAAAGTGTCCTAAATTTTCAACACAGTTATTGAAACACAAGACAAACCTTTCACTACACTCACTTCTCTTTACAGTAAACCATTTTAGTGGCTATTAAGGTAAGTTTATAGCCTGAAACCATTTGCCTTTTCTTAGCATCCCAGTCAAACCAGTAAAAGCTATCAGATGTGGTATTTTTGTACCCACATATGTATGTTTTGACCCTTCTTCCTATCTTGTATCTTCTTTTCCTGTCCCATTCCAGAACAGGGATGAAAAGGTCAGATTTAAAGAGAGGGCAATCCAATAAAAGCATGACATGTTCAAGGAGAAACATTATAATGGGATTTTAAAATGTCTTAATAACATGGTGATGTATGGGAGAAAGGCCCAGGCCCAATTCATTAAGTGCTAAATGTATAAATTTTCACCTTGAGGAACTGAGTAACCTTCCTTAGCTGGAATTATTCCATAAATTTACCCACTGTAAATAATAACTAGCAGCAGCTAAGTCTTTGTGGGAAAACGAGGAGAATGATCCTCTTGTGAAGGTTGAGGTTTCAGTTTCTTGTTTCTTGAGTGGCTCCCTGTCTACAAGTGCTTTCTTTTAAATGCAGGACGTGAGCTATGTAATTTTAAAGTATGGAAATGCCAAGCCACAGGGCGCACCGCTCCGCTCAGCTTGTATGGCCAGATTACAGAATCCACTGTGATACAACTGCACAAGTGCTCAAAGCAGCCTGTAAGACTGAAACCTGTTCATGTAAGAAGAAGAAAAAAAAAGATCCATGAGACAAACTCACATTTAACTTTACAACCTTGTGTTCACTTACAGGAACACAGAATATTTCCTATAAATTTTATATTTCAAACAGACTAAAGAAGCTTCTACACCGCAAACTGATTTAAGTTCAGATGCATGATGGAGGAGTCCAAATCCATGGCTATGGCTCCTCCACCATCTCCGCAGGGAGCTTGTGTGTGGGAGGAAATTCTCTCCAAAGCTAGTTACTGTTCAGCCTACAACATGCCAGCTTAATGGTCTATTTATTTGCCCGAGAGCAATGCATTACGGTCCCGAACAGTCACAGCTGATGGCTCTCGGTTTGTTAAATTTCCCTTGAACACAGAATGAAATTAAATGAATATTGTCCATTTACAGATGCATTCTCGCACATTCACAGCCAAGGTGAATCTAAGTTGTATATATTTTAAGTGCCTTTGCAAAGAAAAACATTCATTAACATGGATAATGTAGGATAATGTAGGGCTTATGTTTTTACAGGGTAGAGCTGAAACTACATGTAATGCTTTTTTCCAAAATGTGTGAATGGTTGTTTGTCTCATTTGTCTCTATGTGGCCCTGCGATGGACTTACGACCTGTCCAGGGTGTCCCCCGCCTCTCGCACAGTGACTGCTGGAGATAGGCACCGGCTCCCCGCGACCCGAAATGGAAAAGCGGGTAAAGAAAATGGATGGATGGATGATTGGAAGTGTTTTTCTTGAGGTGATTACAAAAAGGAATGGGCATGTGAGGAGGTAGAATCAAATGGGAGAAAAATAATAAAAGAAAGGTTTCGTAAAGTAAAAAATAAAATAATAATAATACAAAAAGACAGAATAAAAGAAAAGGGCTTTAAACTCTTAGATTAGCTGGCTTCTATGCAGATTGATGCCATAGTCCGCTTTCATGCCGTTCACTTTCAAATACAGAGTGAAAAAGTGAAACACCTGCTCTCTACAAACACTGTATATTTACAGTACAAATGAACCACCTGCCCCCCTGCAGCACATTCTGCTAAAATGTACTGTTTGCCTTTTGTGAGACATCAATTAAAAATTGGCCAAATGATGAAAATGTGCTCTGAACAAATATAAAGTAAATGACTTTTTATTTGATAGCCATAATATTCTGTAATATTCTGTTGCCTTGCCATGTATTGGTCTCCTGTGATTTCAGTGCCTAGATTTAGCAAAAAGCATTTTTTAAAGGATGGTTTTCTTGCTTTTTATATAATTATGCTTTGATTTAATTTAGATTGTAAGTGCTTAGGGTTTTACAAAACCGCCCAAAAAACTGCCTTATCTTAATTATCGTTTGTGTCTGAATGAGTTCAGTGGTTGAATATATGATGAAAACAAATATTGCATAGCTAAAACATAAAAAAACTCACATGATACTGACATTTGTCTTTCTGTGCAGGTTTCCTGAGATACTTTGACATTATTTAAATCAGTGAAAACATTTAATAATTTCCATGCATGTGAAATGCTATGTGTGTAAAAGTATAACAAATGAAATAAAATAAACACATAATATAAAAATATATTGTATAAATAAAATATGCTATAATTAAAAAGTAACATTCCTTGAAGCAATGCATATCACAATGTGGAACACATCTCTATAGAAAAAGGATGTTTTCATTGAGTGAACTAGAAATACTTAAACACATAAAACCAGTTGGTTCTTTTGAATATTGGAGTCCATAACCAGGTAAATGTTAAAGTGAGCTGACATTGTTCGACTCATCTAAACAAACAGGTTTCTCTGAATTCAAACCTTCAAACTGGTCTATCTTAATCCTGAAAAATACAATTTTTGTTTTCTTAGTATGCGTCTCCGTCTTTCTCCATTTCCCTCTCCACAAGCTGTTGCTGCTCGGAGGGCTTTGACAAATCTAGAGTTCCATATGCTTTTATTGAGCTGCCTCATTTGCCCTGTTAAGCCCCGAGTCAGTTGAATTAAAGCTCTTAGCACTACCATGCTGCTTTTTCATATGGAGGGTCAGATAGAAACCCTAGGGCCTACAGTACATAATGTAGTGTGCAATAGGCCTGGAATATCCAGCTGCTTTGTCTCTGTTCATTAATCTTTAAGACTGAAGGTTGGCTGTTCTGTTACTTGAGCTACCCATGGCTGATTTGATACATCTAGAATCAGTGCTTGACTAACATAGGAATACTAGACATGTTTAAGTTCTTTTTAAAAATTAGTTGCATGTTGGCATTTTGGTAATGTCCCTGAAATTCACAGTTTAGAAGGATTCAGCAGAGACCCAAACTATACAAGCTGAAAACCCTGATAAAGCAGGTAGGAAAGCAGCAATAGTGCTTTCAAAGCCAAAGTACTTTTCCATTCCAGCTCAAACTTCTCTGGTCTTCAATTTTATCTTTTGTATTATTTAAACTAGGCACCCAGTAGCTGGATTGAAATGCCGTAAATCTTGTTCTGGTTCTTAAAAATCTTGTTACTTAAAGAAGTTCTTTAAAAACAGTTAGGCAACGGCACTTACTTACAGCGCTGCAACTAAATACCTCTAATAGCCATACAATATGTGTGATGTCTTCTGGCTTTCATTCAGGTTTAATATAGAGTAATGTTTGTCCTGGGATCATTAATACACATTAGTTGGCCATCAAAGCTCATATTGCTCCACGGCTCGGTAACAGGAGCATAAACACCCCCCATCTGACTGGGCCGTTTCAGCTGATATAATTAATATTTCCAATTATTGATCTGAGGGAGTGCTGAGTGGTGACTGTCCGGGGGCCCTGGCTCCATCTAATAAATCTACACTGTGTATACAGAAAGAAGATGGCAGAGTAAAGAGAGCAAGAGCGACAGTGAGAGGGGGGAGAGCCTTAATGGTTCACAATTATGAGGATCTTTGTCAGAATCAAAATAATAGTTCATTAACAATAAAATTACAAATGAACATCACCTTTACAAGACTTCCTCAAAACTGGTTGTTGAGTATTTCTTAATACTCTAAATTAATTGGATAATCTTAGCACTTTCACACAAATATGTGATGGTATTATAGTTTGGTTTTGCAATAAGTATCATCATGATTCGTTTGTTCAACTTGGCGACACCTACAATCAATAGTCAGCATAACATAAATCAAACTAAAATAGCTTTTCTCACTAAGATGTGACCAACCTATACTTTAGTTTTTACTCTGCGAGTAAATCCACAGAATATATGTGCTTGAATTTTCATCTTTGTGCTTGAACCCGTATGAGGGAGTGTTTGTGCAGATGATTTATAATTTACCCATATGAGGAACACACTGCTGGCGGCAGCGGTGTGGTGGTCCTGATAAGAAGCATCAGTCAGTGCTTGGGAGATGGCAGCCACTATAAGCTTTGGGATTCCTATCAGAACCAACAGGATTTAGAGCTTGAGGCACTGACATGGACTAAAAGACACCTGCAGACCTCAGCTAGTCACTATCAGATAGGTGACTACACAAAGTTCTACTTTATAAACCATTACCAGAACTTTTGTTCTGATTTTTCTAAAGCACAGCATCAAACATATAAAGAATGCACTCTGTACAGGTTTTCTCAGTTACAGTACATGCTCTGCCTTAAAATGTGGCACTTTTATTTATTTCCTTTGGACAAGTGTTACTTTTTCTCAAAGGCTGAATAGGTCTTTTTTGGAACAAAACTGTTGACGTCCATCTGTTACACTAAATGTTTCTTGTAATACACCAATTACCAGTGGTGCCACAGCTAGCTCATGAACATGTGCAATGTGTAGCACCACTACAACATCTCTGATTAAGACCATTAGACCTTCTGCTGTCTAATGCCGTCCAAGTTTCTGTTTATCTCTTCCCCCAAAGCACAAACTGCCTCCCAGAAACAGCCTGAAGTCCATCTACTGAATGATTTCTAAAAGCCATTCCAACCCTCTCTATTATTATGGTTTTACTCACTGAAGTGGTTGGCCAGCTGTCTGACTGCCACAGCCCTTATTACGGAAACAGAACTCGGCTCACATCAAGATTTCTTCAAGGTGAATGTCACACATCAAAACCATCTCATTTGTGGTGCCCCATGACTCAGCAGACAAATTTAGGTAGCATGAGTATATTGGTTCTCTTCATACTCTTTATTTCCTATTTGTAGAAGCTGATTAACTGAGAATATCATTTTAAAATTGTGCTAATCTACTTTTGAGCTGACTTATCACTATCTAAAGTTTTGCATGGACGTTGTCATTCTCTCACAGGGGCATTCTTGTTGGTCGAGTTGATTATGTCTTCCAGTTTTTTTTTTTATTTTAGCTCTCAATTAATTGTATAAGAGAATCTGAGTCCAACATGACTTGTGCAGTGGACTAGTGGGAGTGATAGAAACAGTGTGCAATCATCAGGAGGAAGATAGGGGGATTGAGCTCATGTCTAAATCGTGTCCGACTGAGCTTTTAGTGGGGTGTCTGAAAGATAAAGAGAAACAGAAGTAAAGAAGTTAGAGAGTGATGGAAAGAAAGTAAAAGGATTCAAGGAAAGAGATAGAAAAGGGAAAACTTAAAAGGAGACGGTGGAGAAGATGTAGAGATTGTCAGAGAAACAAAAGGGAACATTTCACCATCTCAAACACCCACCCCCTTCCACTTTTTTCTTACTTACGAGCCACACTTTGGTTATCAGAAGAAGGGCATCACTCCCAGACATCTTTGGCATTGCTGTTTTTCAAGCCCAGAGAGCTATTGACATGGCGTGTTACTGTAATGCGTGAAGCAGTGGGAGACTCATTGTAAATCTGTGTCAACAAATGCTGGAGCAGCAGCAAGCTCAATCTCACTCCCCTCTCTGTGTGCCTCTCTCTTGCATTTACCGACCTATCTAATGAATCTTATCTGCACAGCACACTGGAGGCTTAAGCTTTTGGTGGGCTCACATCTCTCTCCCACACACGCACACACACACACACACCCACACACACTGTTTCTTTCTTATTCTGCTTGCTGTTTCATGTAGTTTACGCTCTTCGGTTCATTTTGAGGAACTGTCCTTACAAAGATAAGACTGAGCCAAACCAAACCCAGTGGCTTCAGAAGGGCAACATCATGCCGTTCCCCAGCATGCGTGACCCACAGGGTCCGGATGGAGCAGGAAGTAACAAAATGGCAGAGAGTATGTTCCATGACAGAATAACAGATCTAGACTTGTGGGCAACTTTAAGGCCTAAAGGTGCCTTCATGCACCCACACCAAGATTCCTATCTGGTTTTGATATTTGCTTTGAAGACTGTGGCCTGTCTGACCATCAGAGAGTTGCATGGAGATGATGATGTCAAACACCACATTCACAAACAGGAGCTTATACCTGAGGCAAGGTGATGTGAGTTCATATTCATATCACAATTATTAGTTAATAATATTTGTAAAATTGTTATCTGTTTATCTGTTCATACAGAGAGTGCAACACAGCATAACCTCTGTAAGAGATCAATAGTAGGAAAACTTAAGCATCTAGGTAAAGGATCCCTAACCAATAATGCCTAAACAGAAAATTAAAAACATGGAAATCTCTAAAAGCCTATATTACAGTAGTAATATATACTCTATGTACAACATTTAAAAATATACTGTATATTTAAAAGTGGCTTACTAACCAAGATACTCTTATGGGGCAATTGTTTTGAGATTATCTTTGATGTATATATATATTTTGCCCTGTCAATTTTTGGGAAGGCAGATACTTAGACAGCACTGAGTCCAAAACAAAAAAAAAAACAAAAAAAAAAACTCTCCAAAGGAACAATATAGTATGTTGTATTGTATAGTATTGTACTGTATGATATTGTATTGTGTTGTTCTGTATCATATCATATTATGACAACAAGTTACATGGTTGTGTTGCATTTCAGCTTCAGAAAACTACCAGTTTTTCTCTAAATATTGCAACTGTGTTCTGACTCTGACAGCATTTTTTTCTGTCATGAATCATGTTGCCTCATGTCAAGTAGTGCCCACACTTATGATTTGGCATATTTATATATATATATTTGGTACATCTCATATTTATTGGCACCACCATTTTCTCCAACATGCAAGTTTTTTTTTTCTTTTTTCTGTAATCAAGTTAAGCTGTGCATCAGTGATTAATAAAATAGCTTAAAAACTCCTGGGTTGTAACAGACTCCACACTTTTGATTACACCCACATAAATGATACAAGCAAAGTGATTAGCTGTTTGCATTTAGGATTAGAGTGATTCACTGTTGTACTTTCAGGCACATTAAAGAGATACGCTCCCTTTGACAACTTGCCTGATATAATCCATTTATAAAACATACAAACATTACTGAAAATAAGCAATTAAAGTTAAATGTTCCTAATAAATGAGTTAAAGTTTTTGATTTATTGTGTGAACCCAGTTGTGGTCAGCTGAATATAAAGAAACTTATAGTACACATGGAAACACACCGATACACACACATTTGGCTGCATGTTTTACCCTTTGTGTTGAGCCCAGAATGCTACTGCTGCTGTCACAGCAAGTCCAGGATTGTGACAGATTACGGCCCGCTGCCCTGACCAATAGGAGCCAAGAAGAGTTTCCTGCCCACTGACTCATAATTCTTGGCATACCTATGCCGAGTTGACGTATCCTTAATAGTCCCTGGACCTCCAGAAGGAATCCTTGTCCTGTACGGTATGATTGCCTATTAGAATTTCACCGGCACTTGCATTTTTTCCTCCACTACGTATGTCACCGCTTGCGAAAGAAAGAGAAGCCCAGAGGAGGATAGAGATAGATGCAAGAGAGGAACAGACCCAAGCA
>JAOXNZ010000117.1:15044833-15063277 GCA_028566095.1 Kryptolebias brasiliensis | reverse complement strand
AAACGAGGGAAAAACCAATAAATAACCTCCACCCCCCCCCCTCCCTTCTTCTCCTTGAGTTTAGATGCCTGTTATTTTGGGCGAAGATGACAAATCAATAAAGTTGACATTTGTTACAATGAAGGATTCACAATGCAATCATGGAATAAGAGCTGTAAGTGCCTGCTAGGTGCATATAGAGAGGGTGAAAAGGTCACAGCTAATCTAGAGGGAACAGGAGTTATTTATCCATACACACCAGAATAAAAAGAAGATGAAAGACACAATCTATATATACAGCCCCTGTGGGGTTATGAAGGCATCGCAAGTGGACACGTACACACACACACACAAACAAAGCATGCTACATCTGCTGCAAAAGTAATTTCCCTCCTATTCCAATTGGTAATAAATGCTGCGCGTCAAGTGACCCATCTTGCAGCCCATAACTGAGTTTTGTAGCAGCATTCACCAACTCAAGGATGAGAAAACCCGAACACGCCATTACACAGTCACCCCCGTGCGAGGTTAGGCTGGAGACGGCGCCGTTTCAAACGTCCACTCGCATCATTTGAGCGGCGTGCTCATGTGCCACATTTAATATGGTGTGACAGCCTTTTTGCATGCAGCTGCAGTGAAGGAAAGCAAAGCAAACAGCGTGCCGGCTGTACACATCAGTCACATTTAGAACAACCTTGAAACAAATAGCGCCGTGGATGCATCCTCAGGCACAGAGCGCTGGGAGAAAGAAATCAAGGGAAACAGACAGTCAGGCTCTGCAGGCGAGCAAACAGGCAGCTTTCTCTTTCTTTCTCTCTTACTGACTGTACATCAACACGTCTGTAGCACACACACACACACTCTTTCACATTCTGGTCTCTCCTTCCTCTCACTCACATTAATCCATCTCTCTCTCTCTGCTCTAAATCATCCCTCTCTTCCTCCACCTCAGCAGCAGCAGCTGTGCGGAGGAGGTAGAGTGGATGTCAAAATATTTGGCAGCCATCTCTAGTGCCAGTGTAGCATTTTAACCTCCATGGTTATTACACATATACAGGTTTGTCTGACATCCCCCCAGGCATTAGCCTTGAAATCCCTCTCTCTATTCTCCCAACTCTTTCCCTTTCTCCATTCATCACATCATTATCCTTACAGCAAGGATACACAAACAACAGGCTCACCCCACCCTCGTTGCTCAGCGCTTTGTGAATGGCTGAAGCTTCACTCCGAATATACAACATGCCCCTAATCCACCCGAGTGAAAACCGGAGCAAAGATCACCTTTTCACCTTTTTTCTGCAACCGCTCAAGTGAAGATTGACAGGCAAAAATGCACTGCACTGCATATATGTATGTACAAACACATGCACATAAATAAACATGCCTCTCTCACTCCCTCTCTCATCCAGACACACACACACACAGATGTTTTAGTAGCTAATTATCTAATATCTTCCCTCAGCATCGACTTGTGCATAAATCACGGGAGCTGAAAGAACTCTCTGCCCCGGGCTCTGTGTCCACCACGATAAGACGTACAGTACACAGTCAATGCATTTTCACCCTCGTGTCTCCGTTTTCTTTTCCTTTTTTTTCACAGGAGGGGCAGGTTATTCCAGGAAGAGGGGACAGTCCCATGGGGATCTTGACAGGCTGCGTAAATCAGATGTCATGGAAAGATCTAATTGTGCAGCGAGGACTTGATGTACGATGTTGCTGTGCGCTGACAGATGCACAACTGTGTTCAAAAACACACAAATGTAGACACAAACGTGCATTTTAGAGAAGTGGTATCTCTGTGGCCAGATGTTACTTCCTGAATTTGTGGAATTTGAAGGCAAGTGGCAGGATTTGTGTAGTGAAGTCGGTGTCGGCCGATCCACAATTGGTAAGGCATTGGCTTTCATTTTAAAATAATTTCATTATTTTTTTAATGGCATTTTAAAAAATTACTTCCATTTACACAAAGACTAGCAAATGCTAAAAAGATAAATAAAATTTGGCACGAACATCCATTAAGTTTTATGTGTATATCTGTTGGCTATACTGGAAGCCCTAACTTACTCACAGTTGGCGCCAAAGACATACAGTCATTAAAGTATAGCTGGTGGGTCAGACTGGCACAAGCATAAACAGTGTTTACACATAATAGCTTTAGCTGGGTCATATTTTTTAAGCTGGCTTTATTTCGTATAATTTTCTTATCTAAGAAAAAAAAAGCAGTAAAGACCAGTGGGTCACTAGAATGTATTTTTTTTTCTTACTGTTTCCTTAGTATTTGAAAACACATAAATCTGTAAAAAAGAGAGAAGGAAATAAAAATACTTCCCCCCTTAAATCTGTGTATTTGTTTTGTTCTGGTGGATTAAAGAAGGTGCAAGGAAACTGTTGCCATTGTTCTGGCTACAATACACAAAAAAATCAAAACTCCTTTCTGCCCCATTAAAATCTGTTTCCCTCTGCTGTGGCCTGTTATCACAGATGCTTTCCTGTGTACCATCAAAGTATTTCCCCTGCAGTGCATAATACACTTAACTATCCACAGAAACTACTTGTTAGCATGCTTCTTAGGATGCTGTGACTTTACCACAACACACCAGCAATATAGTTGTTGCTCAGTTAAGAAATAAAGGGCTCATTTTGTTGCCTGACTTTGAAGGGGAGGAAAGTCCATAAATTAGTTTGGCTACATGTATGCATTTCTACACAAACAGCCTAAAAGAATAAGAACACAATATTATGTTGTTTTCTGCAGAATTAGCTTTATTATTGCCCACCGCCAAAGGCAAAGGCGATAATGGTTTTGCATGTGTGTGTCTGTTACCAAAATATGTCACAAACCAGTGCACAGATTAAAAAATAAATAAATAAAGTAATCATTTGGCGCACATCTAAAACTGATTACCTGTTGGCGTCAACCTTATTCAAAATACCTGCCTCAGCTAACCAGCCTTAATAAAAACAAAATGGCTATATCTCAGTCAATTTCTCAAATTATCAGCTTAAATTTGGTACGTTAGTGGCGGAGAGTTATCCCTAACGTAATCTGAGCACTAACTGATTGTGTGAGATCATTTTAAAAAACTGTGCTATTAACTATTTCAGTCAACTCTGCCTTTTTTTTAAGCTAAATATGTCATCAAGCACTGGTTGGATTTAAATGAAACTTTCAGAAAGTAATTTTTGGATGTACACCTACAACTGATTTACATTTGGAGTCAATTCAATTCAAGATAGCCATAACAGCTAATCAAGATTAGCCAACACAAAATAAGATGCAATTTTACAGATACTGAGCTCATCTAGTAATATCGCATCAGATTGAGCATAACAACATTTTCAAGGTTTGACCAAAACAGCTACAACTCTGTCATTTTTTAATGAGAATAAGATGGTCTTATTCTAAAAGTCAGTCATAAAAGGCAAAATTCATTCAAGGACTGCTAGGCCTTTAGGCCAGTGTGAATTATCTTCCTTTTGACATCTTATTCAAACATATGAGGGGTACACATGATGATGAAAGGTAAATGACGGGTGTCTTCTGTGACAATGATGATGACAGTTTAGGCTGAAGGTAGGCAGGATCTGTGAGACTTCTGAGATTTTTTTTTAAGTTTAGGAGTGCATGCCTGTAGCTGAGTTAAATGTATAATTACTCCATCTGCCTTACGCATACTTATGCACACCATGGTTCAGTCTGACAACTGTGACAGAGAAACCAAGCACGGAACATGATGTCCTGTAGGCTCACCACCCAGGGCATAAATATGTATAAGAAAGGCAGGAGGCCAAGGAGAGTCATTATAACCTTGTGTAGACCAAAGTACAGCATCCCTGAATCAGAAGTCTTATTTCTGTATGTCATCAGAATGTTTAAATAAAAAAAGGAACAAACAGAATAAAAGGAATTATTGTGTGGCATCAAAAAACAGAAGCAGAGGCTGAGAAAGGAGTACAAACTGAGCAGGGAGCTATGAAATGTTTGGGGTGAGGTGGGTGAGTATGGATGATAATGAAGAATGAGTCCATGGCTTTGGTCTGAGAGACAGAGCTGGATGCAGAAAGCAGCTTACTCACACTGGTGGTGAATCACTGCGCTCTGCCCGATAAGCTCTGACTCACAGAGAGAAGTGGAAAACAGAGGGGAACAGGCGTGGAGTGTAGGTGGAAGACAAGCTGAACGTGTGTATGCATGTATGTGCCCATGTGTCCACCGCATGAAATCTGGACTACGCTCTGCATGAAGTGCACATATGTGTGTATGTGCTACAGTGGTGACAGTGAAGGTCAGTAGCGTGGGTGTGTCCCAGGCCTGCTAGCTGTGGCCCAGGGCGACGGAGCCATCACTGTCACATCTCTTGTCTCGCTGCTGTGTGCTGCCGGCCCTGCAGAGTGGCACCACACAGCACTGACTCACAATTACGCACACAGCCCTTTGGCTCAGACACACACGTACAAAAACACACTGGCAGACAGAACATATATAACTAACCTCAGGAGACAAAGCACATGGAGATTCATGAATACAGTGTGCAGAAATGTTAATTTAGCTATGGCGCACGCAAAGGCACACAGCACTGAAACAATTTCTCAGATAGAAAAGATACATCTTCATCTTTATTCTCTAATATCTAAACTGGATGACCTTGTCCACACTTATTCAATCACCAGCGGAAAAAAGCACAGTAATCCAGCAGTCTTTGCTGTATCATCTTAGCCCTCTCTGTGCTGTATTCAGCAAATATGTGCAAGGACTCTTGTCTAAAGGTTTTGTGCTTTGATAAGCACAAAGCTGAGCACACTGAAGACTTTGAGGTGAACCTTCAACATAATTCCTCCATCTTCTGATTTGTGTCTTTTCTGCTTTTCATGTCAGGTTAGTATATTTTTTTATTATTATTTTAAAAGGCAAACTGCTCTAGCTTTAGTTTGTTTTTTCAAGATTGTCTGTTCAAGAAAATAAAAAGGGGGAAACTAAACACAGTAGTTCAGATGTTTTAAAGTGACGTTCTGTGGTTCTCAAGACTTGCGGTGGTTGAAGTAAACAAATGTTTCTAAAAAGCCATTTAACAAAGAGCTTCGTCAACTGTTTCTGCAAATAATGCTGCATTATACATGATTGTTTCTCATCCAGTAATGACCCCTGCTTTCATTTTTGTTTTAAACAGTTATGGCTAAATATGCTATCATCAAAGATTTTCTTACATTAATCTGCACTGTAGACCATTACAAGACCCCACACTTGGTGTTTCCTGACTCACATTGAGGTCCTGACTCCAGCTTTGGGAACCACTGCTCTTTTCTGACCCTTACATTACTGTAAGTTTCAAATTACATTGTTATTTTGGCAGAAATATTATGGTATTCCTACTGCCTCAGGGAGCACCAGAAATGCTACCACTAGCTGCTGCTGCTATTTGCACTTGCAAATAACCGTAGAATTATAAGTAAATACTTGTGTAATGCAAAATTCATGACAATGCAAAGTTTTTACATTAGCATTTGCATATATCACTATAAAACGTTTGAGACTGGAGTTGTTTCAAAATGGCATCAATTTACCTTAATCTTGGCCCAATTCTGATGGGTTGTTAGCCCATCAATTTTGTCTGAAAGAAAGCTCAATGTTTTCAAGCTGAGCTCATTTAAAGAACTATCTAAAACAAGTAAGATATTAATTGTTCAGAACCTTTCCACAGATTCCCACATCTAAAGATCCAATCTTTAGATTAGTCTGTGTCCACTGTACTGGACAGAAATGTAATAATAGAAACAAAACAACAATTGACAATATCACTGAAACTAGACAGTAAATTAAACTCATATAGAAGTGGAAGTGAAAGGTCAGCAGCCATTTGGCATGACTGCCTCTTTTTATTAGCCCTGACACAAAAATAAAGCTCAGTCTTTTATACTCTTCTCCAAAAAAGAAATATGTGCAACCTCTGGCCATCCTGTAGCCATGAAATGGTTTGGTGCTAAAGCGCATCCCTCGTGCCGCTCTCTCTCAGCCATCTTCACACCAGCCTCTTTATGGCCAAATGCATGGCACATAAAAAGGAGAGCACATTGCACAATTACAGCCTAATTAACTAGTTGATATTTTATGTGGTTGGTGAGTCTGCAGACAGACTGCAGATCATTTGCCAGTTTGTCGAGCATGTGTGTCTTACTGGACCATTCTCCGGCTGATGTACTGACCTCCACAACTAATTAATGTGTTTCTTTGTGTTTGTTTTTCTTGAATCAGAAGAAAGCACATATTGTAAGATTTTGGAAGGAGGGGGTTATTTGTTTGATTCCTCTGAGTCATGGTTTATCTCACACACGGCTCCCCATTCTCTTCCTCCTCCTCTTTTCCTCCCTCCGTCCCAGCCTCCCTCAGCCCTTAACGGCAGCAGGTTTGCATTGGGATTTGAGGTGTAATTAAATTCAATAAATAGGCGAAGGTGAAGAAATAAATCAAGCGGAAACTGATGAACAATAGGAGATTAAATGCCACTGAGCCGTGCAAACAAATATTTCAATAGAATTTTCAACAGAGGGCACTCGGGGGGCCTCCTGCAAACCTGGAAAACTTTTTAAACTGAAAGTTAGCTCGAAAGCTATTACTGGGTTTGACGCCATTGTCCTTTCTGACATCATAACACTGCATCTAATGAGGAAATAAATAACTATTCCAAGGATATAGATTGTGGGAGACGACAGGCCATGTTCCTCGCCCTCTGTCTCTCACATACCTCATTGTGCTTCTGCATCATCGCTTGTTCAGAGGGCAGTCAGCCCTTTATTAACAACTACTGAAGAAGCAATTAATGCTGCATTATACATGAACTACAGCTGTGCAAATCTGAATAAAATCATATTAGGTGCTAAAGAGGATAGACGAAATGCCGCTGGTGAATATTAAGACTACTATTTTAGAGAGGGGAGGGGTCAATGGGGACAGTCCTACTAAAATTAAAGGCCTGGTATTCCTTAAAGAAATGCATATCACCAGTCAACTTTCAAGCCAGAGTTTTAAAATAAGATCATTTTATGTCTGGAAATGATGGATTTCTAGCTGTGTTGGCCAAACCTTTTGGCGTTATGTGTGATCTTGAGCAATATTGCAAAATCTTGTGTGTCCTGTTAGTAATTGAAGCAGTGGTGCTAATGACGTTTTAGCTCAATATCTGTAAAACTGACTGAGTTAGAGTAATTTCTCTCTTGGCTCATGTTTATTAGCTGTGGTGGCCATACCACAGTCATTTAGGTGACTCCAGAAGTTAATCAGATGTAGGTGTACATCCAATGACTGATTTCTGAAAGTTTAATTAAAATCTGTTCAGTGGTTCATGAGATATTTTGCTAATGGTACAGAGAAACGAACACATGCATACACACACAGACATAGGCAGAAACATTATCACTCAGCCTTTGCCTTTGGCAGCAGGAGATAATAAATCAGTTGCACACTAACAGCTGGTCTGAAAAGTCACCTAGCAAGTCAGTAGCAGAGATTATAGTAACTCCAAGTGAGGCCAGAGAAGCCATGCTCCTGTACAGTTTTAAACAATGTGAGTCAAAGTGGCTCCACTCTCTGATTTGCTTTCCTTACCTCTTTAGCTCCACACTGCCCTCCTGGGAATTAACAAGCCTAAGTGCTTAAAGTCCCCAGAATGGAAAAGAGGTCGTTTTTTTTTTTTTTTAAATCATCGCTCAAGGCCACAACTGGTGCGCTGAAAGCAATCAGGTGCACTCTGTGAATTAACAATAGTTCCCAACAACAGGGAGTTGAGCCTCTGACTCTGCCAACTCACTCACAGAGCTCCAACAAACCTGTAAAACACACAGTATCTGCCTCCATGTGGGGGTGCAGATTTAGCTTTGTGTGTATGGGGAGGCCAGCTGCTCATAATTTTGCCATTATCGAAACTAAAGTATGCTGTCTAACTCTAGAATAAAATGACAAAAACAAAAGTAAAGCTTTTGGAAATAGTCACTCGTGTCATTTTTTTCTCTCTCTTTCTGTTTTTGTTCATATGCAACTCAAAAAATTGTTAATTCTTACAAATACACTCTTCAATTATCCTCCAATACCCCACTTATTCTCCTGCTCCTTCCTTCCTGTTTTGTCCTCCCGTTCTTGTCCTCTTTTGAACAGCTGCACAGTCTTTATTATGTTTGACTCTCTCTGTCTCTCTGCCTGTCTGGCCTTTTCCACTAATCCTCCAATGGCCTTTCACATGCACAATATTTCCCAGCTGAGCCCCCATTCCTCTGACAGGCTTTCACATGGAGTATTAGATTAGGCTTAGCTACGATTATTTATTTATTTTAAAGTCAAGGCTATTGTTTGAAACTTTTTTTGCAACCTAATTGTCCCAGCATCTAAAGAAAAAAGGAGAAATAAAGAAGGAAAGGTGAGTGTTTGAGTTTTTTACTTTTCCAGCAGCAACATTTGATTGCATACCAGTTTGGCTCTTGTGTTCTCCTATTACAGTCCTTTTTCGTAGATTATGTTTTGGCAGTGAACATGGCATCAGCAATATACTGATTTAGAACGGGCTGTCTAATGGAACCCTGCGGCATTTTGTGCTTTCATATTATATGTTGGTAAAAGAAATAAAACAAATACACATTAAAAATGGGATAAGCTTTCACCCATTAAGCTGGCTACCAGCAACTCGGTCTAATTGTGGTAATGAAGTCCAGCCAGACCCTATAATGCAAGGGTAATGCTTCCTGTCTGTTTAATGCTTTTATAAACCTGACCTGAGGTCTTTCTGATAGTTCACTGAAGCAAAATACGTTGGCAATGAAGAATAAAGGGCAGGGGAAAAAAAAGGAACAAAAGTGAACAATAGATAAAAACTGAGGCAGTGACATGTAGGACAAAGAAAAAACTATCTATAAAGAATTGTAATCATGAGTAGTCTCCTTCCATAACAATGCAGAACTAACCTTAACCCTGTTTCTGAAAAGCTCTATGCTGGCCTGGCCCTTACCCTTCAGCCTTCCTTTTTTGGCAACCCTGCAGTCACACTTCCATCTATTTCCCCATCTCTCTAACCTCCCTAGTGAGCAAGGCCCAATCAGGAATCAATAGCCATGTCACAGGGAACCAACGCTGCTTTGACACCAGTGGATGTGACAAAAAAAAGTCTATTACACGGCAGTTTTCTCCATTACTGCTGAGCAACCAGGTACCGAGAAGACACAAAGCGGAGGATGGTAGGCAGACCCAAGCGGTAAGAGCGATGGGTGTGACGGGCTGTGAAACTCTAAATTGGAGCAGCGTTTCTGATTAACCTGGATCTGTCCTTTGAGGTTTGATGTCCGTGTGACAGGCAGAAGGCCAAACATAGAAACACATCCATTCATCCATTTTCTTTACCTGCTTTTTCCATTTCGGGTCGCAGGGAGCCGGTGCCTATCTCCAGTAGTCACTGTGCGAGAGGCGGGGGACACCCTGGACAGGTCGCAAGTCCATTGCTTTGTCATTTGTCTCTATGGCCACATAGAGACAAACAAGACAAACAACCATTCACACTCTCACTCACACCTAGGGACAATTTTTTTAAGAGTGACCAATTAACCTAACATGCATGTTTTTGGTCTGTGGGAGGAAACCGGAGTAAACCCACGTGTGCACAGGGAGAACATGCAAACTCCACCCAGAAAGGCCCCAGGCTGGAATGCGATCCTGCAACCTTCTTGCTGGGAGGTGACAGCTCTAACCACTACTCCACTGTGCCACCCCATAGAAACACATATACTTGTAAATTGTAAATTGGTAAACACCATGGATAATGTTCATCACCTGTAAATGCTTTGTGAAAACAAAGCATAATCTACTGTATACATGGTTTGCTGTCCTTCTCTTTACACACATTTAATTAAAAAGAAATTTGTGCTGTTAGGCTAAATCGTACCCTCTTCCAGCCAGCAACACACGTAATGTGCAGAAATTAGTTTAAAAATATTGCTTTGTGTAGGTATCAATGCAACCTGAAAGCCTGCAGTCAATTTAAAGGATGTTAATAATGTGCAAATCAAATATATTATATAATCATCTATTCATTCGCAACAGGTAGAGTTGCTGCACAGCCACTAGGGGTCACTTGTCAGAAAAAAATAAACACTGATCAATGGTTGATAGTT
The DNA here is from genome assembly GCA_028566095.1 of Kryptolebias brasiliensis. Taxonomy (NCBI): domain Eukaryota; kingdom Metazoa; phylum Chordata; class Actinopteri; order Cyprinodontiformes; family Rivulidae; genus Kryptolebias; species Kryptolebias brasiliensis. Next base: position 15,053,152 of record JAOXNZ010000117.1, on the reverse strand, counting down.
TCAAAATGCACTGGAGCCCTGTAGACAAAAACAGAGAGGAGACCTATGAGACAGGAACCATAAAGCAGTGTGACAGTGTTCATTTGCTTTCACCTTGCCCCCATACCCTTGATCAGTCAAGGCATCAGTCACTGTTTAATTGCTGAAATGTTATGTGCAGGATGTGAGTACGATGAATTTGTATATTCCCAAGGAGGGATGGGGGTTATACTCTGATTTCCCCACAATGCCTTCAGCTTGCTTTATGACACTCATTTGCCTGATTAGCTAAACAAATGCCATCTCACTCACTTCTACAATCACACATCCGTGGACCTTCAGTTTCTGTTCACTGCACGTGTGCTCGAGGCACACACACAAACACTGATTTAGTTTAAACAATTTCTCTGTGCGGCGCCTCACAATGGACAAAGTATAGGCTGAGAATAATCAGCTGTAAAAGTGCTCATAAATCAGGGAAAGGTCTGAATCAGCAAACAGTGGCATTAATCACTGGCTTTTGCCTAGAAACTGTACAATTAATGCAATCTATTTATCTTCATTTAACATATGGGTGCTAAACATACAGTACAAGCTCCATGTTTTAAAATGTATTGCATTCTGAGAAGGAAACAAAAAGCATCTTGCAATGTCTTTTCTAGCATTTTGTGTGCGCAGCCAGCATGCAAAGGGTATGCAAATGACCATTTAGACTGTCCCATTATTGAAGAATCAAGACATAACATTTATTTGAAACAAAATACTGCCTTTGATGAGCAGAGCTACGGCGGTAATGAAAGCAATAGTTCTCTGCGAGTGGAGATTGCCTTTCCAGAGCTTCATTTTACAGCCTTGTGTTGAATACACTCCTCTGGCAACTCCTCTTGAATGTTTCATCACAGACCAGATCCCTGGGGTTGATACAACCCCCTCATCACACATACACACTCACAACGAGAAACTTTCACATCATGCATGTGGTGGATATGAGAGTCAACTGGATGCCATTTCATCTGCTTGGGGAGCAATTTGATTGCATATTCAATGTGGTGGGATACAAACATGATAGAATGTCAAGACAGGCGGTGATGGTAGCTATAGTCACACTGGTGTGTCGAAAAAGCTTTTAGCGGTGTCAAATCATCCCTTATGGTGGGAAGCTTCAAACACAGTTTTCACTCAGCCACACATTCATGCCAAAATAACAGTGTAACAGCAATTCCAGTCCTGGCTTAAAGGCTTTGGGTTCATTATCCTGTTTTTCCTCTTTGACTCGTAACTCATTTTGTTAGAATTCTTTCAGAGCATTGCAAGCAAGATAGCAAACTATAAACACAAGATAAGATCAAAAAGTTTATGCATTTGCAACAGCCACTTATAAATTCTGTATTTTAGCCACTGCCGTGCCAGATGTCTAATTGAGGAATTGTGATTGACACATCTAAATACAAAAACAGAGATTTTTGTTCTCCCTGTAGTTCAGCTTCTCTTTTTTTCAGACAGAAAAGACAGCAATAAAACAAACCTAGTGGAGCCTGGACATTGAAGGATGCTGAGCTGTGTGTAGATTGAACCAAACCACAAGGGAGGAAAGCCTGTGTGTTTCTATGTATGTGTCTGTCCACATGCTTTGAAGCTCATGAATTAGTGAGCTGTTCTGATGCGTGTTTTGCATTAATGCCTTCTTAAAAGCATGCGTGCATAGATGTTATGAATAGAGGATTTACTGTACTGAGTTAGAAGCCTGCGTGCTCTTGCTTCTTAACGGGGCATGTTGAGCAACAACTGTGACTCAATGATGTGTGGCTGGAACTTCTTTACTAACAAACACACAGGCACAGGTACATACAGACACCCAGAAAGGAAAAGCTCTATGACTTAATTAGTTGTTTAAAATAAATAAAAAATCCTAATGCAGGCATGATCATTTTCTTTTCAACTTCTTTTACTGATATGAGCTGAGGTGGACTACTATCATTACAAAGACGTCAGTATGATTAAGATGTTAATTTTAGACCTAAGTAGACAGACCCTTGAGTGAATTCAGTTTAGAGAAATAGAGTTTAAATCTGACTAATTTGATGAGCTAATGGCTAGTCCAAATGGGACAAAACACAAACGCAAACACTAATTTATAAACCTATACAGTTTCCATAATATTCTATACTTATTTGCAAGCTCAAATAGCAGCAGCAGTAGCTAGCAAGTTTGGGACACAGCTAGCAGGAACATCATATCATTTGTTAAAATACCCATGTAATGAAATCTTGCAGCAGTAAATAAAAAAGCATTTGCATGAACTGCAAAGAAATGTTTGAGATTGAAGTTGTTTTAAGATGGCAACAATCTGATTTAGCCTTGGCCTGCTTGGACTAGCCATTAGCCTGTCAATTCATTCGAAAATAAACAATTTCCTCAAAGTGATGCAGTTAAAAGAGCAGATGAAATATAAATTGTTCCTAATCTTTTCAGGCAACACGACTTTAAAATATCTGAACCATTAATTCAATGCCTTAAACCATCTGCTTTGTAAAAATAAGTGTTTAACCTATTGAAAAAAAATGTTTTATTGTATTTTATTTTCACAGGAACTATTTTCATATCATGGTACACAAACAATTAAAAAAAAGATCAAGAAGTAGAACTTTTTATGTTTGCAGAATGTTATGCCTGCACTGAGATGGTATCCTCAAACACATGACATATACACAAAGTAAGAACAAACTCAGGTGTGTTGGTAGTATGCACTGTATATACAGTAAAATATATGTAAATATGTTGAGGCCTTATTAAATGAGAAGTAAAAGAATAAAGAAAGAAATGTCTGATGCTTCAAACACAAGCACACAATATGGTCCAGAGCATTCAGCTTTTAATTAACATTAGCCATATCAGCGTGGAGTAATTTGAAATTGTCTTTGGGACTTCAGAAAGAAAGAGTGAGAGACAGAGACTTTAAACCATTAAGCTCAGCTGATAAACCAGTCACACCGGTGGAGTCTCTATCACTTGCTATAATTTGATCTCTTTCATTTTGTATTTTGCTTCTTTTTTTAGAAACACATGGTGCTTCCCTTTCTCCTCTCCTCTCTTCTTCCCCTCATCCCTTTGATCCAGCCTCCTTTTCTTTCCAGACTTCCATTCCTTCAAGTTCCATCTTTTTCCCCCTCCTCATTCGCTTTTCCCCATGTTCTTTATTTCTTCTTGCTCTCAGCTTTCCTCTTGCTTTTATCTCTACTTCATACGGAATAGCTGTGCAGCTTGCTGGGTATAATGAGGCTGATCCTCTACAACTTCAAACCTTCCCTTCACCCGTTTGCCAGGGTTCTAAAACAATGCCGGAACAAATATTTTGACATTCAGACACAGGGGAAGATGGGCGCAAAGATTTCACGCATTCTGATTCATCTTCTAAAAAAATTGAAACAAAAAAAAAAAGTTAGAGTGAGAAAAACCTTGTAGAAATATGGTATTGTAAAAGCAAAAAGGGCTCATCAAAATGATCATTTCATTTCATTATTTATTTCTTCTAGTTAAATTTTTAGTTTTAGTAATCTCTTTGACCCAGATAATAGCTGTCCACTGTGAATTAGTTAGTGGTATATTGGGGATTAGTTAGCATAAGAGTAATTAAAGTCAAGAACCAGCTCTATATGTTATCCTGTAAACGATGCAGCAAGCCAGCAACGTGCCACCATCATGGATCACTGTAAATTGGCCAGAGCAGCTTATTGTGCAGATTCACACTCACTGCAGCGTGTTTATAACAGTAATTGCGATGAAGGAAACACCCATGGTACCGCATAGCATGCCACTCACAATAAACTTTATTATTATGGTAATTGTATAAGTATAAAACATTTAACTTGAGTGCTTAGATCTATCATCACAATTGCTGTGAAGTGCATTTACAGGGCTGGGAATTGGATCTCTGACTATTCAAAGGCCAAACTGCTGAGTTGATGGGAGTTTTGCTAAATTAGGCATCTGTCAGTTGAAAAAAAAGGTAACTTTCTTAGATTTTTCATCATAATAGTTAGTTTATATTTGCTATTGCTTTAGCGGAGGATGTCCTGATAGTTTAAAAAAAACAACTCATAAGAACAGTGAGGAAAAGAAGTGGTTAAGGCAGGATGGAACGATGGTGGGGTAAGGGGCTGGAGAAGGAGGGTCAGTGATGAGTCTTGAGCCGCCCTGAGCAGTAATGAGAAAGCAGTAAAAATGAGATGGCATTGTGTTGTACTTTAAGGTAGTTCATCTTTAAAATGAATAGTCCCTGAAGGGGCAGGTAGTTAGTGTCATTTATTAATAGACAGACAGGGCCAGCAGTTTGGCTGAGGCCCTCTGAGAGCCCTTAGTTAGGATGGAGAGAGAAAGACTCTGAGTGACTACAATAAAAAAGGAGGGAGGTGGAGTTGGGAGTTGAAACTGAGCAAATAAAGGACAGAAAAGATGGATAGGGACAATGCCAAGCTTGCCAGCTGATTGTAAGGATAAGCTACAGAGAAGTTTCAATGTTTTTCAGTGTCAGCGTAGAAAAATTGGACTAAATAGAAGACAGTATTTCAAATACAAGGATTTCTCTATTGCCAGCTAATCATAAATACAAATCTTCAGCTGTGTCTCATATTGCATAATTTGGTAGAGTTGCTTTTTGTCTGCACAGTTAGGTTTAAAATGGCTACATCAATAGGGCACTCATGAAAGCTGAGTTTGGAATGCCATACAGTTTAGCCTCAATCACTGATGGGGCACCAATCAATGTTCAGCTAGAGGGAAGAGGATACATTGTCAGCACAGACACCAACACTAGCTCCCTAGCTAACATGAATAAAATTATTGTTTGAAATTTGTGTAATGAAATATAATTTTCACTGAAAATGCCTAATTAGATCAAGCTTGATGAGGCATAAGCCTCTTTCACACAACACTTTCAAGCCAGGATTGAGATGCCCTTTCCTGCATTGATGTTAAGTGTGAAATGACTGAGATGGAATGGGGTGTTGGAGCTGATTGACCGCTGTGATGTTTCAGAACTGGCAATGAATGTAGTCACAGGTTTGAGTTGGCAAGTAAGTGTGAAGTCAGGAACAGTGCATGCAGCACTTTGTACAAACCAAAGGTGCTGCTCTCACTGTGATGGTTCCATGATGCCAGACTAATGTTGCTTAACACACAAACGTAGATCAACAACAGGTGAACAACCAAAAATGGCTGAAAGGGTGTCTCATCTTCACAGTCATATCTTTGAACCATTTTGTGAAAGTGGCCATCAAATACTCGTAAAATGTGGCAACTAGTTTACAACTGGCCAGTGAGCACAGCCAAGTGCTGGCAGGTCTTGTAAATGCACAATTTTCTACATTTACTTTGCAATAACACTACCTTGTCAGAGTTGTGCATCATGCAAGTATTTACTGTTTATGCTGTGTACTTAATTAAGTGTTCTTATACAGGTCTTGATTCTTGACTCTTTTAGGAAAACTATCACTGAAAAAGAATATCAGTGAGAAAATGTGAGGAGGTAACAGGTCAAACAATGATTTTGACATATCATCTTTAACAAGCAGAAAGAAAATGCAGGAGTTGTATCGCACTATTCCCATTCCCATGATACAGCTCTGATATCAAGTGTGAATGTAGGCTGTGCATGAGTTTATTTGTGCAGAATAACAAGAGTGGCGCATCCGTCCATCAGCCCTGAAACAAGAAACGAAGAGCAGCCCAAGTCTGGTCCTGAGCCCACAGTGACCTGGCCTACTAATGAACAAACAGCCATTACCTCCCTGTTAGCCCGCTTTGCGCCCCACCATTTGTCATAAACTGGGGGGAGCTGTCACAGGAGTGCTGAGTGCTGCGGGGAGCCACACCACACATCAGGGGCGGCAGACCAGCAGCCCTTACTCTAGCACTGAGCTGTTTTCACCATGAACCAGAGCATCTTTTGTTCCCTCCCAGAACGCCACATAGTGACAGCTCTTGCCAAATAGCTTTCATTACATGGGAAGTATCAGTCTTGATAAAAGATCCAAACAAAGGAAAGGAGGTGGATTTATTGTGCTACTCCAACCGGGCTCTGATAATATTGTTGGTGTCTGGAGTAAAAGAAATATATATATGTACTTCTGACATTTGCACACATCTAAATCTATGACTGTAGAAGGCAGTGGTGTGAGACTAGCTATGGGCCATATTAGTATTGATTGGAGAAATGATAAAACAATTTCTTACCTGATGTTGGAGATGCACCACAGGCAATGGCATAGGGGAGAAAAAAGAGAGAGAATTTGATTAGTTGTGGCCTTGTACTGTATACAGTGCATGGTCAATACGGAAGTACTAAGGGAGCAGAGTACACTCCATTATTACACCATTGCAATCAAAGTCTGCAAACTCCTTTGTGGTTCTACTATATTAAGGACTTAAACCACCTTGATTGCAATTTGGCACATTTATTATGAGATTCTAAAGAGGTATTTTACTTTTTCTAAATTAAGAGCACTTCTTTTACATGCCACACTCTACATACTACTTACAACAGTGACTTCACAAAAAAGAATTGTGACTTTTGGTAACATTTGGAAGTATTACCTAGATGTAAAAATCAAACAAACAAACAAACAAAAACTTCTTGTTTTACTACGTCTGTTTTTTTTTGTAAATATTTCCAAAATAAAAGGAACAGCCTGGTCACATTCACGTAATATATGTATTGTGCATTTGTGCTGAAGTTCCAGTGATAGAGATAAAAGCACTCTAAGCTATAAAGCCAGATGAATAGGAATCCTCATCCTCCTTAAGCCAATGCCCTTTATAGCCCCCCTGATACTCACTTAGGCTCCGAGTCAAACTCTTGTTTTCAAATCCACGGGAGCCTCCCACCACAAATGTGCTTTAAATACATAAATATGTATTGGCTTTGCACATAAACCCCTACCCATACGCCAGCGAAAGTAGCCATCTGCATGAACAGGACTCAAGCTGTGAGCTCGGCTCCATCCACCAACCTTCTTCATATAGTTATCAGTGGGAGCTGAGGCAACGCCAAGTCCTAGCACCCAGTTTCATAGCAACCTACACTTGGCAGGTGAGATGGTGAAAAGTGCAGCTCGACTATTGATGGTGCAGCGGACTTGTGCCATATATAGATGCGCCACATGGTCTTAGCTTGCAGTGTTTGGTGGGCGAGTGTTACTTTTATGCTAGTTTTTTCAAATGCCTCCACATAAAGATGTTTTGTAAGTGCAAAGCGTTCTGTGCTTTTCCTATTGTTTGTGATATGAAAAAGACAAAGCACTTCACATTAAGTGTAACTTCCTTTGTTGAGTTTCTTTGCTTGCTTCACCTCATGCTGGATCAACAGAGGGGGCTCTGTGACTGCTCTCCTAATATATTGTTTACTGAAACAACTGAATCCTGTGTCAGAGTCAGCATTCTCAACACACCAGTAAACAGTGTGAGTATCAAAATGCAGTCGAGGAGTAGTATCCCACTTCACACTCACACAAAACTGTTTGGAACTCATGCAATTGTTCAAGTAAAGCTGAGCCACAGAGAAACCTAACCTCAGATCTGCCTTAAGTAAGGATCATCCTCCTTTGTTTTTTTGCCTTTGCCACTTGGAAAATGTTCATCTGATAGATTCCCCTTAAAGATAAAGCTTGCAGATCTTCACATGCCACCGGAAAGCTGTCTTTTCTCTGATATTTTACAATACAGCTAGTTTAAATAGACAAAGAGGCTCACACCCTCAATATGATCACTATCTTGGCCCGGTTTTATTAAAGAATACACCGTTGTGCATTGAAGAGGTTAAATTTTACTGAGCCCTGGCTTCATGTTCATCTGCACTGGTGGACTTTTGTGTGTAATTATTTAAAGGCCCTGTATTAGGGTCTGTGAGCTGAGAGAAAAGGGATGGGTGGATGGATAGATGGAAGGATGAAGCTCCTGCTGTGAGAGAGTAAAGCCTTTCAAGTTAGTCCTGTACAGAAAGCAATGTTACCTTCATGTTGCCATGCTGTGAGGCGGCTATAGAGTCTGCAGCCAACAGCTGTCTTCAGGGATCAGCCATGGGCACGAACCAACTCCGTGTGAAATCAGAAATAGACCACTGTGCACGCATGCGTACACAAGCGCATATACATTTGTGCTAGTCAGGCTGCTGAATCTGATGCAACAACCTGGAGCAAGAATGCTCCAATGATGATAAACAAACAACATTTTGGATGGGGAGGGACAGACGGAGGGGCCGGATTGAGTGCTGAAAAGTACCTCTCAATTTGCCTTTTACAGCCTTTTAAAACAAAAGTCACTGTGGTATTACCGCTATTGTACAGT
>JAOXNZ010000117.1:15029743-15044733 GCA_028566095.1 Kryptolebias brasiliensis | reverse complement strand
GCTTTTTCTTTTTCCATTTTTTTTTCCAACATGAGATGATTTCGGTTCTTTTAAATGTATGTTTGAAGTTGGGGTTGAGCTGAACACAAGCTGTTTGAAAGTGTGTGATGCAAGAGAGGAGCAGGAGATGAGAGAGGGGCCGAGAGAAAAAGAAAGAGATGGATGGTAGGGGAGAGAAAATGATTCATGAGAAAAAACATGCACAGTGAGATAAATAGATGGAAAGAACATGAGTTTCTATTGCAAAACAAGAAAAGAGATGCAGGAAAGAGACACGGAAAGGAGGCCTCCAGTGGGACAAAGTAGCTGTTGCCACAGAGATTTAAAACAATTCAAAGGAAATTAGATGAAAATTAATGAAGACACACAAGGCTAAATAGGAAAGTCTGAGTTGGTTTCTTCAAAGAAAGACATTATTACTATTATTATTATTATTATTTAAAAAAGGCATCAAAGACAGAATGGAGAGAATATATTCCACTGAGATAGAATCTGATTCAGAAGACTTTGCCTTGATTTTACTCTTGTGAAGGAAGATTCTCAAGTGGGAAGGTCAAAAATAACAAAGATTTCTTTATTCTTTCTTCTAACCTACCATTCAAAGACTTTCTGCTGTCCAGGACTTACACACATGCATGACAAAGACACACACAATCACACATTTCTGTGACACTTTAATCAGAGCGTGGCGTGCTCTCAGTCCAGACAAAGCCCAATCAGGGCGGTGATAATTTGGCCTCTACTTCAATCAGCAGCAACGTAATTGCATCAGTCACAATCTCCATTTCATCTTTCATCTCTGTGTCAGGGTGGTGGACAGGAGGCAGAAGAACACTCGGCAGCTCAGACCTATCATTAAAATAGACAAGCAGCAAATCCATGGAAACGGCCAAGAAGAACAATACAACAAATTCTTGTCATAAAAGAAAAATCTCTAACATACAGTACTCCTTAGCATAGATGCTGGTGGGTAACAATTTCTTTTTTTCTTCCTCTTTGTTCCATGTCAATAACACTTGCATCTGATTAATGTGTCTCAGGAAATACAATAAACACCTCAGAAAAAAAAAATTGATGTAAGATGTAAAAAGTAAATTTAGGTAGCATGATGATCTTCAAATTCAAACATAAAATACTTAATAAAACTTGAAGTAATAGTTTGAAATTAGAGTACTAAAACAAAACCAAATTTAAATTTACAAACTTAGTATTCATTGAAAGAATGTACATCGCCAGTCACCCAGTTTTAAAGTAAAATATGATGAAAAAGAGTTATAGCGATTTTGGTCAAACCTTGCAAATGATGTTATGCGCAATATTGTAAGATCTTGCTAAATGTTTCAGTGCTCAAAGCATGTGTTGAGAAAGACTTTCAGCTACTACTACATCAAAGTTTGGCTCAATATCTATAGATTTGACTGAGTTAAAGCCATTTATATGTTTGCTAGGGTTGCTTACTTGGCTGTGGTGGCTATCTTTAATGTGGTTGACTCCATACATTAATCAGTTGGAGATGTGTGTCCTACTTTCTGAGTTTTATTAAAATCTGTCCCATGGCTCATATATTTTTTTCTAACATGACAAAACAAATGAACATATACTCAGACATGGGCAAAAACATTATCTCCATTTTGCCTTCATTGGTGGGCAGTAAAAATTATAGTGAATTAAATATATATATAATTGCACGGTATGACATGACAGCGTCCTTTACTCAGCACTTCTTCACTTTCATTTTAAAAATAAGAACATAGCAGCAACAAAACAAATTAAACTGAATAACTTGTTAATACTTAAAATCCTAATAAAATAAGATTTGTCAATAAAAAAAATGCATAAGACCAAAAGCAAACTGAATATGAATCTGAAATACTGTGTGAAGAGGAGGGTAAGAAAAGAAAAGAAGAACAAGTGCTAGGTGACACTTTTTAAAACCTCTGCTATCTTTTATTTAAATTAGTCATATATATGTTTTTAATGTACCATAATGCATGTGTCATGTAAGTGAAATTAGCCGGTGAATGATTAATGGGACCTTTGAAATTTTTATAGGGAACACGGGGCTCAGAAAGAAGAATCAATTATACGAATATTAAAGATCATGCCAGTGGATGAGCACTCGCACGTGCTCCTACATCTCTTACCACATAACATAAACATTAATTTATTGTGAATTAGCGTGAAATCCACTTTACATATGTTAGTAAGTTAAAGGAGGTAAAACACCTTCCTGTTAGGAGGATCTTGTATAGAGCAGATAATCAAAGAATATAACCTCCATTGATCGACTGTTACCGCCCCGGTTGTGTTCATGCCAAACACCTAAATACATCTGTTCTCTCGTGTCCAAATGTAACCAGATCCATGTAGGGCTTGTCTCTCACTCCAAACTAATGGGTCCGTGCTGGGTGGTGTAGATAGAAGAAGACAGAGAGATCAATTTAGATGATCTATGAAAGTTATTAGTAATGACATTTATGAATTTTTTATGGAAGGTAGGGAATGTCATCATAAATTTTTATATAGGAAAATGAGGCAGGAATATAAAACAAACAGCATTAAAGATTGAGCATGCCCCCCTTGTCAAAAGGATTGTGTCCAGAATAATAGGCAGGTTAACAAGATAGAGGGAGAGTAAAATAATGAAAAAAGACGACAGGTGGTTATCTTGGATTTTTCTGCTTTGCCTGTGTGCCAAACGACCATTACAGAGCAGGCTATAGGGAGCGGCATGTTGGAATGCTGTCAGGGTATTCAGAGGTTCCTCAAAGATTAAGAGCAATCAACATTTATTTGCTTATTGATCGGATCTGTCTCCAACAGTTGTGTTGCTCCTCCTAATGTGCTGTGTTCAAAATAAAAGCCAGCACAATATTTTATGTTCAGTATGTCCTCTCTTGGCATTATCATTCAATTGCAACAATTTTACAAGCCTGGCAGGAGAGAGGAGCCAGACGGGATGCTGCGTCTCATACAGCCAACTCATAGAGGAAAAGGACACCTGATCTGCCACTTCAAGATACACCACACTGACTCTGCATATTATCGTCTTGTCAATCAGCTGCTGAATTGCATAATGTTTTACATAAATGCTCTATCAGTTGTGTTGGAAAATTCTGTCATATTCTGCCTGGGGCGTTCCAGATTACTATTGTCTTATTCTTGTCTTTAGCTCACCTTCCTCCAAATTTACACAATAGTGAGTGGACCAGTGTGTATTCTCCCTGTCATATTAGGTGAGACATATAAAAAGGCTCCTGGAAAGTCAATCGCAGAAAGCAGAACAAATGTAGAAATAAAGAGATATTGCTCATTTTCCTTGGGATGGCACGCCGGCAAAGATGGCAAAATGCACCGTAAATACAGGTATAGGAGCTGACATTTTTACTCCAGACCATAGTCACCATGTAGCAGTTGAGGTAGCACATACTGATGTCCTTGCCTCTGTTCGTGTATATCACTTTAAAGAGGCTATATTTTGCCATTTAAGGCTGACGCGAGCAGATTTTGTTGGGACAGGAGAGGCAAGGAACATCTGGATAGTATTTAGGCTGTTTATAAAGACAGGAAGTCCTCTCTGACCCGTTTTTCACACTTCATTTGATGCCATGGATTGATGTCAAAACTACACATGTGTCTGCAGGCTCATGTGCACACATTACCATGAGTAGGAAGGGCTGCCATGACATAATTCACACGTAAGCCCACATGTGCACACATCCCCAATGTGCATGTTTAACAAAAGCTCTGTATTTTAACTACATTTGACATCCCACAACTTCCCGTCTCTGGGCAGCATAATTACTGTCCACATGCATGCGCCTTTGAAGGACTGTGCAGCTTTGGAGTCTCTTTCCTTCTGCCAGTGACAGTTGGGTTTGTCAGAGGCCAAGCAGAAGAATAGCGTGTGGCCAAGGGGAGGGGATTAGCATTCACATGGCACCTGTTGCCAGCCAGTGTGCCCATGCAGGCTAAAGATAATTACAGTGATTTTGTGGAGGAGTTGAGTGCAGGGGTAATTGTAGTTTTGCCGACGCAAAGGGAGAGGACAAAAAAAAGGAGGGCAACGATTTCACTATCTCACAACCACAGAGCTGTTGACGGCTCCTGGTGTGCATGTGCAAGCCCATCTATAAAGACCGATACAATACTGACTGAAGCTGCCATCACACACACACACATACATAAAAACCATAATCAAGACTTGTTTGCCATGGTAACATCTTGTTTGACAAATAATTTGAGCGATGGCAATTATTTAAAAGAACACTGAGTGGACTTGATGATACTGTTGTAAGATCTGCCAAGGCTTTCATACGTGGATCCGCCATAACAAAACGGCAGATCTGCCATAAAGCAGTTCCCTCTGCTTACTCACTTAGCAAGCCTGTTGTGCCATCACTTCAGCCATTACAAATTATGTTATTTAGTAAACGTCTGCCTTGGCACCCGAGGGATAGCATCGAGTGTGGGAGTTAGTGGGGTGGGGGGAATGAAGGGAACATATAATATTACATAGAGCGTTAGCACGGTGTACAGCTTCAATGATTGGTGTTAAGGTTTTCATTACACAAAATGAGTAATTGCTTGTCATTTGGAGCTGGCATATTCCACAATCATCCTCACTTCTGTGCCATCAATCAAGCATTTAAGTGCTGATGACTCCGCTCACATTTAAAGCAGGGCAACTGAGCCACAATGCACTGGGGAAACTCATTGTTTGCTTCGTTACTCCTCAGAGCTCAGCTACTGTGTTTGTGTGTACATGTTCTTGTACTTGTGAGCGTGCCTTGTATCTGTGTGTGTAGTTAGGCATGCTAATGTGTGTAGGCGAGAAACAAAACTGGGGTGCATTCTTGCTTCTCTAACTAGCACTTCATTCTTCAGTCCATGACATGTCAGGAAGTGCTGTGAAAAAGCTTTCTGCGCATCAATATGGACAATTACAGAAAACTCTACTGTGAACTCACAGAGCAGCATTGATATCGCTGCATGTATGAGCATATTTGTTATATATATTTGTTATATATATTTGTGTCTGGTTTTTGCTAAAATGTAATTATACATTTTTACAACAACTATAATGTCTTTTTCAATGATATCCAGTGTATTAAATTTGGTCAGTTTGTTAGTTTTTCTTAACAAGCATAAACTAATTAGTGTTTAGGAACGCTAGGAACTTAAATTTGGCCTTAGTCGAACTAGGAATATGTATTTCAGGTAAAAGTACTGTTTGAATTTGCTAGGAATTACTCAAATATTATTTTAATTTTAGATACCTTTTCACCAACCATGCAGTTCCTCATAAAACACACATATAGAAAACAATAAAGTGCATATTTTTAACATGTTTTTATTTTGCCCTTTTATTCATATAACACTAAGTAATTTAGATCAGAAGTGTTAGCGTAACAATTTGGTTCTTAAATTGCAAAAAATATCTGACGTGATCTAAGTCAACATGGAATGATTTGTCAAGATAGACTCAAGTTCACTTTGATTTTTTTTTGCTTCTTTCATTGTGCGTGTAGGCGTAAAAAAAAAAAGCACATTTGTCGTGAAAAGCATAGTGGTGGTTGGCAACTTGGTTCAATACCGCCACCTTGTGGTCATTCTGACAGCGTGTTACTACTTGTGCCGGAGGAAAAAAGAGATGATTATCAAAATGACACCTTCTGAATTTGTATACTTTTTTGACAGTTTAAATAGTCATAGAAATAGAAATCATTGTCATTTCTAATTCAACCCTCTTCCACTCACAAGCTGCGACATTCACAAACACACTGGGTTTAGAATGGAGATTGAGGCTGGAAATATGTCCTAAACAGTCCAGAGTTGCTCAGAATTATCGTGACTTATATTTCTGCTTTTGACCAGCAGGACAATGGGTAAACAACCAGTCATATCCTCAGCCACACACAGCCTCTTCTGTGGAAGAGAATGGCTGAGAGCAGAGTGGGACAGCAGATGAGGAAAAGGATGGTGACTGGAGAGATAGAGGCGCACCATGCCAGTCAACCAAATGATTTACTCAGTAAAGTAAAACTCAAGTGGAACAACAGCTAAGTCTCCAGTCGAGCCTGAGCCATCATCTCTATCTCTCCCCTCCCTTCTCATTTCTCTCCCTCATCCCCTCTTTGCTCCCGATTCCTACCAAATCTCAAGCTTGGTTTGACAGCAATAAAGTGTGTTGCTCAGGCAGGGAGAGCTAGTAATATACCTTTTTCATACAGATGATTTTTGCCAGAAGGCAGATGAAAAATATAGTGCACAAAACGATGGCAAGGAATGAGTCTCAAACTACAAATAAAGACAAAGCTATATGGACACAACAACATGTTGAATATTTTAAAACAGCATTAGTAAAGGGTTAGAAGCTTGAATATTTGATTTAGTAGTCTGGACTGTAGGGGATAAACGATCATCATTCTGACCACACATTCTTGTTTTGTCAGAACTGTAGCTATTTTGCTGCAACCAGCTGTCAGCATCTTAGCTTTGTTGTGGTATGTGCAAGCTGCTTCTCTTTGTTTATCCACTGCGAGCTAACCCCATGTTGAGAAATGTGTGAAAAGTTATCCTCCACTGTAAAACCAACAAAGAGATGGGCAGACGGACAGCCAGCAAGAAACTGAGCCAGAGCCCAGAGCCAGGGCCAAAGTAAAGAGGTATTCATAGCTAACACAGGGCCAAAGCCAGCGTGGAGAGAGATCAATAGCTTAATGGAATTAGCCTGCCTTTGAAACATGGCTGCCAATCATATTTACTGAAGGCTGTTTATGTTTGCTGTGAAGCCTCACTCAATATTCAGAAGCTATGTGAAGAAATAGAGACAACAACAAGACGAACAAAACCTCCACTGGTGCTTTCACACAGCAGTAGCTGTCTGCAGTTATAGTCCTGTGGGAAAACTATACAACATAAGGCCACAGTAAGTCCACACACAGACTGTCTAATGCCTTCGTTTTAGTACCAACAAAGAGTTTTACATTAAATTACATTTAAACCTCTATGACACTGATGTTTTTATACCAGGGTTTATCCATAATCATAAGAATGATGAAACATACCAGCCTATTTGTGCACTCATGTGTTTATAGGCAAATCTCTGTCGACAACCACACCATTCCCGTTCCCTTCTCACTGCATTTATTTTTTTAACATTGCTCTTCATTGAGCAATGTACTAATCCACATCTGCATGTTGAATATCACTTAAGAACAGGCAAACAAAACACTTACCCAAATTAAAACATTATTATTTGTAGCTGTTAGTTCCTACCTACATGCTTAATGGGGATGAGTGAAAACTGTTAGGTTGGTTGCAATCTGCAACGCTGGTACAAAATGTTACTAAATCTTTCATTGTGCTCCTTTACCACAGGAATAATTTCCTCAACTTAACCAAATAGAAGCCTACCACAATATTAACATAAAGAACATAGAAATTTCTCAGATACTTGCATCGCAGGCCTCAAACCTTTGTGGATACAATATTGTGTTTTATTTATATCTAACTCACACTATGATGTGTCCAGAGAGTAAATCAGTTTTACCCCTAATGGAGAATAGCAGAGAGGTAACAAACTAAGATACATACTATTTTAAGGTATAAATACATCCTTCCACACTTGCACATTTAGCCACACAGAAAGAGCCAAGCTCACTGCAGGGATGGCGAGTGCAGCAAAAGATTAAGAGCATGGAACAGATGTCCACCTGCTCGCCCTGGACCTGGCCATGCCTTAGCCATGCCGTGGTGCCCTGGGTTGCCCCTGGGTGCCTTATTACACCATTTCCATCTGTTGCGTGGAAAGTGAAGGGCAGAGATGACCAAGTGAATGGGTTGGTTTTTTTTTGTCTGGCCTCCTCCTCCAAGCCTGCCATCCACGTTGCATCCACCTACCAATCTGCCATAATAGGAAAATAGTACATTATTGGAATAACACAATGTCTGACTCTTTCTTTCAAGCCCTAAAACCAACAAAGCAGAGGCTCCAGCTTTCAGCTGACAGACCAGCTCTGTACATTTAGCATAATGATGGCTGTGAGCGAAGAGATGAAGAATGCTGCCCAGCATGTCTCCTTTGATTTAGCTCAATCTCATCCACTTATCAAAGAAAGGCCTGTATTTGCACACAGAACAAAACAGCAGCAAGATGAAAAAAAAGGTCAGCTCCTGTTGAGAGTGCAGTATGTTTGCAGATAGGACAAAACATTAATAAATACATATAGCTGAACCGCCTGTCAGTCAAATAATACTGATTCTGGATTTTTTTTTTTTTTTTTTTTTTCCTTGCTGCAGGATTAAATGATTATTATCAGAACAAAGCCTGCCTTTATTCTAATTACCTTGTAAATAAACTTGCTTGTCATTACTTTTCAAACCAATTACAGGCTGCCTAATGGAAGTGCTTAATTAGTAGACACTCTACCAGAAAAAGAGAAAGAGGCAGAAGGAGAGAAAGTGAATGAATAGAAACAAAAGCAAAAATGCTGCTGGGGGAGGGACTGCATTCACTGTGTAATTATATAGTCATCAGATGTTTTTCTTTTTTGTCCCCTTTGCTGTTTTGGCACCACAATAGAGATTGAACCTATCTCTCCCCTCTCTGTTGGTTAAGCGGGCAGCTGACAATGAAGAGCTCGGCAGGCGGTGACCCAGACCCCCTAATAGTGGTGTGGCAGCCGCGAACATCACAGCTGGAGGACAGGAAACAGCAGCGTACAGCATGATGGCAGGCCCACCCGTTCCCAACAAACACCCCACATCTCGTCCGCACAACAGCCACCTACGTAACACACCCACCTCGGCAACCCATCATCAGCCTTTTTCTCACTATGCAATCCACGGAACTACAGACATCTTCTTCCTGCATTTGACTTTGTTTTACAATTACCCTATTTTTTATATGTTTATCAATTAATGACTTTAGGTTTGGGGTTTTATTTAAGGCATTTTCTCTTCAGAGAGTCTTTGAGAACTGCTAAATAACACTGAAGTGTATCAAAATAAAGCCAATTTGTTCTGGAACACTGATATTGCCATGTTTTGGATAATGGCAGGCCTCTCTATTGACTGTCAGGGTTAGTCACCATAACAATTAAAGCCCATTTTCCTTGACAGGGAGCTTCGGGAATGGGAAAATGCACCTTTATCATTTGCAGAAAGTCTTCCAGTCCTAGTAAGTGCCACCAGAACCTGTTCAGCATTTCCTTTGTCTAATGAATATGGGAACAGGAGAATATACAGTAAATATGATAGATACAAAATTAAATATGGCACCACATTCCATTTTATTGGTGGATTAGGATATGGAAGACACAAAATCATGAGCGTGCCTGTTAACAGTGACATGTATTCCCCCATTACAAACATGCTCAGAGTAAGTGTGAAACACATTAGGGAAGAAAGACAAAAACAGCTGTAACCATCTCCAAGCTGACAGGAGTGCAGGCCTGTTCCATAGAGAGGGAGTGAAAAAAAAAAAGTTTTTCAGCAGTGGTGCTATCAGCCACAGTTCATCTGACTGGGGTAGGAGGGAGGAGGAGAGAGTACAGATGTGAGAGAAAAACAGGGGGCGGTGGTGAAGGGAGCGATTACAGCCATGTTAAGACCTGAGAGAGAGATCTGTACCCACTGAGATTAGACACTCATCATTCACAGTAAAGTAGAGATGGAAGGATCGAGGGGCGATGGGTGGAGGAGTTGTACCGAAGGTGGCAGCAGCGTTATGCTGGTGTTCTGGGTTTAATATGAGAATTCTGCCAAGATAATTGCATTTCGGCCCTTATCCTCAGCAGCATCAGGCCTTGTTTGGCGACAGTTTTGGGTGCTTTATCTGCTGCCATTCTCTCCCTATCTGAACCCAATCAAATTTGCTGCGGCTAGCTAGGGACAGAGAAGGGAAAACAGCAATGATAAGGGTGGGGACTTGTATTTTTTATGTGTGGGAGGATTTTTTTTTTTATAATTTGAAATGAACAGTTTGCTTGGCATGCTTATCTTGCTTTCATTAGTGGGCTGTCATACTGTGAAGGCAGCCACAGAGTAAGGCAGGAGTGAAACAAGCAGACAGGCTGTTAGAGTAGTAGGGAGTCATGCAGGTGAGAAAGGAAAAATGGGGAAGAGAGGCAGAGAAGAGGTACGAGCAGAAATGGAGATAGAACTACAGCCAAGATAATCCTGGACCTATAACACATGATGAACAAAAGCTTTTTAACAAGAAAATGTCAAGAACAGCTCACTAATTGAAGGGAACTAATGAAGGCTTAGATGGCTCTGCAGGAAAGTGACAGCAATGAACTTCTTTAAATATAACATCCAATATGGGTCTTATTTTCATGACTTGGGCCATCACTTCCATTTTAATGATAACACTGAAAGTAACTTTTGAGATATGGAGACACACAGTGTTGCTCCAAGAGTCCATGAACACAAATAATTACTGTAGACCTCAGGAGAAGCATAAGTCAGCAATAAACTATTACCGAGAAGGAACACAATTACAGCGTTAAACCAGGGAGTCAATCAGAAAAGTGTGATTGCTACTTCTCAACAGACTGTTTGGGTAATTATTTTTGTGTTCACCTTCATTTTCTTTCCGTCAACCTTTCCTTACTCTGCGGTAACCCAGGAAATGGTAGAGAAGCTTGTTTCAGGAGAGAAAACTGGACTGTCAAACATGTTTATTGTTGTCACAGGGTGTGTACTAACTCAAACCAGAAGATTTTTCAGTCATTATTTTATACTGACCTTAAGAGAAAGCATACTTCAAATCATTTTAAGCTATTTGAATTACCTAAGTTTGGAGAAATATCAGTTATTTCTAATGCCATTGCTGAGCTACTGGCTAGTTACAGCAGGGCCAAGACCAAACCAGAATACAGCTATCTTAAAAGAATTCTAGTCTCAAAAATTTCATAGCATGTCATTTGTATTTCGTAAACCATTGCACTGCCATCAATTTGGTATGACACGATTATTCTGGCAGAAATGTTATAAAATTCCTGCCAGAAGTGCCTCAAGCTGCACCATAAATGTTACGGCAAGCTCCTTTGCCACTATTTGCGCTGGCAAATAACCAGAAAATTCTATGCAAATAACTGTGAAATGCAAAACTGACTGCAATGTTAAGGTTTATAAAATGATGTTTGCACAAACTGTTATATTTTTTTTGTGATTGGAGTCATTTTTAGACGGGAGCAACTCACTTTGGTCTCTGCCTCACTTAAACCAGCCGTTACTTTCTCTGTCTGATCAGAATTAAACTCTTTTTCTCCAAACTGAGGTTGTTTAAAGAGCTATCTACAACAGGTGAAATATAAAGTGCTCATAACCTTTTCAAAGAATCACACTTCAAAAGATTTGAACTATCCCTTTAAATTATAACACTGGTGTTTTGGAAGATCAAAGCATGTAACAGAAACAAATAATGAATCATTTTTTTCTCTGTGTCACTGCACTTAAGTTTGGGTTTAATTTGTCTAGCAGACTTCTAAACTTAAAACGTTCATTTTGACAACCAACACACCAATGTGGCTCTTTGTCCTGCAGTTTAAAAAGTAAGACAAATCTGGTGCCCAGAGTGTTGAAGCGAACTCCAGCAGCTCCTGGCCAACAGTCAGTATGTGACAGGTTGAAAGCGAGAGAGAATGTATTGCTTTCTTCACTCATTTTACATCCGTTGTGCTTATGTCACTCTTACTTACAGCACCCAGGACATACAATATCAGAAATAACATACATTTAGTAGAGTAGTTTCAGGAGGTTGAAGCTGTATTAAATCACAGTGATGCCTGTTGTCCATTAGCAGATATAATATGATGTATCAGCCACCTACTGTGGGCCTAGAGCAGCACATGCAGCCACAAAGCACACATACTCACAAGTACACATAACTGTGCTATTGAGTAGGAGGTCCGTGAACAGCCTGTGCAGTTTCCACTTGAAAATGTATTCCTCCTTGGACCATAAAAAATTGTCTCCTCCATGCTCAAAATATTCCTGCCATTTTCCTAGCATTAGTCACAGCTCTGTCTAAAAGAAAGATGCGAGGAGACTGCATAGGGTGGCAATGTAAAGGCTGCATGCATGTGCCGCACGACTACGCATGTTTACAAATATTCAAAACGATATGCCTGACTCACTCATGTGCACGCATCTGCGTAGATGTGCCACGTTGCTCGAGTACTTGTAAGTATTTCTGTGCTCAATGTTTGCTCAAATAATTATTTTTGAAAACGTGAAAGAAAAAAAAGGGTCTTGAGTTGGAAAATTAAATGAGCACACACTGATAAATTTTGAGGTTAGGGAGAAACCCTCAGGGCATAGAGATGGATTTGAATTTTAAGGTTAATTTGTGCAAAAGGAATATAAAATGCAGAAACACTGGCCTTGAAGGAGCACTGTGCTCCGCAACACATGTCAGCATAGCTCAGGAATAAAACTGGATCCCAACCGCTCTGCTGGTTTTAAATAAAACCTTCTATCTGCACCAGAAAACTACTTTTGAATGACTCTAACACAAAAGATGTGCAGTACAGCCAAACTATATCACAATATAGCACAGAGAACAACTCACATGCATTACTTTTAATGTTACATGCTGAAACATTATTTGCATTCCACTTTGTCGTGTCACATACAATACTGTAGATGACTTTTTTGAAGGGTTGTCTATAGTAGCTGTAATTGTTAAAAGACTTTTTAATTTCATAGTTCTCCAAGTGAAACTATGTGCAAGTTGATGCAAGATGTGTCACACAATTAAGAGAGCAAAAAAAAATGTGTATGGCATGTTATCAAGAATGTGTCAGAGGCCAAATGTAGTGTGGATTACAGAATGAATTGAAACGAGCAGAAGTGAGCGTGAAGTACATTTTTGTTCGTAGCCTGCAGTTTGTCTATATTTGGGCACGAGAACATTTAATAATGCAATCACGTTACGCAGTTGCACTTCAAAGTATTTACTGAATCATCGCCTGGGGTTAGGATTTAAATTCTGAATAAATGTGTTTATGGATATGGCAGGTAGCGACGGATTTAATCTGACAGATTGGAACAGAAGAGTTGAGTGTATGCTCAGTCCAGGTGAAGGTTAGCATCGCCCCACAAGGCATCAATCTCCAAGACGGAACGCGACAGACAGATGGAAAGCAAGTGAGAGCCGGGATGAAGAGAGTAACTAAAGACAGACTGATGGGGGGGCACAAAGTGAGAGTGAAGGCGAATGTAAAAGGAGATGAGGGCTGGCTAGATCAATAGGAAAGTGTTGCTATGGCAACAGGTCATTGAGAGCCATCATTGTCATCTTTTTTTTATTCTTGGCTAACCCTCTTTAAAACATAGTGTAAAAAACAAACTATAAATGAGATGTGTCATTTCAAAAAAAGGAAAATGGATGCTGTAATTAAGATACTTTGAATTTGTATGACCTGAACAGCAGAAGAAACATCACAGACCTCTATTTAAGTATGCCTGATTGAAGCACCAGAAACCGTTTTCTGGTAACAATTTGTTGAGGCTTAACGTGAGATTGCTGTTGGTAAATGAAAAGGTGGATGGATTAGGGTGAACAATGTCCAATCAGACTAAAGAGGCCTCGATCGCAGGTTTAAAGGGAAATTTGTATGCGGTAATCACAGCTCACAGACAGACTGCCACATCACATATAAGCTTGTGTAAACATAAAACTGCATCACCTAAAAAAAAGGGGAAAAAAATCCAAAAAATGCTTTCAAGACATTCTATTGCACTGTAAATAACTGTTTTGTTACTGGCCATGGGTAAAAATTACCCACCAATGACTACTGTGGTTATTAACTGGTAGAATTCCTTCTGAGATTAGGTCTTTTACAGCGGATGCTCTAATCGCCCTGGATCTATGCAATCCATTTTTCAGCTAGAGAGAAGCTGCTGTCTTCCCCAAGCCCAGATGGTGTCATTACTCTGGTAAGGCTGAGTGATTATACACTGCTCACACTGGGAGAAACAAGAGTTGAGAATTCTGTAGGCATCTCCCTTGACATGCTCCTTTTTTTTTTTACTTTTCTCACTGTTTTCTGTCTTTTATTAGCTTTCTTACTTTATTTTTCAAACATTAAACTATGCAGTCAGACAATTACTTCTGATGACTGGGGCTTATTTGTGTATTTTTGTACGTGCTTGCCCAGACACACATGTCCACTCACAGCCCCATCTAAAGACAGTGGCAGTTTGCGATAGGGGCAGCAGAGTGGAAGTCAGCAGGGTGGCATGGTCACAGCGCATCAACGGGAGCTTTTGTTGCCAGGCAATCCTGTCAGTCCCGGCCGGCTGGCAGCGAGAACCGTGAGAGAAGTAATTTCTGAGACAAAGGTCGACAAGTTGAAAGAGTGATGGAGAGCCGTGACACACCTGTCACACCCCTGACAAACCAAGAGTCAATGTGGAGGGGATGAGAGGAAAACAGGACGGCAGTGAAGGAAAACATCGCCAAGTCTAGAATTCTCATTTCTTCAAATACACATGAGTATATAGAAATTGATCAATAAGGGTATATAATAAAGGTATATGTTGGCATATATTTTAAAGCACTATTCACATGGGAATGACTTTTGTTTAAATATTAAGGTTCTTTGTTGTTTCAGCCTTGCATCCACATGGAAAACGCAACCTTTTGAAAATTGTGATGTCATAGACCCGCTTTTAACTGACCTAGTGTGACAGACGCAGCTGTACCAATGACGACTGATGCTTGTGATTGTCCTGCAGATGCTAGTTTCTCAACTACAGCAAAACTTTCATGTCCTCTATAACTTAAATGAGCAGACAAGGAACAATAACATTGCCTTGAATAGAGCAGAGCAAAACTCCCTTATTATAACACCAGAAAATCTAAGGCTAAAAGGTTTTATTTCCCTTGACTGAACATTCTCTATCGACAATACAAAAAAAAAAACATTGCAGAAAAAAAAAAAAAATAAAAAAAAAATAAAAAATTAAAAAAC
>JAOXNZ010000117.1:15006873-15021024 GCA_028566095.1 Kryptolebias brasiliensis | reverse complement strand
TGTCCCTAGGTGTGAGTGAGAGTGTGAATGGTTGTTTGTCTCTATGTGGCCCTGCGATGGACTTGCGACCTGTCCAGTGACTGCTGGCGATAGGCACCGGCTCCCTGCGACCCAGAATGGAAAAGCGGGTAAAGAAAATGGATGGATGGGCAATGCAAAATTTAAATTAAAGTAAAGCTTTATGAATCAGTGTTCACATGAACTGCTGTAAAATGCTGGAGATTGTAGTTGTTTTAAGATGGCAGGAATCCACTTTGGTTTTTGGCAATGTTCAAACTGGCCATTAGCTTATCAATGCAATTAAAATCAAATTATTTTTCCAAAGTGAGCTCATTTAAAGAGCCATTTACAACAGATAAGATATTAATTGTTTCAAACTGTACCACAGAACACCACTTCAAAACATGTAAACTACCCTGTTATCGCAACTACTATTTCAGCACCTTGGAGAGCACCACAAACAGCAGACTTCAACACTTTTTTATTCTTTTTTCAAATCAAACCATGACGTATAACACATGATTTATAACTTTGTCTAAGGTGGGATGTTTGTGTCAAGCCTAAACTTGCCAAAATTCTTATCCTGATCAGATGTGACATAAAAACAGCACCAACCCGTAAAATATTATGTCAGATGTCGCAGATATTTGATGGGTGTATGACAACATAATTGAAACTCTGCTACCGTCTCCACACTCTGTGATTATCCTGCCGGAGAACAACGCGTGAGCAAACAAACAAACAAGCAAGCAAACAAATTAACATAGGAGGCTACAAAAGCATGTAGCCCTGGAAGCCAACGCTCCAGTTAAAAACCTCCATCTGTTGAAATGCATTCCCGAGGTGCTCCTAGAAACTGTGAACACCTACGCACAGAAAACTCTGCCAGGAGAACAAAGACAAACATTTCAGAACCCTCGTGCACCTCTCGCACCACAGCGCATGGTGAAGAAATCACACTTTCTCCCCCCCTGCTAAATATATGGGTTTGACGTGGGAGCGTGTGGGCTGGCAAAATCTGAAGCTGCATTGCTTTACTTCAACCCAGCACTGCAATAAGAAGACGAGCATTTCTCTCATCATTTTTCCTTATGCTTCGCAGCACATTCCCAAAACACGTACCCTAGTTTAGAAGGAGACATTTGCCTCTTAATATTTTGAGAGGAACACTGAGAAGTACACGTTAATGAATTATATAATTAATTTTCTAATAGCGTTCTAAAGAGATCTCTGTACACTGAACTCTGTGATTCTGTGTACTTGAATTTTCTGGTGCTCAGTGTTCCCCTGCTGTCTGTGTTCTTCTCCATAAACATTCACAAACCACTCCGGAAAAGAGATTCCTATACAACCACAGCCCCCAGTCCATTCATATTTATAGTCAACATCAAAGGGAAGAAGAAACTCATAAGAGCCAATTTTGGCTCAAGGGGAGAAGCCATTTCCGCAATTACTCATCAGCCGAGTTAAACTGCCGTCATTCCATAACCCATGGCGATCCTGAACAACCCCCACTCTGCGTTCAGCAGTCAAAGAAAGACAATTCATTTGTGGGTATGATGTTAATTTGACTGTCTGACCTAACAGTACACAAACAAAATGAAGAAAAGCCTTAAGGTTGAATCCTTCGGGCTCTGAGGCCGAGGTCACACAAATACGACCCACAAATTGTTAACTTTGCCACTATGATTGTGCTACAAATTTATGCATGCTTCAATTTGAACACCCATACACACTTTATATTAGGCACACATTCTCAAGGGTTAGTAAATAAAATTTACTCCAAGTTTGTGTGTGTTTAAAACTGTCAAACCTTTAATGGAAGTGGGTCTGAACTTGGTTTTGTGTAACTTTTATGGCTTTTGTGTTCAGGGTTTGTCATGTCTTGTGCTTTTGTTGGTTTAGTTCTCCATGTTTTGTAGAGTTTTGTCTTGGTTCCAAAATATTTGTTTCCTAATGATTAATTTTTTGTATTACTGTTAAAAACCACTTTCTCCTTTTTATGTTTTGCAATTGAACTACCTGATTCACTCCAGTGTTGTAGTTCTGTCATACCTGATCCTCAGTTTGTCATTAGCTTCTCTGATAAAGGTAGCCCCTGGTTTTCAGTTTAGTTTGTCAGTTCCTTTGTTTATTGTTACCAATTATTTGTGTTGGATTCATGTCTGCTTGATTTATTTCTTTGCCTTTGGACTTTGAGCTCCCTTAATTCAGTTAATAAAGACTTTTGGATCTCTGTCCTGCTTCCTGCATGCCTGCATTTGGGTCCTTCCACCAACAGCTATTAACAGTAAGTATGCTGAACATTATAGTCAAATACAACAATGTAGTTAACTTAGTAAGTTATATGTAAAGAAAAAAGTATACATTTAGATTTTCATTCATTACTCAGTTTTATCAGCTGGACAGTTATTCTGACGTATGACAACACATAAACATACTTCCAGGGTGATGAAGATCAGCAGGGGAGAATGTGGCTCCATAAAGTCTCAACCTCATAGACTGAGTTAGAGATTACAAAAAAAGAAAGAACAAGTTAAATAATTTAAGTCCTTAAGGTAACAACCTACTTGTAAAAGACCCTTTAAAGCTTTGCTAACTCACAAAAATATATGTTTTTTAAAGTTTCTTGATAAACAACTATTTATTATGTTATGTTTCTAAAACACTTACACTTTACTTTGCTGCCTACATTTAGCCAAAGACTGTATACACCAAATGACACTACATAATCATTAATTTTACCCCATTTTATATTATTTCAGACAAAATTTTGTGTTATCAAGAAGTAGTGACTATTGCAATAATTTTGTCTTCAACATTTTTAACTATTAAAAAGAATTGCAAATGCTAAAACTAGCATAGCTTTATCAAATGTTAACAAATATAACTATACAAAGCATAACTTTGCCTAATTTACTTGTATTTATGTGCAATCAGTAGCAAGTCATTACGAATGTGATCTAAAATCATGAAAATTACTGAATGAATTATTGAAATTACAGTACTCCTATTTAAAATAAACTGAACAATAAGCTTGTAAAACAAGCATCAATTTTGCTTTTCTTAGTTTGATTTTTTTTTATCATTTGTCTGAATGATATTTGTTGGACCTGCACAACAATAAAGCTAAAAAAAACAACTAAAAAAACAAACAAACAAAAAAAACTTCCTCTTAACCTCTGTCCATCCATCACTGAGAATGTTAGCCACCAAATAACAGACACTTAAAAAGCACGGGGCCATCCATTTTGCTCACTGTGTTTGCAATTCACATGGTGACACTAAGAGATCCCATCCACTTCTCTGTCAGAAGAAATCCATTAGTCAAACCAAACACTGACACTTAGAATGTCAAACACACAGGTAGCATATAATTTGTTTCACAACAGTGTGATGGCTCCAAATGGCGGCTGCAGAATAATGTCTGACTAGTGTAGAAAAATTCACCATTTGGAAGCGTGGAGAAGGAGGAGGGGTGGGGAGTATAAAAATGTTGGTGTTATTTAAAATCTTGGGAACAGTTTATGCCTTTGGTGATGATTATTGTGTACATCATTCACTTTGGGTTAGTGTAAGACTGCAGCAACTAAACATAATCTTGTTTTATTCAGACAGCAAGGATTTTCGAAAAGTAAAAAGAAATACAATCTACACTTTATATTTGTGACAGCTAAACTGTTCTGACAACACACTAGTGCACATGAAAACTATAAATGTGTTTCGTTTTCAGATGTTTGAAATTGGTTTTGAATGCTCTGGTTTCTGAGTCACTCAGATAAACATTCTGCCTCTTTATGTCTTCAAGGCAATAAGAGACGATGCCTTTGTTGTTCCTGACTAATGTGAGCTGATCTGGATGCTGTCACATCAAACACAGGGACATCTTAGGTGTTATGTAGATAAAGTTAATAGAAACTTAGCCCCATGTGGTCCCTGCGGGCCCCCCTCCATTGCCTTTTTGTTAGGCCATCTTCAAAGCCCTCAGTGTCTCAGTGTATCGACCATGCTCCTCTGCAGCCCAAGAGGCTTCCTATTAGAAAGGATTTGTCTTACAAGCTCTTTGTGCTGCCACTTTGAAATAAATAAAAATGAAAAAAAGCCTTGTTATTAGCTGAGTTACTTTGCTGCTATCCCTCTCCTTCAGACACTTTGATCTCTTTCCTAATTTCACTCCGACCTTTAACAGGTTCTCTACATCTAAAGACACGCCTGACGTAGCCAGGTCTCACTTCATAGCAGTACCAAATCAACATATCAAACACATACTATCATAGATTCTCTAATGCATTAACCTAGACCGTGTGTTTTGCCCCTGCAGAATTTTTTCCTCTATTTCAAAAAACTTTCTCCATTCAGGCGGAAGGAAAAAAAAAATCCAACAAATACTCATATCCACCATGTGGTGGCGATAACATCAACATTAATGAAGCATCAAAAAGAAAGAAACTGGTCTGTGCAGCTCCATTGTTGTTGTAGTTTCAAACTCGCAGGGCAATAATGGCCACGCACAAAGTAGACTGTTATTGCATCACTTTTCATATTCTCTTTTTGTCAAGTGCACATGTCTACACGAATTGTCTTTTTCGAAAGCATTTGTAAAATGAAATTTTTCTTTACCAAATACACTTGCAAACACAGCAGAAAAAGGTGGTTTGCAAAATATCTATTAATCTAGACAGGGCTGAAGACTCTTTTTGCCTATTTGGTTTGCAGAAAATAAAAGTCTGAACGAAAACTTAATGTTTGGTTTAGATAAAGCAGACTGATTTAGGCTAACTTTTTAAAAAAATATTAGTCTCTTTATTTCTTTCAGATGGTTTCCATGCTAATCCATTGGCATGTATTCCACCTCTACATATTTCTGTAAGCTATAGCCAGCCCACTATCAGGTACCCTCCACAGGAAAGCAGGAGGGTGGGAAAGGTTGTTGGATGGGGGCACATTGGATTATAGGTGAAAAAACTAGCAGGGTTGATGTTTGGAAAAAAAAAAAAGCGTAGGATTGAGAGAAAGAGCAAAAGAGACTGAAAATAGAAAGAAAAGGCTTTTATTTTCTCCTCTCTGCAACAAACTGAAATATACTTAAGCATTACAACTATACTGGCCAAGCTATACCCCCGGGGCTCTCTCTGTGTACGGACAGTACAATAAATCTGGTATTATCAGATCCCGTTCATTCAGCAGAAGCAGCCTAAGTGCTTTTAGATGTGTCAGAGGACATGACGGACTCTCGCTGCCCCGCTGATGACTTCCCATTCATCATGTGGAAAGTTACTTAACAGTTCCCAGCAGAGCTTTAAATGTTCACAATCATTGTTTTGTTTATATACAGCATTCTTCACCATCCATGTGGCCTAACAAGCCCACTGGATGCACTTTATGCAACAACTGAGCAGCTTTTTCTATTTACAGAAGCCTCAATTCTTTGCATTTTATTGTCCTTTAGTGGTGTATTATGGCTCATTATCAACCTAAATTCTTCATTGTTCAGCACCTAATTATTGCACTGTAAACTATGCCAGCTAGCAGGACTACAGTGACTTGCATCAGACACAGCTTATAGAAGCATGTATTAAACAGATTTTTTAAGGAAAAAACACGAAGTACATACAAAATATCGATTTATGTGGCAAAAAGTACCTCCACATTCACTATGCAACTTCTTTTTGTTGTCTTGTTTTGTTTTTTTTAGTTTTACTTATTTATTTTCGCTCACTTTTTGGTTGGGATTAGGCAACAAAAATACTTTTGAAGTCAAGATGAGGTTATACGCCTTGCTCATTCCTAATAATGGATGCTTTTTGGACCATAAGAACCTTTTGTGTACTTCTTGTATATAATAGAGAAAATACTCTGTTTCCACTTTGCAAGAAATAAGGAAAGCAGACATATGGTGAAGTCCAGCATTGATCTGTTTTATCTGTTTTTGACTAACATGCTAAAGGTACTATCTCACTGAGTTGTGAATATTAAAGAATAGTTGTTGACACAAACTTGACTTAATAAAAAGTCACTGAATTTTGAGTATTTGAAACTAAGTGACTACCAAGCCATGTGGCGGCAAAGCCAATTTTTGAAAACCACAACTCATATTTGTGGGCACGGTTTGCAAAACAGTATTCTACGCTGTGCACTTGCCCACCTCCATCCACGTTGTACCCTTCTCAGTCCACTTTGTATCCACCTTGTCATTCACTTCCATGTTTACAAATGAATCTACTAAAGTACACTTTAGACATTAAAAAATTTTTTCTTACTATTATTATTTATTATTGGCAAGGATTTTAAACCTGTACATGTCTTCTGTCAGAAGACAGCTCCCCTGCAGGTGCCAAAATACAGCTCAGAGCTTTTGAGATGGGTTGAAAAGGCCTGCGACAAAATCGGGAAAAGTTCTAGAGTTTGAGAAAGTTCAAAACTCTGAGACTATTGATTCACAATTTTTTTTTTTATATATTCAAAATTCAAGCAACAAGATGGTGAGCCACTGTGACTCATGCAAGAAAATTAAGAACCCCCATGAGCATTGTGAGACACTCTGGAGACTCCCTCGCAAATGCTGTTCACCAACTAGTCACCAGCAGTTGCAGCCCAATGAGATACTACCTTAAACACCATCACTACAATGCTCCTATAATACTCTATTTTCTTTACAGCAGAAAAGCTTATGTTCTATGTTGTCTGGATGGCAAATTCACTGCAGAATCTGGTGTTGTTTAGATGTAACAATAATAACTTCTTTGTGGGAGTTTGGGTCAGTCAGTCTTGAAACATTAGATATAAGAGTGCAAAAATAAAAATTCTTTTCTAAAATATTAAGGAAAAGATGAAGAAACTGGACAACACGCTTTGCCCAGTCTTGACAGAGTGGCACTTATATGTAGCGTTTCAGTAATATATTAATAACACTGCAGTAAAAGCACGCCCATCAGGCAAGTGGGAACAAGTTGAATCTATCAAATTAATCTGAGATAAATTTAATTTAATTTTAATATAATTGAAAATGTTTTATAAAGATGGAAAAAATGATCAAAGAATGAAAGGAACCTGAATGAAAAAGATGTGTCATAGAACAAGATGAGAGGCAGAAAAAAAAAGAAAGCACAAAGAATGAAATGATGAATTCATTTAAATGGATCATACACTGGATCTTGACTGATCCAAACAAGCTGGCAGAATCATTTCCAGTAAAGCGGACAGTAAACCTTTAAATGCGGCTTTAATGCCAAATTCCTAAAAAACAAAAAAATCAAGAATAAAAGACCTGTAAATAAATGTTCTCCTCTTTAGTGCGTCATACTTGTTCATGTTTATTTGTGGCTGTTTGAGCGTGTTTTGGAGCGTTAAGCAGACTGCCAGCCCACGCTGCCATCAGAAAATTTCCTTTAATCTCACATACATGTATTTGCCATATTTTTGGTATACTTTATGCAAAGGAACGTGTGAAGTCATCTGTGCTGCCCTGAATAGTCTCCGATTTCCACTGTATCCCCAAGCACAAAAAAAAAAAAAAGCTCACCAAACTTCCCTCAGTGTGCACACAGCGGTCACTCTACCGTGTGAGAATCAAACTGGCTTTTAGTAAGAAAGTGCTGCAAAATTCACCTCAGGTCAGTATGAGTTAAAGGGTGGAAGTCAAGTCAAGCCATGGCACATTACATAATGGAAAAGGGCAAGCCATATATTTTGCATATATTCCATTCATGCCTTGAGTTTACCTTACTAACATCTTTTAAAGCTGTGACCTGTCAGTCTGACTGAATTTTGCAGATACTGCACACTTTATTTTGGTAACAGCTTGTTAATCACAGCGTAGTCCCACCCCAATGCATATTTTGTTTTTTTACTTAAACTGTTTTTACCATAACTGTTAATTAAGAGTGAAACTACAAACTAAAACAGTCATCTAAATTAAAACGTCTATATTTTATTTTTGTCGGAATGCAGGTTTAAAGGAATAGTTCAGAGTTTTTAAAGTGGCGAGGTTATGAGCAGCCAGTACCTTACTCGCAGTAGCCCTTCGAATGACTCCAGTTTGGAAAAACTCAAATTAGTTTTCTCCTGACAGTAGAGCTAAAGGTAGATCCAAGACCAAAGTAGATTAGTTCAGTCTTGTAAATGTAATTTTTTAAACCTGTGCTTCATCATCACTTTTAAATACATGTTTATTTACATAGAAGTCTGTTTATTTACATAGAAGTCTGTACTGCAAATGTGGTCTGTTGTAAAAAATGCCATTTAAAATATGTGTTGCATACCAACCTGTATTAAGTGGAACAGAGCGAATAAATGATTCAGTGCTAAAGTAATGCAGTGTAAAAGACAAAACATTTACAGTAGTTTATACAATACACTTTTATTGATTTTTACAGTATGTCCGATAGTTTTCACATCAAATGGTTACGCTAGTCGAGTGCACTTAACACATTTTGTTTTGCAGCAGGTTTCACATGGAACATTATTGATAACGGAAAACAGACACAGTCTTCAGTGTGAATAACCAAGAAAAACATGTAATGTGATGGTGTTGTAAGAGTTTAATAAATAGTGCCTGCATAAAATGCTAAGAGATTGGAATTGTCATTTGCTTTGTCCTAAGTTTGACTAGATGTTAGTCCTACTGTTCAGTCAGAACTAACTTCTGTTTCTACAAACTGAGGTTGTTGTGGAATAAACAATTCTGGCAGGTAAAATATTGCCTGCTCATAATCTTTATAAAGAACTCCACTTCAAAAAATTCATACTCTCTCTTTAATGTTTTCAATAACCATACTTTTGAAACAAGGGACTGTGTATTTTTAGGGAAGTATTTTAAAATGTTATGTTAGGTTTGGTTGAATTTGGACAGCTCAGTTGGTTAAACTGCTTAATAACAGCATATAATGTAGTGAATGTTATTGTGTGATCTGTAAGCCAAAGCAGATATGTGTACCAATATGAGCACAACCGATGTCATTCCAAATCCTAGCAATAAAGTGACAGAGCATATACAGAATCCCAAAGAGTATGTGAGTAAATGACAGATAGCCAAATTACTACTGGTTAGTAATGCAGTCCACACTGACAGTACAGAGATAGATGAGAAAGGTGCACTGCCTTGTTTTTGTTTTTTTCCTGGGAGAGTGGGAGAGATTTTACGAGCACTGTCAGTATCACATATTAAAATATTGACAAAGCAAAGCAAACGGTGGGCTATGATATGGATTATCAATGGAGATGTGCAGAGATCTAAGCTGCATGTTTGCTTTGGCACTGAAGTACTTTGTTCATTTTGATTCTCCTGCCCTCTTTTCTTGTTGTTTTTTTTTTTTCATTCAAACAATCCATACTTGATGAATATGGATAATCTGAGGGCAAGCGCATATTCAGTAGCATGACACTGTCAGCCTAATGATTGCCTCTGGGATGCTTCTGGACTTCACCATGGGAATCAATGCAGGAATACATCTGTGCTGCTTTCTGGCTGATTTGCACCATGTTAAAACAGGGAGTTTTGATCAGGTGGTGAGGCCCTTCATCAATACCTCTCACTCTTTATTGTCATCTAGCTCACACTCTTAATCTTATTTTCTAATCTTTACAGCTCAGTGTTTTACATATTGTTCTCCAGTCTCATTCCAGTTCTCCCGCTCTTGTTTTCAACCACATATTTCCTTCTCTCCAGTATGTTTGTCTGCTCTCTTTCCATGTGACCTTTTAGGGGCCACTTCTTGTCCTAAAACTTGCAGAAAACACATTAAAGCATGCACACTGGCTGAACCTGCAGAGCAGTGTCTCTGCATAGGATCTTCTGAAAACGTGTCTCCTGCATGTGTGCCACAGCTGTGCAGGGAGGCCTGACAATAGTGAAGTGCCACTCAGCGAATCATGCACGCAAAACTCACTGTCTCTCAGTCACTCGTGCAAAGACATACACATGAAAACTGCAAAGCTCTTTCCTGTGCCAACAAACTCTTCAAACAACAACGCTAACCAGTGATGTGTGCTTCCCTACAAGCTTTTCACAGGTTTCTGATACAGCCTTGTTCTAGTTTTTTTTGGGGTTGTTTTGGAAATGAGGGAATTTAGTGTTTCATCTAAATGTGAGCTTGCAGCCTGCAGGACATTGACGATACTGCTTTACTCTAAATTATTAAAAGCTGTCTCTTATTGGAGCTGGGACTGAAATAGTTCAGAGGCCACAGACTATAGCTGCTGGCATGAAACTATGTAATTTATATTCCCTGCTAATCTGCTGCCATCAAGCTTATTGTTAGCTGCTATATGAAAGGCTTCAAGGCTGCCATGACAGACAAAACACAACGATTTCAAATGATTGTCCAAATCCAAGTTTGATGAAAGTGAAACAAACAAAAAAAAGCTGTTCCCTAAATGCTTGCAGAAAGAACAGAAAGATATGTCGAATGTGCCAACGTGCTTGATCTTGTCAGTGCTAGCTCAGCGTCCGGGTGTTCTGTGAGGCAGACGACAGAAGCCTTCACCGTCAGCGATCACCCTGACACTGGCTCCCTGAGCGAGCCCTACTGCCAGCCCTCTTCTGCAATGCAAATACCCCTTCCACATGAGCAGACCCATCACTAGCACTCCCCATACACTTGTATTCTGTGTCATTACCCCTGGGGACCCGCACACATGCTGCTCCTCTTCTCTACCCTATGCCTCATGCTGCTGCCCTTAAGTGGGACAGGATATTAGGTAGGGGGTGGGGTTGTGTGAGGCCTTAAACAAATCAGTTTGGCTGGCTGATGCATTTGCAGCAATGGTGGAACACTGCTACGGGCTGTTTCCACTCGCACCTCCTGTCAGTCACACTCCTCTCCTTGCCCTCTAGCCATGTGCACTGTATTTCATTAGTCCTGATTTTTGCTGACAAATGCTGGCTGCCATGCTGTGCAGCCCTCTTACCCTTTCCGTGGACACTACACCAAAGCACGTCCAGATCTGCCTTACAAATGAGCTTTCTTTGCTTCCTCCACATGCCTGATTGCTGTCTGAGTCAAGCACAGATACACGGCACATGCTGCGTGCATATGTGAACAGTGCAAGCAACAATCAAAGACTTGCAACAAAACAGTGTTCCTTTGTCCAGATGATCTGATAAAAGTTGTTAAAGGTGTCAGAAGATCATCCAGCACATAGGATGGGCGCAGTACCTGTCACGTTACAAGGCCCAGGCAGCAAAGGGATCTGCTGCTTTGAGCAGATCTATGTGGCTCCTTTGGTCTGTGATGTCTTTATACCAACCTGCATTGGCTGTCTCTGTGGTGCTGATGTACTGGCCTATGTCTGCAAGTAATGCTCCAACTGAGATGCAGATTGAAGGAGCTGAATTTCTGTCTCATTACTTCCTTCACCATCTCATTGTTAAACTCAGAGATGTGCCACAAATCCAGAACCCTCAGGTTATGCAGCAAAGCTCACTAATTCTCTGTCTGCTTAAAAGCCTATCAGCCAGTCCAGTTGCACTGCAGATTTTGAGACATTTTATATAGATCCAGGTTTTAGTCAAACAAAAACATAGCAATCTCTACCTCTGTGTTGCATGTCTTATTATCCAAGGAGTGGACATTGGTGGGAAAAAGTGATAGTAGAGGGGGTTTGTGAAGGTTAGCATTTCCCTTTAAAGTTTGTATAAGACAGATTAATAATATCCAGCAATTACTGGTTGTATCTATGAAGAATTTGTGCCTGCAATTATTAATTTTTTATGTGATTTTTAGATCCAAAGCTGACTATTCTGTTGTCTTGAGACAACTGTGCTAGTTTTATCTCAATATCTGAAAAAAAACATTTTTTTCTTGAGATATGAGTTTTCTCTGATCGTGAGATGATTATGGTGCAAAAATGAGTGAATCTTCTGATAAACTGATTTAAAGTACTGCTGTGGTGGCATTTCAGGATGATCTATAACATGAGGTCAGGAAGTTGAACATATTCAGCTGATATCAGTTCCTAACTGACTGGATAAAGAAGGAATCTTTTTTTGTTTTACTGCAATACTGAAACATTGTCTAGTTATCACAAGAAAACAAAGTAGCTCAAAATCACTACATATAATAACTACATAAAAAACATAATCACTTCAAATTTTTACCTTGTTTAAATGAGCTAATGAAACAAATAACTCATCATCAGAAGGTAACTTTATGCAAATACGTTTAAAAGTGCAGCTTCTCTCAGCTTCCATTTATTTGAGCATAAATTGACAAAACTTGTAGATCAAAGCAAAAGTAGCCATTGGGTTTTTGGGTAACATTATTTTTTAACTTAGACATGCGCAGTCATGCACGCTTGCACACATAGGTTAGATATTAGATGTTTTAGCTCTGATCATATTACTTAAAGCTGTCAACATGACCCCACGCCTCCCTCTCCTTCCTCCTCTCTGATCCCAGTCTTATACTGTCACTCCCCCCTTTAATCTCCTTCACACTCCCTACTCACCCTCCTCTTCCTCTGACTGGACAGATCGAGACCTGTGTTTTAACTTTGTCCTTCATTATTAGGTTAGTAGCATGTTTTCAGATGCACTTGCCTTTGCTTTCTAAACTGCTGCTCTGCTTGGATATCAATTTTTTCGCAAGTTAATCTTTTCTCCCTGCATCAACATGTGCAAGGGCACACAGACAGTCAAACACACTCTGTACTGGAGGCCATATAGTTTATCATCTGTGCAGACGCCCCCTTTTCTGCTATCACTTTTTCTTTGTGTTTGCAGTAAGTGACACACCTGTACAAGCTTGTACAAGGACCAACACATTTATTATCACTTAGTTTCCAGGCCTTTCTTTTGTGCTCAATGTTGCACAACCGTACCAGCCAGCCTGAGATGAAACCAGACTCCTCTGGTTTGGCTACACTGTAGTACACGTAACACACAGCCAAGTGTACATTAGATCACCAGAGCTGCACAAGATCAAAATAGACCAAATTGACGCATGTCAATCTGTTAGACCCGCAGCGACATTCTCAGCCGAAAACAAACCTACCTACACACACACAGACATAGAGCATTTTCCCCCATCACACACCAAACCCAGCTCTATAACCCAGATCACAGTTGTGTCACATGACTGTATCTCACAGACTGGCGGGCGAGCAGTCTCCAGCCACAACCAGAAATAGGTTAAACAGGCTAAAAATATCAAAAACATTAATAATTCAGCTTTTTTGCAAACCCGCACCTCAGGAAAAGAGAAAAAAGAGAGAAAAATAGCACACTTCTCACTGTAAAGTGGCTTAATGGGCGGTGTGCAGTGGATTATTTTCCTATTTCATGAAGCGTCTCCCCTGAAGAGCAAGACGTATCCTGAGCAGCAGAGGGGGGAGGTGGGGGGGCAACATTATAATGTCATCAGCGTTAATGTCACAGATGGGGGTCACAAAGCAGTCATCTGGTACTCCAGGCAAGTTCGTGAACTTTTGAAAAGTTGCCAGGAGATTTTTATCACATGCAGTGACAACAGATAAAATGAAAAAGAAGACATTATCGCCCGCCTTCAAAGGCGAAGGTGAAGCAATAATGTTTTGGCCCATGTTTGTGTGTGTGTGTATTCTATTGCATCAGATTGTGCATATTGTGATTTTCAAGATTAGACCAAAACAGCTACATCTTCATCCAAAAAAAAGTTTAAAAACAGAAACAACTAGGCTTCTATTGTTCTTTTTTCAACTTCAGAATAGAAGTCCAGTTGTTTTTGTTTTTTAACTTTTTTTTTGGATTTACCATGTCCTGGATGACTGAGAATGTACACCAGCATACCCACATCTCCATCATTTCTCAACATAAGATGATATTAATCTAAAACTCTAAAACAATATGCAGTCCTTCATTGAATACTAGGCCTTGAATTAGTACTGTTTGGAATTAAATTAACTTTTATGATGACAGTTATTTTCAGTGTTACAGTAGGTGCTGTTTGATTCTCCAAAAACAGGTGCAAACCACAGATTCTGCACCAACTTCTCTCACCTCCCTTGCTCCCCTCCACACACACACACACACACACACGCACACCCACACACAAAACACCCTTGAAAGTCAGCCCCCTGAGGAGAGCGAGGCCTCTCTAAATACGTTGCTTCTGCATGGCACAGAAAACCCAGCTGAACAAAGCAGAGGTCTGCATCTGTTTGTGTGTTTGTGTT
>JAOXNZ010000117.1:14989702-15000398 GCA_028566095.1 Kryptolebias brasiliensis | reverse complement strand
TGGATGGATGGATGGATGGATGGATGGATGGATGGATGGATGGATGGATGGATGGATGGATGGATGGATGGATGTGTATCTGAGAGTCATTCATAGCACATACTCTGAGCACTATCACATCATGCAACACCTTGCAATATTAAGTTATGTCACACATAATGTTATTTTCAAAGATTGACTAAAATGACTATAACTATCTTTTCTCAACACAAAATAATACTTTATGACTCTGGCAAGAAAGGTGGCGGGCAATGTGCATTCCTTAAAGTAATGTTAGACCTTTTATTAATTATGAAATTAGTTTCAACAAGACCCCCAGGACCTTCACCAGAATGAGTGAAATGAGCTAATGAGATAATAATGACATGCAGTAAAAAACTTCTTTGCTTTTTTTTGTACAGGAAAGGTTTTTTTGTGTTTGTTTGTAAGCGCTCTCAAACTAAACCGTACCTGTGACTCTTTATCAGTTAAAGACCTAGAATTTCCCAGAAAGAAAACGTACCTTCAAGGGATTTTTGCTTGGCTGCATTTTCGCTGCAGATAGAAACACTAAAGTGACATAATGGTCAGTGGTACAAAAGTCAAACCTCATGTCCTCTGTTGCACTGACATTCGATAAAGCCTGAGGCTTTACTAGGGGTTCATTTCCCTGGATTTTGTTTAAATTTCCAGGAGCTAAAATTACAAACTCTTTACTTTTCACCAGTGTTAAAGTTATTTTTGTTGTTGCTTGGTTTTAGTAATTGAGAGTTGAGAGGCCTAGTTACTGTACAGTCTTG
The DNA here is from genome assembly GCA_028566095.1 of Kryptolebias brasiliensis. Taxonomy (NCBI): domain Eukaryota; kingdom Metazoa; phylum Chordata; class Actinopteri; order Cyprinodontiformes; family Rivulidae; genus Kryptolebias; species Kryptolebias brasiliensis. Next base: position 14,999,619 of record JAOXNZ010000117.1, on the reverse strand, counting down.
CCAGAAATGATTCCCCTCTTGTTGTACCAAAAGCTAAAAAAGAGGCAGATTTATGAACAATCAGCTGCAGTTCTTGCAGAGTGAACAAAAAAAAGAAGACAAAGTTCTGGAGCTCATTTCCTCACTTCTGGAAATACTCCAGTTGGTTTGAACAAGGGCAAATGCCTAAGGAGAATGAGCCGCAAAGGGTTTCATCCCTGGTTCTAATTTATGCTTGGATACTGGCTGGGTTTCAATTTTTAGTCCAATCAAACAAGTTCTAACATTCACATTCAGAGAAGAGGAAAGTTTCCATTCTCCATTTTCCACTGTCTTTCTTCTAATTAATCAAATGCAGTGCATAAAAGCAAAGAAATGCCCTCTAGCCTCATGCCAGGCTAATTTGCAGGATACATGAAACAACTAGAAAATTGTTAAAAGTTGGTAGTTAAATTTGCCTTTTTAATCTCAAACAAGTGCCTCTTGGCTGAGATTGCCAGGGTCTAAGGCTTCCATCTTAAGTGATGTTGTAGATGGGGGGGTATATAAATCTTTACGGATACAGCTTGGTCTGACCACATTAAGCCATGTTGCCTCTGTGGAGTTGTTACTCACTCACCTTCCCTCTGTTTATTGCTGCCAAAGCCTTCATCACTATTAGAATCTCAGAGAGATTCAGGTTCACAACACAGATGTCTAAACAGCAAATTGCAAAAATAGAACATATAGATGAATGTTAGGTCAAAGGTCGAACTCCGTTTTCCCCTGTTCAGTTTAACAGAAATGCAGGGCTTTCTATTTCTATGTCATCTTCTGCTGTTGGTTAAAAGGTACGAGGCAGAGAAGGTCCGATCAATGCTTCAGAAAATCCCCTCGAGAACAGACACTGGAAAAAGTTGAAACCTGGCCTTCAAAGGGCTGCGCTATTGATTGAAAAGCTTTCCAAAGTGTTTTTTCATCTCTGGGACCATAAGAAGCAAAATGTCGGCCGGTGCGCAGCAGATGGCATGGCTGACCACCACAGAGGGGAAAGAGGAAGAGTCAAAAGAGGAGGGAAAACAGACACACACTTACCCCTGGCAGTGTTTTCTGTTCATGAAGGGCGTTCTGGGCCTTGATGGCTGACTCACGGGCGCAGTAGGTAAGAAAAGCACAACCTGAAACAGAGGTATGACACATATAACCTAATTAGAATAACAGATACAAATACTTTAAAAAAAAAGTAGTAAAAAAAAAGGAGGGGATACTGTGTGTATTTTTTTATATCATGTGCACAAGATAATACTTTATATGCACAATATGTGTTTTTCTTTTGAGCTCAAGATAAATTTCACATACCAGCAATCCAGGAGCTTTTTTAATATAAGTCATACCCATAAAAAGACAGGTAACCTTGTGCTCTAAACATCTTCACTAGTGTACGAAATGAATGACTTGTTCTTTCAAATTTTGTTGTGCGCATAAGATAAAAAAAAACTATACAAATGGCACTTCAGGGACACAAAAATATCAGTTTTAGAAAATGAGAATCTTGCAAACATTTTTAGATAAAACAGCAAGTTTATTGTGCAAAATGTGTGCTCTTTGCAGCCTGGTCAGTATATTCACCCTGAATGGTTGTGACAGCAGAGGAGGTAAACAAAAAACAAGAGTGTGGGACAATATTGATGAGGGGCAGAAAAGAAGGAACGACAATCAGCTGAGGGTAGGAGAAAAACAGGAGATACTACTGAGAGAGCAGAAGGCACATTATGTCTGACTGCGATATGTCAATTATTCTGCTGTGTCCATGCACACAATTTAGATGTGTGTCATTTTGAATAAAAAAAAAAAAAAACGCCTTAAAAGTCAAAACTTCCTGAGATAACATCTTGGCCCAGGTTGTAAATGAGCACATAAGTTTGACTGTACAAACAAATAGACAGAGTTGTTGTGCTCTGTTATAATGATCATCCAATAAAAGCTTTCTGCAAGACCAGGCAAAAGAAAACATCTACTACATTTTACCTCAAGAAAACAAAGCTGTGATTCTTAACAAAGGCTTTCTACTTTTCACCCATTCTGGGTAACCGAAACTTTTGCTTTTATGATTTTGACGGGCTACAAGATGCAAAAGAAACTTTGTTTAAAAGGTAAAGAAATATGTTGTGTTTAACCTTATGCGTTTTGGAAATCGGGTCAAGTTTCATTTGCTTAGTTGTTTCCAGTGAATGAAGAGATGAGACGAGGCCAGAGAAGCAATAAGATGGGAAGAAACCAGACTATGTATTGAGGCAATCATTTTCCCCCTGACTATCTGGATAAATAGATTTGCTTGTGTTCTATTAATGAGGTTCATACGGGTTAGCATGCATCATATTTCTGCCACTCTGAAGATGGTTTATTAGCAGCCCTTGCATTCTGGATCTCATTTCATCAGCCAAATGTATTCAGTGGGTGGTGATGTATTAAGTGTCTTTACACGGACAATATTCCGATCCATTTATCTTTTCTCGTACAATATCACTTTTTATTTATCCATGAACCATATTTTTTGTGTCTTAACACACTACGCATGTCTCTCCACTTGACAGAGCTGCATCAAAGAGTCATTGATTCATTGGATGTCTTAGAATATGTTTTGCTCAAAGGGCAAAAAATAAAAACTTGTGCTAAGGCGCTTACATGACCACATTTTGGAACTATGGTTTAAAAAATGTTTACTTGTTTTCATTGTATAATGTGTCTGAATGTCATCTTGCATTAAGGTATGTGAAAGACAGACAATAATGGATTCTGTCAAGGGTCAGGACCTTTGAGGTCACTGACTCTGACACTGATGTCCTCATGCAGCCCTCCACAAAGCCTCCTGTGTCCAAGCACCCCTAACCTAATGATTTTCAATTGCCACCACCAAGTAAATCACTCAATTACTCACAGTGCTGTCAAATGCACTGTCTCTCTTCTGTGTCAACTTGAAAACAGGCTGCAAAATGCTCCAAGTTTGGGTTTATTTGTTTGTTTCTTTAATGGACGAGGGTAATAGGATGGAATGGCTTCATTTTGGATGTGGTTTTTTTTTAACCATGTTTTAATCATTCTCTCTGGGCTTGTTGTTGTTGTTTGGTTTACTTGACAAATGCTGCCCCTATCTCTGAATAAGAAACAAGTATTTTGCATTACAATCACAAAGACGATTTATTTGTTAATGTGTAATGCATCGGGCTTTGAGAATAAATTAATAACAACCACAACACTGGGAAACAAAAGAGAAACATGAACTCCATCTAAATGTGATTCTATGCTCTTTAATGTATGGCTTAATAAGAATTTGCAGGCCACGGGCAAAAAAGCTTTAACAACTCCATAATTGGAATCCAAACACGTACAAATTGCCAGTGCTGCATTGCATACCAAGTGCAAATGTGTGTGTGTGGTGGAGGGGAGCATGATGAAATTGTTTGAAACACAACAAAAAGCCACTGTAATCAAAGCCTGCTGACACAGCAACGGGGAAGCCTTCCCACTGCGAAGAGATGATCCTCTGCATCATCTGACAGAAACCGAACACAGCTTTATCTCACACATTGATTTCAGCTCCAAAGAGAAGAAACTCTGTGGCTTTTTTGCAATTCTTCTCTCCTTTCTCTTTTCCAAACTTACCACTTATCACCAGTCAAAACTCCAGGCATTAGGTTTCCTCTTTCCAAATGTTAAAGTTTTAGGTGTTCAGTGTTTTGTACTAGAAAATAAACCTAAATCTCTATGTCAGTTCCACTAAATTGGCGTGTAATTTAAGATTGTTTGCTGAAGGGGTGAGTGAACAAGGCAAACTGTTCTGTGTCCACAGGGTTCATGAGCCGCCTCCATTTTGTTTACCTGTAAAGCTTATTTGTGACCAGTTTGCATCTGTGAAGCTGCTCAAAAGTGGAGGTCAGCTGGCTGATTGGTTGGCTGATTAATCAGGGTGATTTACTTTTTACTTTACTTTTTTTGGTAACTGGCATCAGGCAGGCCTAGGCATACTAAGCCGATTAACAGGCAGGCACATTTCTGGGCAGAACAGTGTAATTGGTCACACTAACACTTGAGTCAATGCACTTTCCATGATGGAGGTGTGTTTCACAGCTGGGGCTCTTTTTGTTTGGTTTAGTGTCTATAAATTAAAAAAATAATAACACAAACAAACTAAAATAAAAAATACAAGAAACAAACAAAAAATCTAAAAGCATTTTTCCAGACATATTTGGTAGGGTGCTTATAATCTGAAGCCAATGTTATATCTACTATCAACTGTCATCCACCCTACTGTAAGCACTGGGCCAATTTTATTTTCTTTTTCTTTTGTTACAGTTCTTGTCTTTTTCTAAATATGTCTGATTATTGTGTTTGAATTAGGGGTGGGCATGATCTTTGATAATTGAAAGTCTAATTAAAATAGGCAAATTGGGGAAAAAAACTGGCATCTGACGCCAAGTTGTTTCCTCACTGCGCTTTTCTAGTCAGGTTGCTTTTTTTTGACAGAACACCTACCGCCCGCCTCCCCACCCCACCCTCTCCAGTGTTTTGGCCATTGTAGTTTATTTTGAAAGTATTATAAAGTGAAAACTATATGGTCACGGGTGAGTTCAGCTCAGTCCTGTGAAAATGAAAGAATATAAAGATCCCTGGCTAGCAGGATTAGCAGCAGCACAGGTGTCTGTACTCAAAGCCTCGTTTCATTAGAGGCTTTTTCAGTTGCATGACTTGAGGTAAGTAAACTTTAGTTCACCAAAAGTCTTTACCAAATTGTGCAGACACCATATTGTTTTTAGGAAATACATAAAACAGACAACAGTCCTAAGTTACAAAGTGGCAGCTGTGATTAGTGCTTGTTAAGACTGCTTTTAAACAGTTTGTTGTTGTGTTGAAACTTGTTATGCTGTATTAATTAGTCCTGCATAAGTAAAGGACAAACCAAGCACACGTCATGAGAACGTGAATGGCTGCAAGTTTGTCTTATGTTTGTAAAGGTGGCTGGTAGGTGTGGGGATCAGACAGGATCGGCAGAACAGGACCGTAAAAGGGTCGTAGAATATTTGAAGAAAAACTGAACGGTGGCCGGACATATTCGAAGAGTGTTTTTGCTTAAAATGCACTCTCCTAGTTTGAATATTTGAAATATTTATTTCAAATAGTTTTATTTAGGCCAAAAGCAGGCATACTGAAAAATTGTTGATGATTTAAAAATTGGCTATGTGCTGCTCTGATAATATAAAGTTTAGCAACAACCATTGAAAAACTACAATTGAACAACCTTAGCTCAAAAGTACACAGATTTTCTAATTTCAAGTGTAAAAACATATTAAAATGATCTAAAAATAACAAAACAACTACGTTTTCTTCCAGTTTCACCACCTGCTCGCTGTAGTAATCCGCTTACCTGTGTTCACTTATTTAACAGCTCTCCAGGTCATATACTTCCTGGTTTCCTTAATTAATTGTCAGATCCTTTGTTTATCCTGTCATGTTTACAGGTTTACATTCATGCATCTTGCCATTGTGTCAGTTTTTCTTAGTTTTGTTAATAAAAGTTCTGCAAAAATCCTAAACCTGCCTCCTTTGTGCCTGCATTGACACCGCATGCCATGCCATGCCATGCCATGACATTTATAGACGTATACTTAATTAAAAAGTGTTTGTAATATCTAAAGTTTTACTACAGATATTCTTCCAGCTAGCATTTTAATCTTTACCACTTGCTTCAGTTTCAGCAAGAACTGTATGGCAGTAGCAGAAATAGAGTTTAGCAAGCATTGCTTACATAACAAACTGTATTTCACACTTCATTCTAACGGCAGGCATTACCAATTCAAAAATCTGGTTTGACTAATTAGAAACCTGTCTTCCAGTAGACCTTTATGTTTAACACCCCTGTTCTGAAACCTCTAGATAATTATTAGCTGATTATAAGTCATTTAATAACCTTTATTGATTTTTTTCCTCTTTCCACAAAGGTGTTTTTGTTTGTCTAATATGGCTAATATAATATGTCAGCAAGAACACAACACAATGTTATTTTGACTCTGACCTTTTTTTGTACTTTGTTGTCCATCTAGCATGTGAATATTTTTCACATATATATTATAATCAAAAAATTCACTACCTCAGCAACTGATTAAAAATTAGCAGTAACATTTACATCCATCACTATGGTAACTGGACAGAGTCTGTGGCATGAACTGCACTAGCTTAATGTGAACGCCACACATAAATGAACAGCTCCACAACTGTCAAAATAAAATGTAACTACCATAGGACTGGTCCAGTTTAAAACCCAAGCTCTTTTTAGGCTACAGTTGATATTTTTTTGCTAGCTTTTTCTCCAGCTCTTTGTCCCAAAGTAGTAATTTTCCTCAGTAAACAACAGAAAAACATGAACTTTACTTTTTCTCACTGTGGCATTTTCCTTGGCCCCAAAATCTGGTGGTAGCACAACCCAAGCTAGTCCTGGCACTCTTCTTGCCTGCTGCCTCACACATTGTTTGAACTTTTTGGAAAATGCTATCTCTCTTGATAGATTGAATGCTTACGTCAAATATTGCTAAGTGGGACTCTAAGAGCGTATAAGTGAAAACAGAAGCTAAAACACACATATTATCAATAACAGGACAATGTAATGATGACTTGAATCATTGCCAGTGAGGAGGCAGGTGGTCCAGTTGTGCTGATTGACCCATGAGACGGGAAATCATTCTGGTCCCGAATATAGCTCTGACCTATTTATTCAGTCCCCAGCTTTGAAAAACACCTTTATTCTGTTTACATATTCAGAACAGAATGCCACTTTTCAGTGTGATAAAGGACAACAAAGTTTAATAAAGAGGAACAGCTGAAGTTGGCAGGAACTTCACACAATTCTCTCAGTCGATGCTTCAGGAACAATATTTTCCCTGCCCTGGCCAAATGGGCCTGTAATGATGGTATAATAAAAGCTGGAGCCTGGCAGAACTTGTAAACCTTAATTAAACCAGACAGTCATCTTAAAGGAAGCCAGCAACTGTGCTCAATCAACATCTGCTGACCATGAATTCAAGCACCAGTCTTCCATCTCTCCTTCATCACTCACCCTATCCCTTCATCTGCTGCATCAAGCTCCAAAACCTCTTCCGTTTCTCTTTGCAGTACAGTAGCCCATCCCATTATCCCATCACCTTGAGCAATAAGCTGTGGGACGATGAATGCTGCAGAGCAACGAGGAGCATCAGCGTATATCATGAGGGCAAGAAATGGTTCCCTCACCCTCCCTGGTATCCTCTCTGACCCCTAAGCAGGAGACCTCATCCATTGATTTGTTTCTACTTGCTCACATAGACTACACTATCCTCCAAGAATCAGTCAAACAGATCCATAGGCAGCAGCTCTTCCCAAAGGAGAGCCTGTGTGTCTATTTGCAGAACATACAGTATTATATATGAACATGTTTTAGCATGTACTGCCTAATGACTCTGACAAATGGGAGAACTGTACATGTTTCAGAATCAATACAGAAGCAAAACAGTCATTATATTCATGCATGTAGATAAGCTTTGACTTGTCACACTTGTGCGCTATCGCATGGTTTTGAGTTCAATGGTCCTCACAGGGCACAAATGGTACTTTACATATAATCAACGTCTAGACAGAACATTTCTCTCAGGAGTCGACACATGTACTTATATACAGTCCTCAAAAAATGCTGCTAGGCGGCTGATGCAGTTTATGCAGGTGATATTGTATTTTGTCACAAACTTTCCAAGTCAATCAAAACTCCTTTGGTATGTAGTTTGATAACACTGCAGCACTTTGGCATCTTTTACCATTCTGTAGCCATGTGCTATTAAAGCAATAGCCTGATCTAAAAAGACATCCAGAGCCCTGGATACTGGATGAGCAGGCTAATTGACACTGTTAATGGATGGAGTTTCTCAGGGCTGTAAATAATGTGTAGGCTCACACTTACTGCCTCCTCCTGTGTTACTTCTGGGAGGTCAACGAGAGTTTACCTGCCAAGTGCCGCCTCTTCAGCCCGTCGTTCCTCCTTCCCTCCAAGTCTGCCCCAGCCATGGGGATTTACAGAAATCAATAAAACTTTCACTAAGCCCTTGCCTGATTCAAAGTCAGAAAACTGCATCTCCTCTTCTTTATGAACTGTAACAACCACTTACAAAAACAAACAGGATTACAAGATTGGAAAAATAAAAACACTATGCTTCTTACTATTTGTCTCTTGCTGTTCACAATAGAGAGTAATTCAGGACAGAATGAAGAACTGATGCAAAGTCTTTACCTAATGCTTCTGATTATTGTATTAGATGCAATATATCAACCAAACCCTGTCCTATTTCAAAAGGTGAAAGGCATTCCAGCTTTTGAGACAGATCAATAGATCTTCACAAATCCACAATCATAAATGACTGGCAGCTGCAAAATGACTGCAGACTAAGACGAGGATCAGATTCTCAGCCTCTTTGATTGTACAAATTGAAAATTACCTTTAAAGACACTGCTTCAAAGGCCCAGAGGTTGCTTGGATGGAGGTGTTGAAATAGAGATGAGGAGAAAAGACACGTCTCTTCTCATTTGTTATACAGTATGTCTGTCGTCTCCTCCTCGTCAGTGTTCATCTTTTAGCCAGTTTAAAAAGTGCCTAAATCATAACCATGAACATAAATACATAGAGGTTTATGCAAACGATATTTTATAAACATATACACCTTTGTCAGTTTTGCATTACATGGTTTTGCCAGCAGAAGTATTATGATATTCCTGCTGGGAGTGAACCGGGCTGCAGCAAATGTGTTGCTGCCATTATTTCTGCTTGCAAACAACTAGAACATTCTACATAAATAACTGTGCAGTTCAAAATGACCAATGATGTAAAAGTTCAGAAAACAGCATTTGCAGGAACCCCTAAAACATTTTTGAGATTGGAGTTAGGATGACAACAATCTACTTTGTTCTTGGCCCCACTCGGACTAGCTCCTATCTTGTTAATCTAGTCATAATTAGGCTCTATTTCTCCAAACTGAGGCTGTTCAAAGAGCTAATCGCAACAATAAATACATTATTTGTTCATAAACTTTCCACAAAAGCCCACTACGAAAATTATGAATTATCATTTTAGAAGAATACAAAAATTTAGCAGAGATTTATATATGTAAAAAAATTTAAAAAAAACTTGCAATCAATCCTGTTCATTTAATGCTCTGTGTTAGGCTGAGGATTTTTGCCTTGTTTATCTGTTACTATCATTTGCTAGATCTATACCTTTATATAGAGATAGCAGGTGTAGGGGCTCCTATTGGCAGCTTGTTTCTGGCACCAAGCCAGTATAAGGTAAAACTTCTCCCAGAAATGAAGTCAGTATAAATGGCCTGATCAGCAAAGCAAGGTATGTTGGAAATAAACCAACCATGTAGGTAAAAGGAAAGCTCCATATAACTGCCAGGAAAAAGGAAAAAAAAAAACGTATCTCTAGTTGTTATTGGGGCAGCCTTCACATACAGCATGTAGGGCTGTGTCACTGTGACAACCCGAGAGCTCTGTGTGCTCCTGATTAAAGCCTAAAGGTGTGTCTCTGTTAATAAAAAAATTGTCCTTTTCACTCTGAATTTAAAACTACACGCTGTATTCCAAATACGTCCATTCAGCTTTAACACCCGCATACCAAAAAATAACTGGTGTGCATGTCGCAGCTTTCTGACTTTATTTATTTATCTCATGTCACCAGTGGAGCTGAAAAAGACTAATGATTACCTCTAATGGTGTGACTAACAAGCAGGCTCTAGGATGTTAATTGCATTGACTTATATTTCCTAGTAACCACATTCAACCCAGAAATACAGTTCTGCTAATAAAGATGTGATAGATAGATAGATAGATAGATAGATAGATAGATAGATAGATAGATAGATAGATAGATAGATAGATAGATAGAT
>JAOXNZ010000117.1:14927136-14939585 GCA_028566095.1 Kryptolebias brasiliensis | reverse complement strand
AGTGTAGTTATTTAACAGTATTTTCTTGTTATTATGAAAAACAGTAAGATACTGTTGAAATTCACCGTAAATTTACAACCATACAATCAACATTTATATTTCTGAATTCAATTTAATCTTTCAAAATAACCAAATATGATTTCTTTTCTGAACAATAAGAGGCCTTGACTCTCAGTATACAAGGGTGAACATTTTTTCCTCTTTCTGATTTATTATGATAGCTTCTTTTTAATGTTAGTGTTTTGTTTTGTTTGGTTTTTACTTCCAATTTTGTCTTTTGTGAGGTTCTTTTATCTTCTGTATTTACTTTGCTATTGAGTGACCTTAGTAGAAAAGGGCATGTGACATTTTCAACAGGCAGTTTCCTTTTGCTCCTGCTAACCCCCAAAAAAAACAGCAATATAGAAGGGGATTCAACTACACTGAAGTATGTATTTTATCAGAGTGATAACCTTAAGATTAAATGATGTATCCTTTATTCTTCCAAACAGATGCTTCTAGGAGAAAAGGAAAACATCTCCTGACTTGGCTGCTCTCTTGTTTGAGTCATTCAGCTGTCTTGGCAGCTTCCCGCCCTGCATGATGCCCAAATGCTGGCATCACGCTGAGCTACAACTCGGGAATCCTGCTTTCTTTTATTATCCCCTAGGGGAAACAAGCCAGTGTCAGAAACTCCTCTTTGAACCGGAAATCCCTGCAGATTAACAAAGACGACTGAGTTGCAGCGTTGTTCAGCGAGCGTCCTGAAAATAAACTCAAGAATATTCTTCAGATATGCCAAGTATTCAGATATGTGTGACAACACAAATTGCTGCTAAGTCCTTTGATTTTTTTTTTTAAGTTTTTTTTTAAAGACAGTATCTCACTGGGCTGGGACTGTTAGTGGTTGGAGACAAAAAATTGCAAGAAAATTGTGAGAAAAAAAAAAAGTGAATTTGCAGCTGGAGTGTCACTGAATTCTGTGTGTTTGTGGCCAAGCCGGCATGTTCAAAGACATCCTCCTTAGTTTAAATTTTGTACATAGTCAGCAAGCTGTGCCACATTTTCAGATGTAATTAATTTTTTTTTAAATCATGGCCTATTTTTGTGTGCACAACTCGCAAAACTGTACTCTGTGCAGATTATGATGTTGACCACCTCCGCCCACATCGTACCTGCCTCGGACTGCATTGTACCCACCTTGGCAGCCACCCCCACATTTATGATTCACTCTACTGGAGTACACTTTTGAAATAAAAAAAAAAAATTATTCTTTCTCCGCATGGTCCAAATTACAGTCCAATCTCTTTACTGTATATCTTAGTGAGCTGGATCAGTGAGTCAGTGTCTCGCTTTTTCTGGACACTACACATGTTTGTACAAAAATCTGACAATCAGTCCATTAGTGTAGCTCTCAAGACGTTTTGCTAAAAGCCAAAACTGTTAACACATTAATGTGATGCAGGACTGTCTTTATAGTAATTCTTAATCAATGACTTTGCAAACGCTGGAAATAAAATTTGTTTTACTCCAATCAGATATGTTTAAAGGCTAAAATTCAAATATTCTGCCTTCATTTTACATAATGTCTTGGGTCACTGCGACAGCGGTATTGATGAACTGACTGAGGCTGCCTCTCTGACCTTTCCCCACTAATGATGATCTCGCCAAGTCTCAGGAAACAATGCATGAACTGAAATACCAGCCAGGGGTTTGAGCTTTATCTGTTCTTTTCTGTCATGTAATGAAACCCAGATCTGCAAAAAAAAAACAGGAATGGGTTTCTAATCCACCCATGTCTGGGACTGTTGTTATCACACAACACACAACAGACTAGGCTGGGCAAAGCAGGGGAGTAAGCACATGTCCATTTTACATGCCTGGAGGAATGGCTGTCAGGCATGAAACACACATTTCTGACATCCTATCATCCAGTTTGTATCAGTTAATAAGATTTTACAGATCTTGAATGTGATAGTTTTTAAGAAAAATTGTTTTTTTCCATGTCAGTAAGATAGTGTCAACACTTTATTGGTCCCAGCTTTGATAGGAGGAGGTTTTGTCCACTTATTAAAGAAAAATAACCCAGCTAACTTGTTCATGTTTGTTGTTTCCACCTGTGCCATCTTTATAATTGACATTTTAATTCACATAGTTGGTACCACTTCACAATAAGGATCTATTTATAAAGAATTTTATCAATGTTTTATAAGTAGCTTATTTGTGAGTTTGGGAATACTTTATAAAACATTAACAATCATTTATAAAACAGGTATAAAACACAGTTCATTTACTGGAAAGATCAAGTGCTGTATTTTTATTTAATTCTTCACATTTTAGATTTTAGATATCAAACATTTGTAAGTTTCCTGCATATGAGCACCATGAGCATTTGTAGATATGAAGTTTGTTTTAGCAAATGTGAAGTGGTGCTATAAAGTCCTGAAGAATTGAGAGAGCCTTTAGAGTTCATAAACAGCTTTTTCAGATCATTCCCAGCCTCTTGTGACAACAATAATCCTCTGCAGCAGCAGCTAATTTGTCATCAAATCTTAAGCAGGTATTTATGGGAACTGATTGTTGTAATGTTTAATGAAACATACAAACAGTCCTGAGCTATGACTTCTTTCTGAAAATGTTATAAATTAACATCCTAAGAATCTTACAACACAAGTTTTATTGCATAATTTTAGGCAGTTCCAGACGAAAAATACTATTACTCAAGTAGATATTCCTTTTTGTTTCTTAAGCTGAAATTATAAAATAATGTTGAATCATTTAAGTAGAAAAAATACTATAGACATTTAGAGATTGTAACCTTATTCTGTAAGTATGTCTCTGCTAGCAATAGAATTATCGTGTGTCATTTATATTAAATAAAATGTGCGCTGCATTATACATTTTGCTGGCTTAAGGTATGAATTTTGAAATACTGGTTATACTGCATATATGCACACACTCTCACACACACAGACGCTTCAGTCGGTGCTGCTGGTGAGCTCTCTTGTATATGTTTAGTGAAAGCAGAAACACTGAATACTTGTAGGTTATTTTCAGTTCTTTTTAACTGTCTCCAGTATGTTTTTTTTTTTCCATGTTGACCTATTTACAAGTTTTGTGCGCGTTCAGATGTTCGAGAAACGAGAAATGCTCAGAAACAGACTGGAGCTGTCAGTTTTCTGTAGAATATGCAGCGTCTTATCACCAGTTAGGGGCGCAAAGACATTTTGCTCATTTGCTTGTGACCCGTTTACCTCCCCAGGTTTATCATGTACTGATTCCTTCTGAATCCCGAAGTACATTGTTTTTTACTGGCACATTTAATTTTGAGCTGCGTCTACCAAAGTTGTTTCTCTATTTTTGTGTGTTTTGTTTTTATTTTTTTTTACTAAAAATCTAAGATGATCCACACAGGCTGCAGGTCAGATGGCTTAGGAAAGTGAAAGGCCTGGAATGTAGGATAGGGTCGGTCGGTCGGTCGGTCGGTCAAGCAGGTAAAAATAAAGTCAAGATAAAATGAAGAAAAAAAAAATCTTTACTATTCTTTTTAGTTGGTTAAATAAAACATGACCCATACATTTCTAGTTCTATTCACTAATGAAGAATAACACAGCTTTTCAAACAAAAGTGACACAAAAACTGATGTTAAAAGACAAAACACGTGAAATATTTTCAGAGGATTAAAAAAAAAGGCAGTGCCAGCAATGCCAGAGTCAGCTCTGTCTCCCCTTGTGACTGTGCTTCGTCTTGCAAACAAAAGAGTTCACAGAATGCTGAGGCTGTGCACGTTTTAGCTCACTGTTTCATCTTCAGGCACTGAGGAAAACTAAATCCACCAGATGTACTGTGCAAAACACTGCTGCGTGTGACCTGGGGAGATCCCCGGCTCCCCTGCTACATAGATGAAGCAAGAGAAGATGATTTTGATGTGGACTGACGTTCAGAGAGGGAGATGATGCACTTCCACAGAAATCATTATGCTCACTTTACTTACAGCTCTATATTTGTCCTGGTCTGTAGGTTTTTTGTTAAGGATTTGACTTTGTCTTGACTTTATGCTTTATGCCATGTTTTGTTACCTTGCTGAGCTCTTCCTCTGTCGAGTTCTGTTTTCTGCTTCCTCTGCACGCCTGCATTCATTTACAAATCATTCCACCTGCCTCTTGTTAGTCCTCAGTTCCCTTGGTGTTTTAGTTCCAGGTTTCAGTCACTCCTTATGAGCAGCTGATCTCTCTGCCTCAGTTCTGTGTCACCTCTTGTTTTGTTTTGTTTTCCTCCTCTCTCTCATCCTTAGAACAGTGCTTTGATTCATTCTTTTGATTTATGTTTATGGACATCAGGCTTTTGCGGCACCTTGCATTTCATTTTATTATCTCCTGCTGCCAAAGGGATATAATATGTTGTGGTAGTAGCTGAGAGTCATCTCCAGCTTATACACTAAGTGCTAACTGGTTGTGCAATGTCTATTTTTAAGATTTTGACACGCGCTATTGGAGTACAACTCTGTTATGAACCACCTCTCATGAACCATTGGGTGTATTCTAATTAAACTTCCAGAAAGTAAACATTGGATGCACATCTACAACTTTTTACAATTGGAGTCATCCCAATTTAAGATGGTCACCACAGGTTATCGACCCTTATGTGTAAAACTCAGCCAGTTTTATAGATATTAAGCTAAAATTTGGTGTGGTAGTAGCTGAGAATCATCCTAAACACGTGCTTTGAGAGCTAGCACAGCTCACATGATCTCACATGAGATTGTGAATAACGTCATTTACAAGGTTTGACCAAACCTCCATCATTTCTCAGCATAAAATGATCTTAGTTTAAAACTCTGGCATGAAAGGAGGTTCTTTAAAGGTCTTTAAATTTGATCAAGTTTTTTTTTTCTGCCTGTGAGCCTGTGTTTGGGTCCTTCAATCATTTAGATGTGACAAAGGTATTATTAGTCTGTCAGAGGGGGAAAAAAATCGTATTCCACTTACTAACAGCCTTGAGAAATGAAGACTGATTGTTCTTAAAGGCTCTTGTGCATCAAATTGATGTTGAGAATTTGTGAAGATGGCAGGCCCTTCTTGTCTCTTCTGTCGTCTTAGAAAAAAAGCACTTAAACAGTGTAAAGATGAATTCCAAATGTCAGTAAGAATATACTTTGTTATCCTGTACAAGAGGAATAAATTAAGGGGCAGCTCAAAGCTTTAATTAATGCATCATTCAATAAAAGCAAAAACAAAGCAATCTTTATTAATGTTGAACTATTGTCAGTTCAAGTTTTAAAATCCAGCTTATTGGTTTGTTTTTAAGTGTTGGAGCTCAAAAACCAACATAAACTAACATGCTAAAGATATGTTTAGTGCTTAAATGTATTTATTAAGCATTTAAGTGTCACTTATTGAAAGACAACTTGATCGTCACTTTAACATACAACAAAAGGGCATTTATCAAAAGACCGACCATCTTGTCATCATTTCAGTTTCAACATGAGGAATGATTTATTTCATTTCCTTCAATAAAAAAGGGATTATTATTATAATTTAAACTTTTTAGCAGTAAAAAAGAAAACAGATGTGATTTTGAGCTACATCTTTGTCTTCTAGCTAAATCCCAGACTATTTTAAACCAGTCACCACTTATTATTAAATGTTGTTGCCATTCTTCAGAAAACACAATTACAGAATAATTTCAAAGTTACCTTTCATTTAAAAACTCCTTGAAGACTTTTTTTTTGTTTGTTTCATTTTGAAACAAAATGATAGAACTCAAACTTCAGACAGAATCCAAATAAATAACCTTGCCTCTTTGCACTTCTTAATAAATTGGCACGTCCTTCTGGTAAAATAAATGTAATAAACTGATTTGTGATTTTATGTATTTTGTACTTTCACACTGAATATATTGTGCTTGAAAACTGTTTAATAAACATGGTACATGGAAGTAGTATATAACAATGTTGAGTTAATGAAAAATATATATAAAAAATATGTTAAAAAGTTGTGTGCAGCAGATTAAGAAAACTAATTACAAAAGGTAAGCTTATCTTTCAGTCTGATATTTCAAAGCTATATGTAGATGTTTGTAACACCTGTCTCATAAACTTCAGTAATTTTACTCTAACATCCTTATTTTTCAACGTAGTGGTAAAAGAGAAAATAAAATGTTTCCAAATGTTTTGAGCTGTATTGGTGGTAAATCAATATATTATTACACAGGATAAAGTAAAGTTGTTCTCAAACTCATAAAAGAGTCTAATTTTCTTCTTGTCTCATTACTACTAATCAATTTTTAGTTGCTTAAGTTTTTGTGTACATTTTAATAAAATAATACAATAATCTTTGCACAGATTGATTATATTTATTATATTCAGCTGGAAATAATACAAAATGAGTCAGAAATGTGTTGGGGGGGTCTTAAATAAAACAAATTTTCAGTTTGAAATTTAAACAAAAGAAATTGATCGTACTGTTTACCCCTGCATTACATCAGCTCCTCTTTTTAAATGTCACGATTCACAAAAATCTTTACGGATCTTTATCCTGTGTGCCTTCTCTTAGAGTCATATTAAAATAGGATTAGGTTCATGTTAAATCCAACCTTAAGCAAATGGCATAAGAGAGTTTTTTGCAGAATCTTATGAAACAATACGGAGCAGCAACAAACCAGCCATTAGAAGAGTTCAAGACAAAAGGCTCACCTTATTCAGTACTGAAAAGTACAATACAGCATCACATGTTGCTCATAAAATGTAAAAATGTCTTTTGTTGCCCAGACAGACAAGTTCCTCAAGGACAGTTTGTTGACTTTTTGTAATACATCGTACCTGCTGTATCTATGGTAACCAAGGCTTTGTGGCACCAGGACTGATACCTTTATGATTAATCTTGATTCATTTTAATTTTTTAACAAAATGTGCTAATTATTATTTACATTATTTAGCTTTGACCTCACAATGTCTCCACCATCCTTCACTTCGTCAGTCAGACGTGTACCAACACACGGATGAGTGGATTAGGAAGACGTTTGGCGACCGGGGTGAACGTCTTGGGATTTGTGTGCGAATGTGTTTGTGTGCTTGAAAAAGTTAATGTTCCGCTTTTCATGACAGAACACCAATTCTTTGCAAATCCTGCAGAAGTTTTTAATTTTGCTAAACCTCCCTGAGTGGCAGAGAGCTTTGAATCATCCCAGCTCATAAATTAGAGAGTGTAAACATTCAAAATATCAATGCAGTTCTTGGAAGTGCTCAAAAACGTTGGAACATCTCACTCCAAATCCCAGTTAAACAAAACAGAGCGAGAGAAGAAACAAAAGGAAGAAAGATAAACACGATGGGTCAACATGACTGAAAAAGAAAAGGTCTTCTCTCAATCCATTTCTTCTTATCTCCATTGAAGCAAACAAAAAACATGAATAATATTTTCCCATTCAAATAACAGCTAAAAATGCAGCACAAAAATATTTGAAAGTAGCCATAAGAACAGCCACGTGTTGATTTAAAAACAAATTATTGATATGATAGCTGTGTTTAAAAAATAGTACATTTTACCCATTAATCAATATGTTTTTTAACTCTATCCATGTAGTTTCATTACTTCAACCCAGCCAGTGAGCTAAACACAAAAACGTACAAAATCTCCACATACTAAATATGTACAAATAGATCTGAATAAAATACGTAACTTAACTGTTCAACTGAAAGCATCATCATCCTAATCCTAACATTTTTATGACCTAAACCTAAGATAGGAGCCTGAAAGAGAACCTCACAGTCTGTAATTAAACTTCAGCAGCTGCTTCATCTACCTTGGAGTGCTTTATTACAGGATAACACAGCCTGTGAACATCATCCAGGAAGGATTATGTCTACCTGCAGATTCTTACAGGGGGGGAAGAAAAAAAAACATGAATGATTTCAAGGAGACACAGTCAGATACTACCTCGCTAACAGCTACTGTCAGTAGATTTGGTCCACTGGTTGTTTTGTGACAAATCACAGAGACGCGCAGTGATGCAGAGCGCAGGTAAATCGTGTTTTCTCTAGAACACAACTTTACAGAAAGACCAGCAAGGTTTGACACTGTTCTGTAAATGGGCTGCATTGCATATAATCATTTTTTGATTATTTTAAAACTGAACAGCAGCTGGGTAACACTCACTCACTCACTGAGCGAGGGTGTTTATTTCAACCCAGAATGCTGCCATGTTTGACCAAGATCCTGTTAGCGGGGACACTTAATCAATGGCGCTAGAGGTGTCCAGAAACTGAAAGACTTCCTCTTTTATCAACCAGACTGGTGTATATTTTCAGTGAGTCGGCTTCTGTCTCACCCACCATATGACAGTTTAATCTGAAAAGGTTGTTGTGGATTGTAGATTTCTTTTTAATTAAAAAATGAGAGAATGAAGCTGCTACTCTCGTCTATGGTTACTCTCACTTAGCCAGGTGTTAACATGTTCCATTATTTGAAGAGAAACACTGACATATAGGAATCATGTCAAGCTGGTGTCTAGTGATTTCATTTCTGTGAGTGCCTGGCAGGAGTAAATTGAATTTCTAAGCAAGTACAGCCTTGTATTGAATGTCATTTGCAATTCATAGAAATCCACAGACCTTGCTAAGTCCTTTATGGAATTGCTTTTTTTTTTTTTGTGCCCGTTAATGATGGTTCTTGCACAGATGTTGGCTGTGTGGCTTTGTTAAAAATTTAACCTTAACCTTTCAGGTAAGACAGTGTTCAAGACTTGGTGTCCCCCACACATTTACCCTCTCTTTCAAAGATACAATTGACATTTGTCTAAAAAATGTTAAAGAAGACTGTAACAGTGACGTGCGGTGAGGTTCTTGACTGGGGAGGCACTGACTCCTCTGGAGTCGGATGTGAAAATATACAAACCCAAAAGATAAGCTTATGTAACAGGCCTCATGTGTGAGGCCTCTCATAAGATTAAATTGGTTCTGTAAAGAATAAAGAAAACAATGAGATCGACAACAAGTGGTACGCTTCCTGCTTTCTGGAGAAGAAGACGTGCACCTGTTCCCCCTTGTGCGTACGGGGCTCAGCACTGCCCCCTATCATTGCGGCACGGCACTTTCTGCCTCACCCTGTGCATTTTCACTGCGCGTTTATGGCCAATCAGAAGGACTAAATATGTCACACACATTCATTTAATTTATTAGACAGACTGCGGAACGTCAGCACGTGTAGTACATGTGTAATCAAACATGTGATATAAAGAGAGGCAGCAATGGTCATGCACCAACTGCCTGCATCAGTCAGTGTGTAGCACAGCATCTCAGAGGTGAGGCACAGCTCATCGATGCGTCACCTCACCCTTCTCTCATGTATTTGAACAGGAAATGCATAAATTTAGCGATTTTGACCACAAAAATGTTGAAATCATACAGAAAACAAAATTGTTACATTGTACACAAAGATGTTTTCTGAAAGGTTAGATTTGAAAGGACATTGAAGAAAAATGATCTAATATGAAAAATAGCCCCCTTATCATGAGCTTAAATGCAAATTTCCTCCTCTTAATGAATAAATAAACCACAGCAAGTTTTTTTTTTTATAACAGGTGAGGCAGTGCCTCACCTGCCTCCCCTGACTGCACGTCACTGGACTGTAAATATAACCTCTGTAGACAGACACATTATATATATTTTTCTTTATCAGAGTTCGGATATGAAGACCCGGCAGCATTGCACTTGAAGTAAGATGGGAAATGAAGGTATAAATGAAACTTTGTACCCCCAAAAAAACACACGTGAAGCATTGTTTAAAAGCAGAGGTGAAAGGTTGGGGTTTGGTATACTGAAGGGAGGTGATTAGCAGGGTGAAAATGGCTCAATAAAGGGAAAGAGACGAGTTGAATGAATAAACAAATGAACAAATTCGTGTTATTTTGCTAAGAAAAGTTGGAAACGTCATGAGGCTAAGAAAAGCCAAATATGGGATAGCATAATTGTGCAACAGTGAGAATCCAGTCGCTTTTGCCATCTGGCTGTGGTGAGATCTGGCATGATTGAAAAGCACATTTACTACATCTCCAATGCATTCTTGCCTCTGTGTTTTAAACTGGTTGCATAAATGAGGAAACATATGGAGGGTACTTATTCAAAAACGGAATGAAAATGAAGAAACTTTGCAAAACATTAAAGTGATGACTTTCACCTTAATGCTTTGCTTTTATCTGTTCATGAATCCAAACTAAATGGAGGAATGAAAATCACTTTAAAGGTTACAGTATGTCTGAAAGACAGTATGGGAAGGCTCTATTTTCATTCCTTTCATTAAGGGTGGCTCTGTGCTTTTAAAATTGCATTTGTCTTTGTTAAAAGAATATATTTAGGTGTCTGAAACAGCAACTCAAACTGTGAAAAACAACCATTTGACATTATTTGTTGCTGCCCATAAGATGCAAATGTTAGAAACTATTTTAAATTATCTTTACATTTTGATATCATCTGCAACTTCTCATTGCAATTTAGCTGTGCACTCATGAAAGAGAAAAGCTAATGATGTACTTTGTTTAGCGTTTTACATTCCAAGAAAATACACATTTCTTTTTACATAAACTTGTGACAATGGGGGGGGGAAATTTAGCCCATTTAAGCAACATTTCTTAATTTTCATTTTCAAAGAACACTACCCAGCAGAATGAGCTTACATGGGGTTTATGGATCAGATATGTTCCATCAGATTACAACATGATTTCTGGGTGTTTTATTTACCAGCTAGTTATCTGTTGTGTTCTGCAGAATGGACTTATAATAACCTGGGAGAATTTAACACACAATTTGTGATGAGATTACACTGTAAACACTGAAAAAAACCCAGCTTCAACTAGCTGAACTGCAGATATGGGTTAGGGTTATTGAGTAGTACCAATGTCAAAAGAGGCAGACCCTGCAGAATAAATGGAAAGAGCTACTTCAAATATAGGTGTGAATTAATGGATGATAATGATGCTGTTGTGGGTTTTTGACCAAAGCATGTCACAAACATTCAACTAGGAGCTCAGGAAATTATGTCAAATTCTGAAGTACGTAACTTTGTTTTTCTGTGAACAAAAAAAATAAAAGTGGGCCATGTGTTGTTATACAAATGCTCCACTTTTGATATATGGAAATGTTTGGTGTTTTTGTTTTTTTCTTTAAACAACAAAATAGTCGTCTCAATAAAGAAGTGTTTGTTGGATCTACTTATCTTATCTTCAGTGTTTGTGTCCTTTATCCAGGAGCCCCTTCACTTCACAGATTTGATTTTCCAACCAAATAGTTTGTTTGTTTGTTTTTTTCTTTGATTGCGAGGGCTTTCAGCAAACTTTATTGGTAGTAAACAGTCAATCAAAAAACTCCAAATGGGAAATGCAAAATCCATCTTTTCAAATGAGGAAGGTAAAATGGCCTGAGTGTAATCATCACAACAGGAGCATATATCTTAGAGAAATATAAATGGACTGAATGGGTTCTTTTGTGGCAGTGTCTTCACTGTGAAAGCAGACTGCAGCTAAATATGTCACCTAGAAAATGAAAATTATTATGCAGTGATGGCTATTTTAGAGGTTAGGAGACGTGGTAACACTTTAAGGTAATGATCCTCAGGGTCTTGATCAAGACATGTTTTTAATTGGTCATTAATTGGGTCACTGAGTCCTGCTTTTTTCCTGATCTCTGTTGTTTTATGTCAAACTATGCCTTAAAGAGTCGTGACAACTTGTCTGTGGTGTTGAAAGTTGAAATATTAAACAGTTCAACGGGTACTGAGTCAATTACCATATGTAATATCTGTGTATATTTGTGTGAAATATGAATAAAAACCAAATGCAGTGATTAGCTAAACAGTTATTGTTTTTATTTATAGCCTTAAATAGTTTAAAAGCAACACATCAGTAGACAAAACTGAGACATTTTATTGTATTTTCTGAATAAAAAATCCAACTGTGTTGCATCTAAATAGTAAAAAGGCTCCAAATTAAGACCTTTCAGTGGTTGGGTTAATCTTGACCCTTGTAAAAAAGATTTTCTATATCATTTATTTATCTGCATAAATCTCAAATGATGGACTTTTAACCTGTTGGTTCTATCTTTCTCCATGCAGAAGCTTTTGTGTCCCTAGACACTGAGCAGGATAAAATGTCTAAAACTAATCTCCAACTTTTATGTGTTGACCACTCAGTTCTTCATAGAGGGTTGAGATAATCCTCCCATTGTTTACTCTGACAGGCTCTGGCTCTGGCTCAATATTCCCTTTTGCTTACAAACGTTCTGTCTGAGGGAAATGATTTAGAATTACTTAAGTGGCAGCTATGATAAGAGTGTTTTCAGCTTCAAATGCATACGAAAAGCAACATCAGAGCTTCTTATATTCTCTCATCAAATAAAGAAAACATTTAACTTTCCTTTTGGAATGGAAAGAAATGAGAGAAACACATTTAAAATGTCATAGAAAACAGTATTTTGTCTT
>JAOXNZ010000117.1:14878500-14901342 GCA_028566095.1 Kryptolebias brasiliensis | reverse complement strand
CCAAAACGTTTGACCCAAGTCAGACAGTTTAAGGGCAATGGTACCAAATACTAATGCAGTGTATTTAAACTTTTGACCTCTGAGAAAGTAATAAAAAATGCCTTAAAAACATTCTCTCTCTCATTATTCTGGCATTTAGCAAATTAAAATAATTTTGAAAATCCTAATTGACCTAAAAGGGGAAAAGTTTAGACAGTGTGAAAAAGATACATATGTGTCTTTTCATATAGTGTATGTAAACTTCTGGTTCCAACTGTACATAGTTGTCAGTGTTATAATTTGTTGGAACTACTGATTTGAGAGATTTATTTATTTCCAAGCAGGCAGCACTTTAGATAAAAACCACTAATGGATGCTGAAATTCTAATGTACTTTTATGATTCTTGTACCAAAAAAGTAGGCTGTAAATATAGACACATATCTGCAATGTGCTTTATTTCTGTGACCATTATACTAGTCACGCAGAATAAAGTTTAGTAGTGTAGCGAGACAAATGTTGGTATATGTATATGTTAATTTGTATAAAAATTTAATCTACATTCTGTACTTTGCAAAAGCAGCAAAACATACAAGGCCAGTAAAAAATACATTATTAAAAGCAAAATACAGTAATATTTGATAATAATGCAGACTACATGGGTGTTTTCCTTAGGTCAAGGATGATAATGTAGTTCATAACTACATTTTCTGAAAAATAATTAAATATTAACTAATTATGCATCAAAAATTGCGTCAGTTTAAAGTCAGATAAAGCCAATAAGATTGAAACTTTCCTCTGATTGGTCTGTCTCCTTGATACAGGTATGGTTGTATTGTAAACGGTGGGCGGGATGTTTTAACTAACCGACCAATCAGGAGTCTCCGTATCGACCAATCAGAAAGCAGATACATTTCTTTTCCTGTTTGGCGCAGGGACACATTATTATCTGGTGAGAATTAAACGTTTATTCCAAAAAAGTAGACAAAATTTTGCGTAGAAGAAAATTGTCACTGTTTTCGGCAAATAATACCTTTGAATAATAATTTATTCATTTTTTCCATCGAAAATTGGGCCTCGTTTGCTCATATTTTTGCCCGAATTTTGCCCGTTTTTTTTTGTGTGTGTGCGCGAGCGAGTCCGAGCAGAAAACGTTAGCCACCAACCGAGTGCTAGCACTAGCACCCGGTTTAGCTTTCTGCCGATACATTAACACCTGGTTTCGCTACGATTAACGCCTTTTATGTTCCCCCTTTTTTTTTTTTTATTAACAGAACACCCCTCCAGCTCGTCCCCACGCTGAACGCAGCGAGTTACGTGAAGGGAAACCATGGGAGGAATCAAACAAGAGCAGAGTGATGCGTCGCAGCAGCCCAGAGCTTCACGCGCAGCGGACCAACCACAAGAGGAGGTGGGTACTGCTGCACCGGATCTTAATAAACTGGAAAGTTTTTCAGTTTTGCTGACGTGTTTGAGGAAGAAGGCTGCCACCATTGTATAATTTAAGCTAATTTCGAGTATCTTATTAAAGCTGGTTACATTGCTACAGCGCAGTAATTAACTAACACATGTCATAGTGTTTTAATGTGTTTCTATTCGCCCAGGTAAACTTGATTGACCAGATGTATTTTTACTAGTGACAATAATTTACTATTTAGGCAGATTCATGGGAACAAAATCACTAAAACTGAGAGACAAAGTCAATAAAAACGAGACTACAAAACAAACTGGAGATTCTCAGATGCGATGTGCTACATTTTTTACAAGGATGAACTACATATTAGTGATATATTTAATTGCAGCAGGTTTAATTGTAGCCAGTTTATAAATACGTGAATAATAAGGCTGCAATAATCATTCTATCAACTTTTCAGTCAACTAAGATTTGAAATAGTGCACAACAAAACTGTGTTGCCATTTTATTTGTATATCAGATCCTGTGTAATCATCTTGATTGTTAACTATATACAGTCTTTAATGGTTGCACAAAGCAAGCAAGACTATGTTCTACAAGACTATTAAATAAATAATAGTGTAAACACTAAAGGAAATAATTTGTTGGTAAATGTCTGAGGTGGAGAGTATGTTTTTGTTCTCTTCTCTGCAGCCTAAAAAGAGAGGCTGGCCGAAGGGAAAGAAAAGAAAGAAGGTTCTACCAAATGGTCCCAAGGCACCGGTCACGGGTTACGTCCGCTTCCTGAACGAGCGGCGAGAACTCATGAGGTCCCGATACCCCGACCTACCATTTCCAGAAATCACCAAGAGGCTCGGAGCAGAGTGGACACGATTAGCCCCTAATGACAAGCAGGTACCTGTTATTACATTACTGTATATATTATTAACACAACCCAACACAGTAGGCCTAGTTTTTGATAAGGATCCCGGTCATAGTCAAGAATAACAGGGAGCCTCTTTTGTCTTAGTCTGTATTTACTTCCACATGTGGCTTCATATCTTCAGCAACCATAAGTTCTGTTGAATAGCTTTTATTTTTAAAAGATTCAAACATTGGTCATTCAAACTTTAATGCCGACGTTTCCTTCATAAAGCATGACGACTCTCTTTGTGTGTACAGCGCTACCTCGATGAGGCAGAGCGAGAGAAGATGCAGTACGCTCAGGAGCTGAAGGAATATCAGCAGACTGAAGCCTTCCAGATCACCAGTGCCAAGATACATGACAAGAGAATTAAAAAAGGTTCACCTCACGTTTATTAGGCTGAGTACTGCTTATCTGCTGTATGTTTGTTTATAGGGCGGTTCTGGCTTTATTTTTTTTAATAAATCTTGACTAGGTTGAGTCAGTTGTGTGTTTTTGTACACTTGAGGTTAGATGATTTTAGAACTCGTAGAGACCAGATTGTTTTTTATTATTAGGTTTTATATGTAAAACCCTAGTCTTGAAACAGGGTGGACTTTCTTTTTGCAACTAGTCATGAGCAACCAGAAGCATTGCTCTGTGGCATGAAAAACATAAAACGTATTTCTTTTTTTTTTTTTCAGAAGACACTTCGTCAGTCATTGTTGGTTCTAGTTCAGCGTCGTCTTTAACAAAGGTACGTGCCATTTCAGTATAGTGCGTTTGTATTTTCAGCAGTCGTTTTCACGTTGACGTCAGAGAGCTGCGTTGTCAGTCAAACTGGTTGTGTGTGTTTCAGGCTTCTGACCTCCCAAGCAGATTTGACATCCCGATTTTTACAGAGGAATTTCTCGATCAAAACAAAGGTAACAGAAACAGAGCAGGAAACAATCTTTCAGCTATATTTCACACAAAACATAAATGCTATATACTATATTTAAAGCATATTGGAGCTACTAATTGAAACTTGACTTTAATACTCGTCATTGTGTTTTAAGCTCGAGAGGCCGAGCTGCGGCGGCTGCGGAAGGCAAACGTTGAGTTTGAGGAGCAGAATGCAGTTCTGCAGCGTCACATCAATGATATGAACAATGCTAAAGAGCGTCTGGAGGCTGAACTGGGGCAAGACGAGAAGCGGACCCAGGCTCTTCACCAACACCTGCAGGCCATTAAACACACATTGGTCAACAGTCTGTCATCAGTCCCACTGCCAGGTTAGGATTCATTTATTAGATTTCAGTTAGAGTGAAGCAGAGGATAGATACCAATACTTGTTTATGTTTTAAGATAAATCTCCTGTTTCTGGGTCTTATATTTAAGTATAATTCAGACAATTTAATCTCTCACTGTAAATACAAAATGAAGCTCTATTTATTTACACATCTTTGACATTTTCCATGAGAAAATCAAACAAGTTGTGGATTTAATAGTTTTCTCTTTCTCGCAAAGGAACAGGCGAGACAGCATCTCTGGGCAATCTCGACTCGTACCTGAGTCGTCTCAGTGGAGTGCTTGAAGGAGACCCCCATAAACACCGCGCGCTGCTCAGCCAGCTTCACAAGGTCCTCTCTCACCTCGACAGGTAACAAAGATTGAACTGGATGACGCTGAAATGTTTCGAAGTGGGGTCAAGCGGGTTTTGTTGCATGCGCATTCACAGTGCAGCGTGGCTAATGATATTGGTGTAAAATCACAGCTGTCTGCGTGACTGCACAGCTGTTCGTGATGACGCAACAGTGGCTGAAACGTCACTTCTGAGTCTGTGTTTGTGTATTTAAAAATGATGATGAACTTTATTTCTTGTGCTTTATTTCTCTGTCAGTGAGAAGTTATGAGGAGGCTCCAGCCTGATCCCCACACACCCAGACATCACAGAGACGTTTAACAGGCGTGGTGGGATTAGTCCAAGTCAGTGCCATTCTGTACAGGATGTGGCTGTAGTAAAATCAGCAGAAGAAATGGGTACAAACTCTTGCCGTGTACATGTCTATTGTTTACAGATATGTGTATTTTGTAAAATATGTGTACCACTGCACGTATTTTTAAATGTGAATTTGTGTGGCAGCATAGGTGGCTTTAAACAGTTCAGGACTCTCATACCATTTAAACAAGTTTGGACTGACTCAAATCCTGTTTTGTAGCTTTTCATCAAAAAGGATGGGTGTGGGGATGAGGATATGGGTGTGCAGTACTGTTAAGAAAAGAAACATGGATGGGGCTGAAAATAAAAGATCAGGGCACACGAAAATGCTTGACTTCACGTTTGACTTTGACAAGTTGTGGGATGGACAGCCTGCTTCTCATGTTGTCAGAACATTATATATTTGTGCTTTATATTTGTATTTTTACAGATGTTCATTAAACCACACTGAACATCCTGCTTCCAACAAATAATTTGTTTTATTTAATGTTTTCAATCAATGTGGGACACATGCTTGAAATGCTGTATCTCAAGCTTTTAAAGTCTTATCGACTGCACTTAACAGAAGTTGCTGCAAACGTTGCTTTAGCCTGCTTTTTGGTGAGAAGTAAAATGTTTAAAAACTAAAATGTCAGGGATGCAGTGACAGCAGAGGGAGCTGTTGACCTTTTTATTTTTGAACTCTGGAGCATCCGTTTCTCAAGTTATTGTGTACAGGTTAATACTGAGTTTAGTGACAGTCAGAAAGGAATATACAGTTCTTGTATAATTTAAGACAAATAATACATTTAGCTTTTTCTGTGTTTTAATAACTTGAATGCATTCTTTATGCTTTTTGTCCTGGAAAATCACTGCATATTTAAAATATATCTTCAACTGTTTATACTTAGGTCATCCATCTATAAAGTAATCCAAAACCATTTAAATAAATTACAGACTAGCCATATAAAAACATGCCAGGAAGACCTGTGCTGTAGTTTGACTTTATAAAATGTTATCGTGGTCAAATATAGCTGGAAATTATGGATATAAAGGACTTTGTACTCATTGTTCTTTAAACAAATGTTGGGGTTATTGCTCTGAGTAAACATCCTGTCAGGTTATTATATTTTGATATAAAAAGTCAAGTGAAAATGTCTTGACACCTTTATTAATGTCCCCATGTTGAGAGGGTGGGGTTATTTGCTAATATAGATTTCAAAAGCTAATTTGTGATGAAAACATTATATAGTTAGTGAGGCAAACTGGCTTATCCTATATTAGGTAGGATCATCAAAGCAGACATCCATAATTCAGTTTTTCTTAGTGAAATGCTATTTGTCCTATCCACAAACTACATATCAGAAATATCAAACATCATTATTGACAGAACGTAACCTTTTGACTTTTTGTGTGTTTTCAGCTGCAAATATCCACAATTGTTTTTCTTCCTGTCTAGAGTGAACATTGTGGATATCTGAAGCAGGATTTACAGGAAGAAACTAGCTTTTCAGGTACTGATAATCCCACCATCACTAACCATGAATCTCATTTCAGATATGCATCAGAACAAATAATTATATCCAATTACTTTTTTAACATTTAACTAGTAAACCTTTCATTATAGAGTTTCAGTAGTCATATTATAGTTAGTTAAAAGCATCAGAAACTGGAAGGGACAATCTTATGGCAGATGGTTAAAACGATTTTAGATGTCTTGATGGGAGGTTATTTGAAGACAAGCGACAAAGAAGTTATAGTATCTTAAATGCAACTTTCTCCTTAAAACAATTCGATTTGGGATGTTCACAGTGTTTAAAAAAAATTAGATGGAAGTAGTGGTGGATATGTGGAGCAAAAAGTCAAATACACATGAAGGAGAAAATGTGTTTTTTGTTCTTGAAAGAATATTTAGGATGTCTAAAATGTTATTTGTGCATTAAAAGAATGACCACTTTGATTTCTGAAATGCTATTTTTTGTCTAGGAACAATTTAATTATGGGTATTGACCATACATACTAAGTTTAGCTATTAAATGATAAAACATCCATTTAATTCAAAAAAATATAGATAGATTTTTAGATATCTCAAGTTTTTTTTTTTTTTTGAGCAGTCCCGTTTGTGCAGCTCTTGACTCTAATTGTTACTAGTGTGAATATCATTTTAGATATATTTCTCAGTTCTGATAAGAAGGAGTGTCATTTTGTTCAGGAGGCTATTCCGGACATCTAAAATGAAAAGTAGCGCCAGGTGGTGCGATTATATGCAACATCGGTCTGCCGTAAGCTTCAACACGCGCTCTGACGTCACTGCTGTCCACGCAGCTGGTGGTGCTGAAGCTGAACAAGATGGCTGTTTGTTGGGGACTGGAGAGCTGAGAGAGAAGAGGAAAGAGTGCTGAATTCAGCCCGGCTCGTCGCGGAAACACACCGGGAGGACGGCGACGGTTGCGCGAACTCTCCGAGCGGAAAGTCGGTCGTTCTTTTTTGCCGGGTGTCACGAACCGGTTCGGGCCGCGGTGTTTCTAACCAGCGACGCCTGGCTTCGCTCTCTCCCTGCAGCCCAGTCATTCATTCCCGGACTGTAGCACCCCGCAGATTGGCTCTGCCAATTAGGAAACTGGTGAAGAAGCTGGACCCTGTACAAAGGAAGCGCCTAAGAGATGTCCTTGCTGTGTGTTGGAGGTAAGAGGAAAAGCTGTCAGTGCATCTCTTGGCACGGCGTACTGGTCGTTTTCCTCCACCAGCTGTGTGAATTTAGAAAAGCCCCATGCATTATCTTTGGTGTTGGCTAATTATAGGTAAAAGTTACATCAAAATGTGTTTAACATATAGTGATCATGCATATAAAAACATGGTGGAAAATGGTTTAAAATGAAGCACGATAATAGGAAAGTGTTTCAAAGAACTTCTAATGTATCTTCTTTGAAATTGTGTGACAAACTGGCTCGTTTTGGGTTCATTTTTGGACTAGCTGTGTGCTCCTCAAGCCCAGTAAATCAAGCTGCAGCCTTTTCCAGTCTCAGTTGGTCTCTTAAGGATTTCTCTAAGAAAAAAATACCAAAAAGCATTTTGAACAAAAACTGCTCCCACTGAAATATTCCAGCCTCGGTGCATTATTTGGGGAAGAAATAGACATGCAAAACGAAATGAGACATCTTTCTCGTGCTAATATAGTTATATTACACTTGAACAAAAGTCTGTTCATCCATATTGTCACAGTTTTCATTGATGTCTTGGTTTCCTGAATTGGCACCAACTCCTCCACTGTGTCGTGTCACGTCACTGTAATGTCTTGTTTCCGTCGCTCATGGTGTGTTTCGCCCTTTTTCTATTAAATCTTATTCACTGAAAGGAAATCATGAAATGCCCTTAAAAGAATGTCAGCCTCCCAAGATTGGGGCTTTATTTTTGTGATTTGATAACAGTATATTGCACTGATCCTAGTGTAGATTTTTGAAAAAGACTTCTGCATAATTATCAAAAAATAGATCAAGATTGAAATAACTAAAGATACACGATACAGTTGTTTAAAGATTGTCATGAATTAGTGGCTGAAAAAATTTTATATTTGGGTTATGTTTGTGCAGAAATGTACAAAAAAATGCTAAAAGGATTGTATGCACCATTACTGTAAATGCTAACTTAAGTTTTTATCTATGCTTGTCTTATCATCTATGATTTTCTGGCTAGTTTAAGGTTTTAACTGGTAATGAAGTCTTTTTTTTTTTTAAAGACTCATTGGCTGTTCAGTCCTTTAGCTTTGTTGGTGTAGCTTTCTAATAAGATTTTCTGTTTGCATTCTTTCATGAGTCTCTTTTTTATAAGTTTGCATCTACATTTGTATCAGTACCTTAGTTTTTTTTTTTTTGTCAAGGTGGCTTGAGGGGAATGGAGAAATGAAGAAGACAAGGGGTGTGGCTGTTCTCCCTGTGCCACAACAGTCATGTAGTATTACCTGCTCAGAGCTGTTTATAATCTGCTTCCATGTCTTGTGTTGTTAAATATAACCTCTGAAATGACGGACTGTGTCACCGAGGCTGAGTAAGCGTATTTAAACCTCCCTGACATCCAGAATGTGGCACCCTTTTTTTTTCCTCAAATACCACCACACACATTAAAACACAACATGGACGTTTGGAAGACACCAGTTTCACCTCCTCTCAGCATCTATTCAGTACTATCTCTGCAAGTTATCAGGGATTTAAACACATTTTTCTTACTTTCATTTTTCCTTCTTGAAGCAGAAAGCCAGGGGTTAGACATTAAAACAGCCGATCCTAACACCATCTCTGAATTGTTCGGTGTCACTTTTTGTCTTCAAAGCAGTATCAGTTCTTTGAGGTACACTTGCACACAGTTTTTTGAAGGAACTTCAAACTGCAGGTTGTTCCAAACATCTTGGAAAACTAACCACCGATTCTCTGTGGATGTAGGCTGGCTCAGATCTTTCTGTGTCATCATGTAATCCTAGACACACTCAGCAGTGTTGGGATCTACGTGGACTCCTTGTTCTTCTTTATGCTGAAGATAGTTCTTCTTGACATTAGCTGTGCGTTTGGAGTCATTTTCCTGCTGCAGAATGAATTTAGAGCCAACTGGATGGTTGTTTGATGGTATTGCATGATAGATAAGTATCAGCTGGAGGATGTCATTGGCTGGTCATTGCCGTGGTGTCTGACCTGTGACGTGAAACAGTCTTCTTCATCTTCACCTTGGTAGCAGTTTGGTCGTTCCTCACTTAGTTTTAAGCCTCCTATACAGCCGCCTCTGTTTCACATAATGACTGCATATAAAAATGATAATATTAGCATCTGTTAGCTACACAGTAAAAAATCCTACTAGGTTTTTGACTTTGTGTAAGTGTACCTGTAAGAACTGATACTACTTTCAAGGGAAATGGCGATCACACCAAATATTGTTTTGGTTTTCATTTTTCTCCTATTAGCTCACATTATATTATGTAAACAGATTTGAAAAAAAAAATGATAATTAGAATTTATGTTTGTGAAATAGTATTACACCTGCTCAAAACCTTTGAACAGTAGCAATGTGAAATTTCTAGCCCTTAGACCATATTTGTTTCTTACTCTACAGTATATACAACAGAATATATCAGTATCCTCCTTTCAGATGTTTTCTAGCTTCAGGTTTCCTCTGACTTCAGTGGTATTTTCTCTAATCAGCACAGTTTATGCTTTCTCTTAGAATCACTGTAGTTGTGATTCTTTTAAACACACAAGAATCATTTTTCTTTTTTTTTTGTGTAAAGAAAGTTTCTCCTTTCTCCCTCTACAACTCCAGCTGTATCTCATCCTTGCTGATGTCAGTATAAAATGTGAGCTCTGTAAAAGTTATTGATTTGAAAACCTCAACAAATTAAAACAAAACAACTTCAGCTCCTCTGCTTCCAGAGCACTAGTGGCTGCACTTGTTCGTTTTTCCTCAATTTCTGCGGCTCATCGTTTTCTGTTGCATCCCAATATGTAACACCCTTTTCTATTCACCTACTCCCCTTCGACCTTTTTCTCTGTGTGGTAAGTGTAGCAGTGCTGGCTTTAGTCCTGTGCACGATAGCAAATCCTCCTCCTACCTTCTCATACACCCTCTTCCCCTCTTTGCCAGCACCCCTCTCTCCCCTCCCCTGTCACACTGGAGTGGTTATTTTTAGTGTTGGGGATGCAGCTCACTCTGCCTGCATCCGGCGGCTCCACAGAGAGATTAATGGAGCACAAGTGAAAGAGATAGAAAGGGAACGCACGTGCATACTTGCCGCATGGCATGGGGGGGGGGGAGATTGAGAAGAGAAGACTGGGTGAGGAAAGAACGCTTTGTGTGAGGGAGTGAGCATTGGCTAGCAAGCACTTAAAGTGCATCTGTCAATTAGTGCCTTTAGCGCATGTTGATCTGTATGTTTATTGCTTCCAAGGAATTGAACTTCCCCTACCCCTCTGGCGTGACTGCTTTGTCAGCAGCAAAACAAAAATCAGGAGGATCTTACTTTGAAGTAGGCTAAAAAGCACACACTTCCCCACGCCAGCAACTGTGGCACCTGAATTATAGTGCTGCTTTAGAGATAGGCATCATCCCAGAGGTTTGCTGGTGTAATGCTATTTTAAGAAAGTAATTTGTCCACAATGATCATCGCTCCTGTTCTCACTGGCTAAGAAAATGACTCAGAACGTGTTGCTTTTTCATCGTCGCTTATCCGTTTCTAATTGCATTCATTCATTTTGCTTGACTGAATAAAAAGGAACTTGTTGACATCCTCTTAGATCTCCTTTTAACTCTGTCCGTTCTCTGTATTTCATCTTTGAATGTATCGTGAATGAAAAGATGCAATCAGCAGGGATTAAATACCAGCACTCTGAATATTAATACCTCACCGCTGAACAGAGATGGGAGACATCGACGGGGGTGCAAGATTGAATGAATAATAAAAAAGCTTTTGACGTCAGTGTGGTTTTAAAAGTCACCGAGGTGCTTCCTTCCAGAGGACCCTGTGATGACGGTCTGACAGTGGCAGCCCAGCAAAGTTTTGTCATCGTCTAAAACAAATGGCAGTGCCGCTCAAGCGTTCATTTTATTTTTTTATTTTTTGACAACTTTGAGGGGATATACATACATACATAATTTAGAGTTAACAAGGCATGCAAGGCACCTGGTGTACCCTTTTGCTTTGACCTGCACAAATGTTCCCTCTGGCCTCCAAGAACTGACTCAGAGACTGTGACATCTGCTGAGCGGGTGCCGTCTTTCATATTAAGATCCTGGCATTCTACCCAAAGAGCATAGAGGAGTTCCAGGCTGAGAATCGCAGGCCTCCTACCAGCTTGCCAAAATGCCAAACGGCTGTCAGTCATCCACCAATCCATGCTATCAACATAAAGTACTGGCAGTGGTTTGACTGGACTGTGGGGTAGAATCAAGTGATGCCATAAATTATATTTGCAACATAAACTGTTTGAAAATGCAGAGGCTAAAAAGGACTAATGTCTTGTTTTTTTTTGTTTTTTTTTTTGTTTGCAGTAAAGAAAGGCAAGCTTGATGGACCGCAAGGTGAGCTGTGAACACTTCTTAAATCAGGTTATTTAAAGTGAATGGACAGTGGTGATGTTTTTGTTTTACCTCTTACAGAGAAATTTAACACATACGTGACCCTGAAAGTGCAAAATGTTAAGAGCACCACCATCGCTGTGCGTGGCAGTCAACCCTGCTGGGAGCAGGACTTCATGTTGTAAGTGTCTCTTTTACTGCTTATGTGTTGCTGTGCTTTTATTTCAGCACATGTTTCTACATTTAGGTCTTCTGTCTGCAAATATACCTGAAAAGACACCCTTTAGTCTTGTTGCTTTTGCTTCTGGTGCAAACATGTTTATTCACTTCTATTTTTTAAAATAAAGTTATAAGAACTGAAAGCATCATAACATAGGCTCTCCATAAATAACACTTAACACTAGTTTCACTATATCCGTGCCTGTGCTTCATAGTGACATACAAATATCAAGCTTTTAGCCTCATGATAATAGAGACTGTTTGATCACAGGGCTTTGGCACCACTGGCTGGGGTATTTACATTTCTTAAAAAGAGTTATTTTTCCTTTCTTGCTTCCATTCAGCCTCCCTCTTGTGGGGAAACGATGACGTAACAGCTTTGCTAATGTTAGCACTGCTCCACGCCCAATCTAGAGGATTTCTCCCCTCTCAAGTTGTCTCAATACTTCAGAACTTCTCCATAAGTGGAAATCTGACAAAAACAACTGAGATGCTTTTTTTTTTTTTTTTTTCCTGTTTAGTAGACTTATTGTTTTTAACACTGTTCTTTCTGCTGCACACATATTAATAAAGTAAATTAAACAGATCACCCTGATTACTTTGTTGGCTCCTCGGGAAACAGAAATAAGCACTTTCACATCAAAGCCACAGTCATTATTAGGTTTTCATTTGAGCCTGAGGTTATAGCAAGAGGCACATAATCAGTCAAAGATGCACAGTGAAGTGATAATCTGCAGTCAGATATTTACAAGAGATATTTGTTAGCCTCGGACGTGGGGTACATGTGTTGTGCGTAAGTGTTGCTTAGTGGAGATGTAAGGCTTAGACAGTCTCCTATCTTTGCTGTGTCATATCTTGCCAGCAGCCTTGTTGACAACCACTGACTCCTAATGCTGAAGGACTCATTTACTAAACAGATTGAATCATAGTGCACATCCATCACCAGATTTAAATGCAACAAGAAAAAGAATTTATGCTGGAAATCCCCCGTTTCGCCTGTCTCTTTCTATTCATTTGTACCATTTATATTTCTTTTTGGTATCTCATTATTTACTATTTCTGCTGAGCAGTGAAATAAACCGCTTGGATCTGGGCCTCACAGTGGAGGTGTGGAACAAAGGGCTGATCTGGGACACCATGGTGGGAACCTTATGGATGCCTCTGCGCAACATACGGCAGTCCAACGAGGTACGCATCGACCACACATGCACGCCAGTCCTCCAATATGACTAATAAGTCCATGTAATCACATTTTTTTTCAAAGCATCATATTATTATAGAAATGTATAACTTGCCGTTATATGTGAAGTCTGAGAGTTTTTAGGTTATTTCTATATTATTTAAAGTGAGTAAATCATTCTAAAGGACTTATATACTGTTTCAAATTAGTTGTAGTCCATATATGTATTTATCAACTTCATACTTCATACATGCTGAGGGTTTTTCTGTGATGGAAATTGACTAAAAATGTAAAAATGAGAAATGTACAAACACTAATCTGACAAATCTATTGCAGAAATTCATTTGAAGCTAATGAGTCAAATATTAGAAAATGTTCATTTACCTTTGAATAAGGACATGGACAAATATTTGCAAACATTCTGGGTAAAGTTCCTACAAAGGTGACAGATTTTCAGTGCAGACTTTAAGTATTCAGATAGTTACACTTTTTTTTACTCTTGAGATGCTATAAATCAGATTTATTTAGCAAAGTAACAACTAAATCATGAAAAACATACATATGTGCTCAAAGTGTCAGCTTGATCTTGAGTAGATTATTGTATATATAAACGGACATTAGTTTTATCTGTGATACCTTCACTTGACATTGATTTTTGTTGGATTTCTCTGCTTCTAATTGATCTTATTCACTCAACTGAGATCAGTCATTTGAAGACGTACCACTTCTTCACACTGAAAGGTTTTGTGATTGATTTATCAGTATGTTTAAGATCTTTTCCTGTTGTTAATGCTAGAAGGGATATGACAGCCAGTTCCACTAGCAGTCATACATACTCAGGTCCAAGCAAAGCCACTCAAGCCAAGAAAGCTCCTTTTCTTTTCCTCATCTAACGGGACAAATCTCACAGAAGTACTATTGTGTCAGATTTAGCAAAGTCCACATTTAAAGGTCTAAGGAGCTTCTCATATTGTTGTAAAGAGTTTGACTCACGTGTGAACCAGTGATCATTTAAAGTTGTATTATATATTGTTGTATTATTGTATTATTGTATTAGAATCAGACTTTTAAAGACAGACTTTAAGCACACACCAGAAGACACTCTGCCATGTAATAAAGTATGGTAGAAGTCATATTACTCCCCTGTCTTTTCCAGGACGGTCCAGGTCAGTGGCTGATCCTGGACTCCAATGTGATCATGGCTGAGAATGAGATCTGTGGAACCAAAGACCCGACCTTTCACAGGCTGCTGCTCGACACTCGCTTTGAACTGCCATTAGGTTTGGCCTTTTATCGGATTTTCAGTCATCGTATTTCTCTGATCCAATTTATAACTGTGTCTGTTAGGTTTTAGATATATAAATCTTTACTTTAATACAACATTACTACAATTTATACAGCTTCTATGTACTTCTGTTGATCGAACCACTAAGGCCACTTAAATGATTGTAGCTGATTCAGGTGTTATCCCATCTTTAGTTTTTCTACTAAAATGTAAAGTTTATTTTTGATTTTTTGAAATTAGCTATTGGTGAAATAGTTCCTTCACTACATTTAGCAGCTTTTTGAAAGTGTGACATCTATCAGTTTAACTAATTTTGACCATTTTCATGGCTCCATCTGTTGGGGAAGACTTGTGTTTTATGATTTCCCCTCACCTTGCTGTCATGTTTTTTTTCAGTCTTTTGCTATTCTTAGTGCCTCTTGCAACACCTGTTACAATAGGATAACATTGTAACAAAATAGTAGGATATCCTCTGTGCTTATAAAAGAGTATACAGAGA
Organism: Kryptolebias brasiliensis; assembly: GCA_028566095.1. Lineage (NCBI taxonomy): Eukaryota > Metazoa > Chordata > Actinopteri > Cyprinodontiformes > Rivulidae > Kryptolebias > Kryptolebias brasiliensis. The sequence goes on along the minus strand of JAOXNZ010000117.1, from coordinate 14,886,869 downwards.
GTGAGGCTTAGAAATGTGCATTATGAGTAATTGACATGCGGAGTATCGTATCTCTGTTGTGTTTTAGACATCCCAGAAGAGGAAGCCAGATACTGGGCCAAGAAACTTGAACAACTTAATGCAATGAGAGATCAAGATGTAAGAATCTCACAGTTTTACTGTCTCCTATGTCATCTATAATCCAGCAATTCTTAGTCCAAAGCCTCAGTGTTATTCGTCTAACATGTCTGTTTCTGCTGGTTGTTTTTTGTAACCTCAGTATGCCTATGAAGAAGAACCAGAGCGATCGCTCCATGCTCCCTCCACACAGTGCTGTGAGTGTCAGCAGCCTCTTCTGCATCCCCCTCCTCCTGCGCCGTCACCCGCGGTGTCCTTTTTGTGCCTCCTGTTTTTCCTCTCCGCGCTCCCTCTGCTCTGTTGCCGTGTCTCGTTGAGAACAGGACCAGACAGGAGGTAGAGACGAAGCTAATAGATGAAACAGAGGATGAACAGGGAAGCAAGGACAGTCGATGTGATTAATCACAAATGCATGCCCGCCTGAGCACCAGAGTGACTTATAGGCGAGAGAAGTGTGATGAATTTAAGTTGGCAGATGCTGTGTAAAAGACACATGCTCTCCTGTCTGGTGATGGTGACACGTGGAACATGTGTATGTAGTATAAGTCTGCCTACAGAGGCTTTGGTTGGGGCTGTGGTTCTTGTGTTTGTGCAAAGATCAGAACTACATGAATATATTTTCTGCTTGTACCTACTCAGCAGCATCAAGGCCAGCTGTCTTTACAAAAGTCAGTTTTCACATAAGCCTCTCAAATGGCCTTGTTTTTTTTTTAACTCACACAAAGGCACACACGCAGTTACCTCTTTCATCAACTTTCTGCTCACATTTTTTCACCTCAAGATAATTATTTGTCAGGATTGCAAACCTTCACATGTTTGTTACTGATCAGCTAAAATGTTTAATTTGTGGCTAAAACCACTTTTTTTCCCCCCATCTTTTTATTTCTCTGCAGGCAATTGGAGCCTGTGGGGAGATCAGCAAAGTAAGTTTCCTTTCATGCATTTCTTTTAATGACTTGAGTAATTTTGTATTTTTTAACCATATCTCAAAGTAATGACCTCTTTGTGCTGTTTTCCTCAAAGACCATTAATTGCATGAAAATTCATCTTTTTACATCCCCTGAACTTCTTCCAGTTTGTGTCAGTATTTTAATGGTGAACGGTGAAGTCAAATCTGTAGAAATCCTAGTTTTTTTGTTTGTTTTTTACAAGTTCATAATTTTGCAGGTACAATGATAGGCAAAAGACAATAGTTATAGAGATTGCTTTCTCTTATTTTTCCAAAAAAAAACAAAACAAAAGACAAATATCTGATCATCCACTTCCATGAAGATCTTTGCATATATCTTCTAGCTTAGATAGTTTTGTGACTCAGATCCCACAGGGCTCTCCAACACCCACACAGAATTAAAACACCTTTTGCCCAAATTCTACTTTGTTTTGTCTGATCAGTCTTTAAATCTGACAATTAAAATGCTGGAAAATACACCTTAGTTGTTATTGTTGGTAACTTAGAGCAATAAACTTATTTAGCCACATCGATTCTGCTGGATGGATCTTTCTCAGCGCGCTCTCTTTGAGTCTCACCCTCTGACTTCATCCCGTCTTCCACTGTGTTCGTGTGAACAGACGAGGACCCAGACAGTGCTGTTGATGACAGGGACAGCGACTACCGCAGTGAGACCAGTAACAGCATCCCACCTCCCTACTACACCACCTCCCAGCCCAACGCTTCCATGCACCAGTATCCCATGAGGCATCAGCAATACAGACACTCTTTCAGCGATGACATCCATGAGCTGGACTACGATCACAGAACCATGAGGTAACCAGTTGCTCCAACCACTGCTCAGATACAGCTGTTGAAGAAGGTTAATTGGTAATATGTGCACCCAATGTAAACCCAAAATAATTTTATATTATAATGTTTTAAATGCAGCATTGCACTCTCTATCTTAAACAAGTTATTGCTTAATTAGTAAATCCCCTTGGATTTCAAAGAAGACTTTTTTTGTTTCCCTGTGTTGTACATGGTGACATGTCCCACTGTGTTCTCCTCCTCTAGAGCTTACCCCTGGCCTCAGTGTATACAAGCATGCCGGGGCTCAGAGTTCTTGTATACAGGTCATGTATGAAGCGGGTTATCTTCTCTGTGTGAAAGTGTGTGCGCGTACCTGCATATTCGTTTGCATGTGCGACTGTAAGAAACCCCACGTGTCCTCCTTCACAGCCCTGTGCTGAAAATAAATGAATCTGCGGACACAAGCACCATTGGCAAACATTTTATAAACCTTTAAAATGTGACAGAAGATCAAAACTCAAGCATTCCTCAGTAAAATTGAAATCAGCTGTTTAACCTTTTCTTTTGGTCAGGCTTAGATGGAGAAATTAATCTTTCAATGAGATGTCTTTTCTTAAGCTTAAAGGATAGGTTCACAATCTAAATGTTATTTTTTAGTAAAGTTAGGTAGATATGTTGTATTTTAAATGCATAGTCTAATACTTGGAGAAATCCCTTTTGTTACCTTGGATAGTGATTTCCTCTTGAGTCCCAAAGGAAGGAGTCCAATGAATTTTTAAATAAAAAAATAAAAAATAAAAAAATCCTGAAATTCACCTACTTAAATTACTAAGAATGCTGTCTCATATAAATTTGGAATACAGACTGTTAGGGTTAGGGTGTAAAAGAAATATAAATGGTACAAATGAATAGAAAGAGACAGTTGAAACGAAGGATCTCTAAAGAATTGGTGACTTGGTGGTCACCATGACCAGAAGCAGTGATACCACTGAGCGAAAGCTGCCCATGTGGACACCTGAATGTTGTTCTAAAACCGAATTGTGAACCAATCCTTAACCAGGCAGGTCAGAGGCCAGGTTAGTGAGAGCTTCATTTTAAAGATTTGCTCTGGCCTCTACTGATGCTCCTCTTCCACCTCTCCCCTCCTCCCTCCCCTGCTCCCTCTGCCAGACGCTATGATAGTTTAGACTCTGCCACCAACGGGCGCAGCGATATCGACTCAGGCTCAGGGTCGAGCCGGCGCACCAGTCGTCAGTATTCTCTAGACAGTAGGCACTCGCTGTCCGATAGGTGGGTCTCTGTGCCTCCTCTGCAATTTCTCCTCCTGTTGCTCCTCCTGCTCCGGCCTGTGACTCCATCTCGCTGTGACGTCAGTGGTGGACTTGTCCCGTCCTCCTCGCTGGCTGTGCTTGCATGCATGCGCTCCTATTCTATCTCTGTATATATATATATATATATATATATTCTATATATTTCTATAGAAACCTACTGGCTCTGCATCTATTCTTCTTTGTGCTCCCTGTGAGGAATCACAGATACAGTAGCAATCAAAAATAATAGATCATGTTCATCTCCTCCATTGTCTAAAGTGTTGTCTATTTGTGTCAGGGGGGGGGGGTGATTGACAGGATGTTTGGATGTGTGTGTTATTTTGCAGCAGTTGGAGACAGAGAGGTTAATTGTTAGTTGGAGTTTGTGGAACCGCCTGTGTGAGTCTGTGCCCATTCTGTTGTCGTGACAGCTTGTTATTACAGCCTCACCCTGTATGTGAGACTGTGGGAAAGGCCCTGCTTTGTTCTGGGTGTTCAACACTTGGTAATTATGCACATTTAATTCCCACTTGTGAGGCAGCCGGAAGATGTTAGGTCAATAATGGTGCCTTAGCAGAGACACCAAGAAAGATTACTTTCATTTTTATCCTCATTTTATTGGGTTTTTGTTTCAATTATATGAGAAAAAAGTTGTCCAAAATGTATTTAGACTTTAGGCATCATGCAGCATTTGTCCCTGTCTGTGTCAGATAAGACAGAGTTAGTGAGATAGGTGACAAATAAGAAATATCAAGACTGTTTCTGCATCCATTCATCTATAGTTGTGTATTCCCTCTAGCTCACAGTCCAAAGCCTTAATACAGTTCTCTCCATTACTGCTCCTGCACTGTGTGTTATTGAACCAACATGACTGGAATCAATATAGATGAAACACAAAGTGTGAGTGCTTGTCCGAGAGTGTTTAAGAAGCTGTTTATCTGTGTGTCTGAAAACCCTCTTTGTGACTCATGGTCTGTCTCAGTGTTCAGCAGTCTCATTCATTATTGGGAATACGTGTTTTTTTTTACCTATTTTTTCTGCAAAACAAGAATGTCTTTGTTCTGCCAGGAAAACAAATGAAACTCAGACTTTCAGGTTCACTTCTTTTCATCTCAATAGGTCAGTTAAAACTTCTCTCTTGGAGGAATGTGTTGTTATGGTTTTGTAGTCAAGAGTGTTTTTATGCCTTATTTTCCTGTATAATTGTGTGTGAGCTAGTATCAATAGAAACTTTTCCTCTTACTAAAATGAAGACATCCCCTTTCAGTTATATAGATGCATAACTAACCAGAAACTCTTGCTTTGAGTTGGCTCATTTTAAGTCTTTTCCTATTATTTAGTTCCCTTTCTGGACCCAAAACATAAGCTCCTTAAGTGTGACAAACAGTCTCCTTGTCATGCAGAGTGGGGATCCCCTGTCATTTACTTTTAAGCCTCTTTGGGTGTGTTTATCTAACATGTCTCTGTTTCTCCCACGCTTTAGTCCCACAGACAGTCGTTATGCCTCATCAGCTGAGCTGAGCCGAGGCAGCTCTCAGCTTAGTGAGGAGTTTGCTCCTGAGGATGGCGAGAGCTTTCAAGGTTCAGAATTCTACGATGAAAACGACTCCTACCACTCCTGCCACTCCTCTGTCAGCTATGGCAAAGAAGACTCCCCGGGCTGGGATGGCGAGGACCACCAGGGCGTCTACAGTGACGAGGGAAGCTATATCAAAGATGGTGGGGAAGAGGGCGCACTGTATGATGAGGAGGAGGGAAGCATGTATGCAGAGGAAGGGGAATACAATTACGAAGATGGAGAGATGCCATATGGGGAAGATGAAGATATGTATTCACTAGGCACCACACAAAACAAAGATCAGGAGCACACCTACACCCCAGTACCCTCAAGCTCTGCATCCACCCTGATGCCTTCCTCTGATGGGCTGTCTTCCACCAGACCACCTTTGGAGAAGCAGGCATCAATGCATCAGCAGCGGCTGGCCCAGGATCAACCCCAGTCTCCCAGCACAGCTCCTGAACTACCTCCAGTTTCCCAGGACAGCATGTTGCCCTCTGAAGCTACAAACTCCACCAAGCCTTCCTTTGCACCCTCTATCACAACAACATCCACCCCTACAACGACATCACAAGTTCCAGCTTTCGACAACAAAACCTTGGAGCCGGAGCCCAAATCTGAAGCACTTGAGGAGGAACCTAAACCCCTTGAACAGCCTCCAGCAACAGAAACAACACCACCTGTTCCCGAGGACAAACCTGAAGAGCCTCCTGTTCTAAGGTGACCATTGGTTTTACAGTTATCTGCAGAACAAATGAAAAATAAATGTCACACTGTCATTTTGATAAACACAATACAGTACATGATGCTAGATGCTACCTAATAAAGCCAAAACCAGTGATATTTAAATAAAAAATATATATTTTTATTTGACTTAGCACTTAAAACCATGCAAACATTTACTATTTAGCACAAAACTACACTTTGTATGTTGCAGGATTCATTTCATAGCTTCATGTATTTAAATAGCTTTTAAAAAACTGGATTTTTTTTTTTTCCCCCATGTTTTCAGCTTCCCAAAAAGAGAAATCATGGAGCCAGGTCATGCTAGAGCAAAGGCTAACTGGCTTAGACTTTTTAGCAGAGTTCGACTGCAGCTGCAGGAGGTACAGCCTGCATTTGTGTGTTTTGATGTACAATTGTAGTGTGTTTGCTCGCATACCTGCCAGGTGACTGGCTGTGCGGGTTACATAGTATGTTTCTTCTTGTTGTTGCTCTGCTTCAAGACTTAATTGTTTGATCACTGTGATTTGCTGCATCAATCCCTGCATGTCTTACAGTTAAAATGTTTGGGTTGTTTACAGATTTTGTTGGTGTTTTTCCTAGTTTTTGGTCACTGGTGTGGTTCCTGCTGTCTTGTGTTTAGCTTAGTTTGTGTTCACCCCTTGTATTTGCCATTTCATTATTTTCTTTTCAGTTTTTTGCCATCCTCGTAGCGATTTGCATGTAGTCCATTCTGATTACCTGTGGCTGGAGCAGACTCTCAGGTGGGTGTGGCCTTTAGTGTGTCTGTATTATTGGAGACCATGATAGAAAACTGCTGCAAGTCTGTTAAGTGTCAGTGTCAGATCCAGGCATATATTTTAGCCAGGATTGTATCTGTGCATCAGTGTGATGTTAGTATCAGTGGTGTGTGTCATTTTTTTTCTAAAGAAGACTAAGAGTGTGCCTTTCAGTAATGTAGCAGATAGAATTACAAGAATGATTGCATAGATAGTCATCTGGCAGAGTTTTATTTTTCTAGAAAGGAAATCGACAGCTGATGGTGATAGGCACCCCGTTCTCACAATAAAACCACAGGTCTTTCTCACCACTTTCTTGTTCTACCTTTTTCTTACTTTTACTTGTGCACGCCTTAATGTCACGCAGAAACTTGACACAAAATGTGTCCTTTTCCAAAGAAATACCACACAGTAGCCATTTTAACCTGATTTTGTTAATAATAAAGAAGGCCAAATAAAAGCCTCAAACACACTCGTTTAGGTTCTGTATGCCTTCCGTAGTTACTGATTATCTCTAATGGCCCTCTGTTTCGTCTTGCTTTTTTCCATTTCAACCATCTGTTTCCCCACAGGCCCGAGGAGAAAGTGTTGGGATCGCCTCTTTGCTTTTATCAGCAGGGTAGGTAACCAAGATGCCGACACCACCTATAAATTACCAACCAAAGTGCAAGCCTGTTGTGTAAAAGATTTGTTGTGTCCAGACAGCTGTTGGTATAAAAAAACAAGTATGATATGTGTATATGTTTTTGTCCAGCATGGGTGGTGCTCTGTACAGCATCGACAGCATGCCAGACCTTAGGAAGAGGAAAGCTATGCCCCTGGTCAGAGATCTGGTGAGTTTAATCAAAAATGTCTTTAGATTCTTTTGACCGAACGTTTTACGTCTCCCCAGTCAGGCGCAGCCTTTTTCACTCTCATATAACAACGTATTTATTTCTCTCCTTATTCTTATTTTTCTTATGTTTTTATTTCATCCTATCCTTCTTTCTATATGTGTTTCAGCCCACTTCAACCCTTTTATTTAGCTAATATACATGTGGCAGTACTGAAAGTCTGACAGGGTGAGCTGCAAGGTTGAGAGGCTGCTGACAAGGCTAGATGTTCTGAATAATGCTTATGACTTGGTTGCTCTTGTGTATAACAGACTTGTTATTATGCCCACACCTTTCTAACACCACCTCAGTATACATGTGACTGTAATAAACATTAGACAGTGCTTTTTTTTTTTTTTTCTTTTATCCTAAACGAAACCAGATTGGTTCTCAGAAGCAGGAAAAACATCAACCATGGCTAATCTTTGTATGTCTCAAAGCTTCTTGTTTTTACTCTTTCTATTTTGTTGCAAATACAATAAAAAAATAGGTTGGACATACTTTCTTGCTCAAGATCTACTAAGAGGGAAATTTCAATACCATTTTAGGCTGGCATTTTACTTACCACATTTACTTCATATAGCACCACAAGATTTGTGTCTCAGGTTATTAAGTAGACACTTTGAGACACATCTGAATAAGAAGTATCTTTTTATTCATTCATTATTTTACAAAAAAAATTAGGTCCAGATGCAAGAGCAACCTGTCCGAGTCTCTATTCTTTATTCTTCTCAACATCTGAACACAGCCTTACTTTGGTTGATTAGTTTTTAAACAGGAAAAAAACAAAACAAATGTAGGTGAAGTATTAGTTTCTGAACAACTCTTTTCTTGTTGTCCTTTCTAATTCTAAATTTCTCCCTCCTCTTTTCCCACTGCCACAGGCGATGGTGAGTATTATTTGTAAACGAAACATTTATTATGATTGTGAGAATGTCCTGTTGTGTTACTGATGAACTGGTCACTTTAAAAAAAACAAGGACTTACCATAAATAATACTGTAACATTTCAGAAAAACATTGATAATTAGATATGTAAACTTATAAGTGAATGTAAATACTTAATTTTTTTTATTTATTAAGGTGATATTTTATTGTTATTATGGAAGAAAGAACCTAAACTGAACAGGAGAATATTTTTAAAAAGCCTGAAAAGTTCATTATCAATTTTATGTTGTTTTTTTTAGACACATTAGACCAGGGGTCCTCAATCCTGGTCCTGGAGGGCCACTATCCTGCATGTTTTAGTTGTTTCCCTGCTCTTCAGCAG
>JAOXNZ010000117.1:14859205-14878400 GCA_028566095.1 Kryptolebias brasiliensis | reverse complement strand
TCAGGTGTGTCAAAGCAGAGAAACATCTAAAACATGCAGGACAGTGGCCCTCGAGGACCAGGATTGGGGACCTCTGCATTAGACGATAAAACAATGTATTTTATTTTAGAAATGTGATTTATTTGCTAAAACATTCTACACACTTATAGTTGAATAAAAATTGTGTGGATTTGTATATTTTTATCATAAAGAAATAAGACACTTTTCTTTGATATATACATTTATATTTGGGATTAAAATTTTGGTTAACCAATGAGCAGAATAAATAAAACTTAATAAATACTAATGCAGTGCTTTAATATGCTTTAATATGTCAAATGATGGAAATGAAATAACCTCTCCTCTCCTGTCACGCAGTCTTTAGTCCAAAACTCCAGGAAGGCAGGCATCACCTCCGCTCTGACATCCAGCACCCTGCATAACGAAGAACTGGTCAGTTCTCGCTTACATTGTCCAAATAAATGGTCACACATAAAGTAAAGAAAATCAATCTGAACGCACAGCATGAATGGGGTAGCTTTGAGTCATCTTTTCTGCACCCTCGCAGAAGAGTCACGTCTATAAGAAGACCCTCCAAGCCTTGATATATCCCATCTCTTGCACCACCCCGCACAACTTTGAGGTGTGGACAGCCACCACACCCACCTACTGCTATGAGTGTGAAGGCCTGCTGTGGGGAATTGCTCGCCAAGGCATGCGCTGCACCGAATGTGGAGTCAAGTGCCACGAAAAGTGCCAAGACCTGCTCAATGCCGACTGTCTGCAAAGTAAGAAAACATTGTTCAGTTTTTGGACACAGATTAGGGAATAATAACACATGAAGACAGAGTCAAATGTTTTTCTTGCTCAAACAGGTTTTGATGTTGTGCTTTTTCTTTGTTTTGATTTTGATTTTTGTGTAGTTTAAAGTATTAGGTAGGCATGTTGAAGTGTACTTAAAATTTGATAAGTTTATTTTGTATTTGACAGAGCCCAAACTGCTTTTATTTTATCTGTTACAAACTGTTTGGTGGTTTCAGGAAATGACTTTCAAATCTTACTAACAGCAATAAAACAAACAAAAAAATGTTTTTGTTAGCCTAAGTTAGCTCCTTGTGGCTAATTTGCCTCGTGTTTCTATTGGCTTCTTTGAGCTTCATTACTTTGTTGTTAGTTTCAAATGATTTATACAATAAGGTCATTATAGCTAATGCTTTTTCATCATCTTTAATACGTTTTCTTAGCTCTAATAGTCCTTGTTAAGTTCCAAATATCTACAAATAACTCCTATTACATTTTAATCTTTGATGTTGTTGTATTCAGGTTCATTTTTAGTAAGAATAAATGCTGTATACGTCTTTTTAAAGGCTAAATATTGTAGACTTTTCACTAAATTATAGGAGAAAACTATAAAGTATTTGTATTCGTTCATATTAAAGCCACATGCAGTCATTTGCCTCCTGCTCCTTTTTCACTAATGTTTTTTTTTTTTCTTGGGGGGGTTATTAAAAGCTATTTGTCTTATGTTGTCATTATCCTTGCTATTTTCTATCTCATTTTTGTCAACATTTTATTGCTCTAGAGGTCTGTTTACCTCAAATTCATAAAATAGATTAAAGCTTTTTATCGTCTGTAGGCTCCCTTTCTTCTCCGAATTAAAAGATTTAATGTGTAGTTCCAAACATTGCATTAATGTATCCTCAATAATGAAATTTTATATTATCATTTATTATATAACAACAGTGTAACATACCATCTTCTATGTTACTGCTTGCATTTGATTTAAGATGTTTAATCCTTTTGTTTGCTTCATCGTCTAACCAGGAGCAGCAGAGAAGAGCTCCAAACATGGCGCCGAGGATCGAACTCAGAACATCATTATGGTCCTTAAGGATCGTATGAAGATCCGTGAGAGGAACAAGCCGGAGATCTTTGAACTCATTCAGGAAGTGTTCGCTGTCCCCAAGTCCACCCATGTCACCCAGATGAAGCAGATTAAACAGAGTGTGCTCGATGGGACCTCTAAATGGTCAGCCAAGATCTGCATCACAGGTGAGAGGGGCGTCACTTTCCCGCCAGTAGATTTGATGGGATCTGGTCAATGTGGTCAGCATCAGCGTCAGAGAAGACGGCACGTGTCGGGTGTGTGGGTTTATAAAAAGAGACAAACAGTCGTCTAACGCAGGTGGCACTTATGGAGTAGTACAGCACAAAGTCTTAGGACAAAAAAGTTTTTTCAATCCTATTTTATTTATTTTTTTCTTTGCTTTTGTTTTCTCTTTCCAGTGTTGTGTGCTCAGGGTTTACAAGCTAAGGATAAAACTGGTTCCAGTGATCCTTATGTGACCGTCCAGGTGGGAAAGACAAAAAAGAGGACCAAAACCATCTATGGCAACCTGAACCCCGTCTGGGAGGAAACATTCAATTTGTGAGACACATGATAGTAATCCATCTGGTCAACTCTTAAGTGCCATCGCTCCATTTGGTGGGCGTGGCTCATTTTCTGTTCCTGTCTGCACAGTGAATGTCACAACTCCTCAGACCGCATTAAGGTGCGAGTGTGGGATGAAGACGACGACATTAAGTCTCGCGTGAAGCAGAAGTTTAAGCGGGAGTCAGATGACTTCCTCGGTCAAACTATCATCGAGGTCCGCACTCTGAGCGGAGAGATGGACGTCTGGTACAATCTGGGTCAGTTGATCTTTTAGTTTCTCCCCTCTTACCGCCGTGGTCAGTTTATATCATTGCGCACCTGGAAGCCTGATTCAGCTTGTGTCAGCGAATTATTTTGGGGCTGCAAGCTTGGTGACAGCTTCGTTGTATGTTTTGTGCTTTTGACAGACAAACGTACGGACAAATCAGCCGTGTCCGGAGCCATCCGCATGCGCATTAACGTGGAAATCAAAGGAGAGGAGACGGTCGCCCCATATCACGTTCAGTACACTTGTCTGCATGAGGTAAGGTCAGGTTTTCATGTTTGTATCTTTAAAAATGCTTTACTTGAATGCCACTTTGAGGTACTGGTTTTATGACACTATACATTAACTTAACTTAAATGTTCAGGAAAGACCATTTTTCTGCCACTTCATAGTGTGTATGTGTGTGTTTTAACCTGTGTGTGCTAATGAGCCATGGTAAACAGGTTAATTTGCCTCACTGACGTTCACGTCCATTATTGATCCAAATTAATACTCTGTGAAGTTCAGTACCCGGACCACTTCTTAAAACAAAGCTGTTAGGCACATTTCTGTTCTGTCCCTGTGCATAAAACTCACCTGATTGAATGCGGACCGGTCATAGAGCTGAATGGAGTCATTACTCGGCTCATTAATCAACAGAGTATATTAGGAGAACCTTAACTGGCAAGTGCCCACTCTTATTGCTTTACATAAGTACCCATAAACCCGCTCAGAGTGTTTTACAATGCTGTAACATTTTATGGCCAAGAGAGCTCGTCGTGCTGGCCTCATAATGTAGTTTTATAGCGCTTTATGTATCACAGAGGTCTGAGTGCTTGTAGTGCGGTCTTAGTACAATTAAACGTATTTAAAACTTGATTACAGCTGAGCAACTTGTGAAAATTTGTTTGAACTTGTTGATTAATATTTTTTGAATCTTTATTGTATAAATTTGTCCTTTCAGTGCTTGTTCTTCCCTGGAACTCCCTACATATCTTCTCTCTCCTTTTCTTTCTGTAGAACCTCTTCCATTATGTGACAGATATCATGAATAACGGTGTGGTGAAGATCCCTGATGCCAAAGGGGATGATGCGTGGAAGGTTTATTTTGAAGAGACTCCCCAGGAAATAGTAGATGAGTTTGCTATGCGTTACGGAGTGGAGTCCATCTATCAGGCCATGACGTACGTTCCCATCAGAATATCTGGCTTCGTAATTTAAAGAGAACCCAGAGAGTTTGAGTTTCTTAGTCCGTGTTTTATGTCTTCGTCCCTCATTTGCAGCCACTTTGCCTGTTTGTCATCGAAGTACATGTGCCCGGGTGTGCCTGCAGTTATGAGCACCCTGCTGGCCAACATCAACGCCTACTACGCTCACACCACCCAGGCGACCAACAATGTCTCTGCATCTGACCGCTTTGCTGCTTCAAACTTTGGGGTGAGTTTACAGAAACGCCTAAACTAACTAGAGAAGCTGAATCGTGTGAATGCTGAGTGCTATAGGGCTTTGCTGAAATGACTGAAACGGAGTTGTTAAAGCTAAAAGAAGCAGAACATGAGCTGAAAGAAAAAATGCAAGCTAAAAAAGCAAAAGTAGCAAAAGGGCAGTTAAAAGCTATAAGTAACAAAATGCTAGCTATAAGTAGCAAAGTTAAAAGGTTAGGTAAAATCTAAAAGTAGCCAAAGGCTAGCTAAAAGTAGCAGAACGATAACTAAATGAAGCATAAGAAAAAATAGAGCAAAAGTAGAGCAAGTACACTAAAACAGATTTTAAAAAGAACAAGGTTTTTGAAGGAACTGAAAAATTATCAATGTATGTATTTCAAAAGAATTTGTAGATAAAGGTAAATATTTAGAAAAATATAAAAGTTACAGAAATGAAAAGCCACAGCACCCATCTCCTGAATGAGCTGAACGTTTTGATGTATGTAAAGGTTAACATGAAACAAAGTGTGCAGTAAAAATATGGAGGAAAACTAAAAAAACTGAAAAATAGTTGCGTGAATGCTGAATCAGCCGTTGCTCAATTGCAATCAACAGATCCAACTTTTTTTTTCTTAATTTATTTGTCCTACATCCAACTTTATTTGTTAAGCAGAATGACTGTTTTAGCTACATTTTGAACAATAATTAAATCTGTCATCGTGTTTTGTTGTACCCACAGAAAGAACGATTTGTCAAGCTTCTAGATCAGCTGCACAACTCTCTGAGGATAGACCTCTCCATGTATCGGGTAAGATTGCTCTTTGTTTTTCCCAGTGGGCCCTGTCACTCTACTTCCTGTAATATCTAATATAATTCATCCATTTCTTCGTTTATGTGTCTTTGTTGTGAGCAACAGGGAAAACAAAAGGCAGTGTGTTAATTAGAGTGACATTTCCTCTCAAATATGCGCATTCAGGAAACGCAGCACACCCACACAGACGGATGAGAGCTCACTGGCAGTGAAAATTATTCGAGCGTGTTGGATCTTGCCCACGGACACAGTGGACAAACGCAGATGTGAAGTCATGTGGCTCAGTGTGTGTGTTTCTGTGTGTCCTTCCCTTTTCTTTTTCCCTGCAGAATAACTTCCCTGCCAGCAGTCCTGAGAGGCTGCAGGACCTCAAGTCCACAGTGGACCTCCTCACAAGTATCACCTTCTTCAGAATGAAGGTACACCCCCTCTTTCCACGTTTATCACACATGTTTAGTTTCTTCTGCATTTCATCCACTCTATCTTTTTAAAAAAAAACGTCTGCCTCTTTTTAATTTCCATGTCTTTTTCATTAGGATGACCTTAAGGAAAGTTCTGACAGAATTTGATGAATCAGTGAGCAGGTACGGCTTAACTCTTTTGCCTGTTTTTGTTTGTGCGTTCAGGTTCAGGAGCTTCAGTCTCCACCCAGAGCCAGTCAGGTTGTAAAGGATTGTGTCAAAGCCTGCCTCAACTCCACCTACGAGTACATCTTTAATAACTGCCACGAGCTGTACAGCCGCGAGTACCAAACAGACCCGGTAAGAAGCAAGAACAGCACTAAACTTGGAATGCATTCAAACAAACCATTCAAAGCAGCCTTGTTTTTGTTTTTTTTTACCTCTACTCAAAGAGAGAAAAAGGATTTGTCCTTGTTAGTGTACCTTCCATCCCGCGTGACTGAGTTGTCCTTATTTAATGTGTTAAATGCACTGCAGCTACTCTGTGTGTGCGCGTTTATATCGCTCTTCTGTGTGACGAGTTCTCAGCGTTTTTACTCTCTGGGTAGGCCAGGTTCTTCAAACCAGAACTCGTGCAGCAGAGTTCAACAAAGATATCTGCAGCTAGCTTCAAGCATTCATTAAAACACCCCCTGTGAATTTCAGATAAGCTGTTTTTTTTTTACCTTTGAATAAAACATTTCATCCTGAGGGACGTGGCAATATTTTGCTTAAATCTCTGCAAGATCACTCTTCACACTTTAACCCCTGGGGCTGTCACTAAGGACAACCAGAAACTTGATATGTTTGGGTTTTTTTTTTTATTAAGCTGTTTGAAATGGATATGCTGAATATGTTTGAATTGATGAATTAACATCACACTCAAACTTTCTTTTATTTTGTTAATAAAATGATCATTGACATTTTTTTTGCATGCTTTGGCTCACTAATTACCTCCTCCATTTATGAAGGTAGCGGTGACTTTTTATATTTTTTAACAGGTATCAAATCCCACATTTTCTCCTTAGTTTCTTGTTTTCATCCCTCCCACTGGGTTTGTGCATAAAGGAAGCAGGAACAGACAAGAAAAGAAAATACCTGATTTGCCAAATTAAGATTATTTCCTTATTTCAGAGCCATGATTTAAACAAAAGTCAATTAAATATGCTGTGTGACACAGAGGCATCACCTAACCACTGTTTTATTTGCATATTTATTTGTTTGAACAATGCAGAATCATGTCCTTTTTTGACACAAAAGATGCAAAGTACAGAGCAGTGCATTTCCATTTATAGTGCTCCTCTTTCATTTCTGTTTTTTCAGCTGTATTTTAAAATTTGAGACATCGTTTGAAAAAAATAATTTGCCAAGATCATTTTTTGAGTCACAATCAGAAGGATGGAGGAATTCTAGATCTAGATCGACAAGAAACGTTTAGCGCTTCTAACTTGGGTCTCACGCCCAAGCCGTTTTCTTCCCAACCAAAAAAACATAACTTTTACCTGTGACAACAACACAAACTCCACGGCAGAGGAAACTAAAACCAAACACTTTGTTGGTGAGGGTTGACCAGAGAAAAGTAGCTTGTGAAATTAGGCTTTGTAGGATTTTAAAGACTCAGGCACAAAAGCAAGATGTTTCCTTGTTGACTTCCTTGTTCTATCCCTGCTTCTCAAGGCCAAGCAGGGCGCCGTGCCTCCTGAAGAGCAGGGACCCAGCATCAAGAACCTGGACTTCTGGTCCAAACTCATCACACTTATTGTCTCCATCATAGAGGAGGACAAAAACTCATACACGCCCTGCCTAAACCAGTGTGTATCTAAGTTAATAGTGATACTTTTCAAAGTTTCTGTTCTGTGCTCACGCTGAAAGTAAGATGTCAACACTCTCATTTTCATCGTCACTCTTCTTGTCCATCCAGGTTTCCTCAGGAGCTCAATGTGGGTAAAATAAGTGCTGAAGTGATGTGGAACCTGTTTGCTCAGGATATGAAGTACGCAATGGAAGGTGAGCGTAGATCAAACCTTTTCCTTGTTACATAGATGTTCCTGTGAACAACACTGAAGATACTATAATGCAGCAAATATTCAAAGGCTTGGGTTTAAATTGAAAGGTATTGCTTGTTTATGGAATCAAATGTGGAAACATAAACACTGCTGGTAGTTTGTTGGCTTTTATGGCACTTCTCAGTAATTAATGCACAAATTAAAAGCTAAAAAGGCCAACTGAAGTGTAGTTATTGCCTCATAGATCATACTCAGAATTATTATGAATTTGTGTTATTCCACACACACAGTCAAGCCGTGTCTTTTAAGGTATTATATTATAAATTCATCTGATCCACACTAAATATTTTACATAATTGATTCTAATTGTGCTGTATGGTTCACATGCTAACTTTAATAATAAAAATAGAAGTGAAACAAAGACAATACAATACATAAATATTATTAAATTATTATTATTATTGTTATTATAAAAATCTTAAGCCACTTTTTATATTTTTAACCGAAAGGTCAAACTGTTTTGTATTTTTAAGGTGTGTTTTAAAAGTTTTGTCAAATTTTAGGAAGAGGTCTTTGATAGTTTTGGCTGTTTTGTCATTCATTTTCAATACAGTCATTGTATTTGATCCTTTCAAATAAATGAGTTTAACTTGCCTGGTAACTTAGACACCTAACACTGACCTATAAATAACTCGAGAGATAAAACATTGCTATGTTGATATACAACATACTTCATAACAAAAAGACGAAAACAACCAAAAATAAAATGGTCGGGTATAAGGACTGCACTCAAGCAAATGCCTGAAAGAAACTTTTTGACAACCTTATATATTTGACTACCTTATAAACAAAAATGGTTCCTCTGAAGCAAAAAACAAAAAGGTAAAACTGACTGTAGACATTTGCACAGTAAAACCAGTCAAGTTTGTCACCTATTTTGTAAAACGCATTATAAAAATCTGCTTGCATATTTAAAATGATCTATTATATTCAACGTGACGACGTCGAATCTTTGGTCGCTGGATGTAGGCGCCTTACAAATAAACACGTCGTGGGTTTTTGTTTTTGTCTTTTTCAGAGCATGAAAAAAATCGCTTGTGCAAGAGCGCAGATTACATGAATCTGCACTTCAAGGTGAAGTGGCTCTACAACGAGTACTGTAAAGACCTGCCCTTCTTCAAGAGCAGAGTGCCTGAATACCCTGCGTGAGGAAACATGTTGCTATGCAAAAGCAGGCACACATCTTAACAAAAGACAACAAGATTATAAAAAAAAAAATGTTTTAATGTTGGGATTGCAGTTGGTTGATATTCAACTCGTAACACTTTGCAGGTGGTTTGAGCCTTTTGTCATCCAGTGGCTGGACGAAAATGAGGAAGTTTCTCGCGACTTCCTGCACGGTGCTTTGGAAAGAGACAAAAAGGACGGGGTAAAAGTTTCCAGTTCTTTTTCTGTTTCTTTCCCCTTTAGTCCTCTGAAGATATGCTCAGTCACTGCTGTTGCTGCAGGCAGAGTTACTGTAATCCATTCTTTGGATCTCATCCTAACTCAGAGTTATCATTCAACGTTTCACCCTCCCTCCCTCCGCTCTGCCTGCCTCGTCCTACCCCCCGCCTCTCCTGGCTGCTTTAAACATAAAAGTGTCCACAGCTGCAGCACAGAGGAGGGCTATTCTTTAAAAAAAAGAAACAGGGCTGGCTTAGACTTTCATGTGCTTAAAGAGGAAGATAGCTGTGTTGCAGCAGGACATTGTGAATAATGACCTTAATCCATCCTTACTCATTATCCAGACTCCCCCTGGGTTACACCTACACACTCACCTCCTGTCAGTTAGGACCCAGGTGCAAAGCAGTACTCATTTACAAAAAGACAGACAGGAGCGTCCCACCTGTCACTGGATGCCCATCCAGCTGTGTGTTTGGCTGCTCAGCTCAAGACTGGACACACGGCGACAGACTAATGACTCCTCTTTATCATCTTAGCCGGGCAAAGATGTTTAGTTCACCTGTTTTAATCCCAGCGTTTTTCTGCTGCACTTTATAATTGTTTCTCTGTAATTTGATCCCCTTATATGTTTTTTCCTCTTCCCAAGTTTTTAATCTGTCGGCACGTTTTCTGCCCTGCAGTTCCAGGTCACGTCAGAACATGCTCTTTTCTCTTGTTCGGTGGTGGACGTGTTTTCCCAGCTCAACCAGAGCTTTGAGATCATCAGGAAGTTAGAGTGCCCAGATCCACAGATTGTGGGACACTACATGAAGAGATTTGCCAAGGTACATTTAATTCAACAATTTCAGCCTAATGTGTTACTCGCAAAATCAAAATTACTCAAAGCAGTGCTCATATGCTCCTATTTTTTTTTTAATTTCCAGACCATCAGCAACGTTCTTTTGTCTTATGCTGATATCATCTCTAAGTTGTTTGCCAACTATGTCACCATGGAGAAAGTGGTAAGTGTCACGGTGAGGCTGTATATGTGTTTGAGATAAAACATTGTGTTTCAGTTGTTTACAGCATAACCCTTTTTTAATCAGCTCATAGGTTCAGATGTGTATATGTGATTTATTTTCAGCCCTGCATCCTGATTAATAACATCCAACAGCTGAGGGTTCAGTTGGAGAAGATGTTTGAAGCCATGGGGGGAAAGGACGTGAGTGATTCTGCTCTTGAAGTCAATATCTTGTTTGTGTTGAGTGTTTTTACCTTTTTCGGTTTTTCCTCTGCCACTGGAGTCTTAGGAAATCCCTCAGCTGCTCATGGCTCTAGTTTTGTGCAGCATATTATTTTAGTTTTTTTTTTTTTTACACAGATCACTGGTTCATAGCTCTTAATTCCACTAAATATGCCTGGCTGTTTCTTGGTTTAGCTGTGCGTGGAGGCCAGTGACATCCTAAAGGATCTGCAGGTTAAGCTCAACAACGTCATGGACGATCTGAGCAGAGTCTTTGCCGTCAGGTAAAAACAAAATCCACTCAAACACATTCATTCCTGATGATACACAAAGCAGATCTCTCTGGTACGTATTTCACAACGAGCTTCCTCTTTTCCTGGCCAGTTTCCAGCCTCATATTGAGGAGAATGTGAAGCAGATGGGCGACATCTTGGCTCAGGTGAAGGGGACGTCAAATGTAGGAAATGCCAGCAGTGTGGCTCAAGATGCTGACAACGTCCTGCAGCCAATCATGGAGTTCTTGGACAGCAAGTAAGACAATGTGGACTTTTAACTGATTCTGTTTTTGTTGGTGAGGTTTAAGTGTAGAATTCCACCTGAAAAAAAGTCAAAAATAGTGATCAATACACAGAATATGTGACATTTTTGCAACAAGTTTTTATACAATTCCACTGACAACTCAAGATTATGACAAGCCGATATGTGTGCATGAATTCCAGCATTTATTTCCTTTTATTGGTTGTGTTTTTGGCGGGGAGGTGGGAGGGCGAGCTAAGGGGGGATTTGAGTGTTTGTTTCTCTCTTGCGCTAAAAAATTGTACCTCCCCTTCATTTTGTCTCGCTGTCCTCTGCCAGCCTGTCTCTGTTTGCTAAGATCTGTGAGAAGACTGTGCTGAAACGTGTGCTGAAGGAGCTGTGGAAGCTGGTGATGAACACCATGGAGAAAACCATCGTTCTGCCGCCCCTCACAGACCAAACGGTGAGAGCCGAGTCATACAAACGCACGCAAAATGACCAGTGAGCTGCAAATTTATATAGTCACTAAAAACCAACCGGACCCACAACGGATGCAAACACTGAGACCTGCTTAATGTTTCCCATGTGGATAAATATGGTCATATGCACACCATTAATAGATTTTTTTTTTTTTTTTTTTTTAGTATTATTGCTAATCAGAACTGCAGCACAAGAACACCATGCACGCATGAGCCCACACACTCACAGCAGACATGCGAGTGCACACCTCGAACTGCCAAGGAGCATTAAATACAAAAACAGATGAAGGAGGTGAAGAATGAGGAGAAAGAAAATAGAGGCAGATACTTTGTGTTTGCTGCGTTTCAACATATCTTTATATAAACAAAAGATCTAACCGCTTCTGCTTTCCATCCACATGCCATCTGATCCTCTTCTCAGCCCCTACGCACGATATATTTAACGTTGCCCCCGGTGCCTTCGTTCATCCAACCAGTCGAGATGAGTTTGTTTAATTAAAAGCTTAAGGAAAATGGATTGCACCATATCATTTCAACATCAGCTCATGGCTGCTCTCCAGTATGTCACCCAGCAGTTGTTTGGAAAGATTCCTGCTTTATGACTAACTCACAACAGAGTGGCATAAATTTCTTTGCCCAAAGGATCTGGCCTATTTCCAAAAAAGACTCATACATTATGGAAAGCAGCCTCTCCTTTTTTCCCCCTTTTTTTTTTTTTGCTTCGTTTTTGATATCAATGTTTTTTTTTATGTTTGGTTATGACCTAAAGAGCCTCATATCACTAATTAAAAAAGTGAACCTGTCTAGTTCTTTTACACAGTATTGCAACAACTGGTTGTAATACTAGCATGTAGCTTTTCCAGTTGAGTTCACTGAATATAGTCTTTCCAAGTGGTTTCATTGAAAGGACATAAATGAAATTAGTGAAATCAAACAGTTGCCAAAATTTGATTTTAGAACATCTAACCAGTGTTGCTGTAAATTTTCCTGGAGCCCAAATTTGTGTCTATGATTGATGTGGGGCTTTTTGCAGCTTGACTGACCCTTCTCTCTGGTTGTTGTTGTGAATATTATTACATCCTGCTCCGCTCTTCTTCCACAGATGATTGTAAGTACAGCACTCCTGTGTCTCTGTCTGTCTGTCAGTGATCGATTCTCTGCTATGCGTGGCTGCCCCTGTCCCCCTCCTCGTTTTGTACTCCTCATCTAAACGCTCCCGCTCTGATCTGTCCCATCGCTCGTCTCTCTCCTCCAACTCTGTCTCTTGGTTGAGATGACAGAAGCATGGTGCATTCCCTAAATCTTTCTGATAGGTCCCAGGCTCCCTGCAGTAACCGTGACCAGTCAGTATCCCCTTCCCTTTTCTTTTCTTCCTGAGGACTCGCCTCAAAACAGGAAGTGGTTCTTTTTCTGTGGCGCCTCATGTTGCCTTGTTTCCTTTTTGTTCCTGGGTCTCTGGTGGGGTGACTCTGACATCTCAGTAGCTTCATATTGTGTCTTTTACTCTTTGCCCACTTTAATCCTCTCCACACACCTCTCCTTATCTCTTCCACTTGTTTAAACGTCACCCCGCCCCTCCTACCTGTTACTGTGGATTTGTCGCTTGCATCTGATCTTTCCCAACACCCCAGTCTCCTCTCAGTAGACTGTGCAACACTGTATTGCACTGTATGTGTCTGCAGACCCGTCATGTTGGTCTGTCCTGGTTTGGTTTTATGTTTCTTTGTAATAATAACTGTCATCAAACATGCTCAGAGTGTTATTTCTTGAGAGTTCTTTTGTCCAGAATGTCTTAAAGCTCTACGTATTTGCTTCATGTTGCTGTTGTTTTATCTTTAAATAGTAGTTTGTTTCATATTGTTCTTGACGCCATCAGAATTTTCCTACACGTTTGAATTAATCATAGTTTGTTTTGTTTTTTTCTCGTGAGTTCTGGTATACCTGGTGTCTGCTGATTAAAATATAAAGGAAGAATATTACTATTATTAAAAAGAAGTTTTATCAAAAACAGTTTGGACAGAAGTTTCTGCATAGAGCTTTAATGCATTTTTTTCAGAGTTATTTGATTAAAAAAAAAACCAACAACAATTAAACATTTGAATGAATAGCATTTCTCACCAAGAGTAATGAAGGTTTGTAACGCTCTCCTGTCTGTACACTGAATCTTCAACTACACCTAATCTTGTTTCAAGCCTGACAACATAGAAAATGAACGTATCTAGACTGCGAAGTAATTAAAAAAATATAGCTGCTAAAAGAACATTTCACAGCTCATTAAAGTTACGCAAAATTCAGAATCTTGCATAAATGTGTTCTTGCATGTATTTGACTGACAGACACAGAGACGGTCCCTCTGGTTCTGACAGACAAGCTCGCATTTTTATCTTCAGAGCAGCTTTATTCAAATCATTGTGTGTCTTTCTTCCAGTGGGAATAATGTCCATCTGGCCAGAGCTATATAAGAGTTTCTGCTGCTAACATTGTCTGGCCTTGAGCTCCATTTTTACTATTTCTCTTTTTTTTATTATTATTTTGCTACCGACATGTTGGGGAAAAAAAAGGTTACATTTGGCTTTTTTTATGCCTAAAATGGATTTTTGTTCCTGTTTCACTTGTTACTTTTAGACACCCTGTGAGCTAAATGTAAGCAGCTTGGCACCAATCAGACCCCACTGCACAATGATTGTTTAACTATGAAGTATCTGGGTAAAAACAATTACAACAGGTGAGCAGAGTCAACGCAAATACGGCGTCAACGTCAATATATTTTAATCCTGTCATCATCACTCGTGTACTTTGCCATCCAGTATTTGCCAAGCTTTTTTTTTTTTTTTTTTTTTGCACAATTTCAGAATTCAGAACATGTTGTTGCTTTAGAGAACCAAACAGTTACGTTACAAAACAAAAAGGGAACATCTCTGGCCACAATGACTGTCCTTTTGTCAACATTTTGCAAAGAAACATTCACATTTTTAGCACACACTTACCTAGCAAGACATCAGGGACTGGCCATTGCTTCAAGTATTAACCCCGTGCTCTCTTTCCAGGGGAGGCTGAAGAGTGCTTCTCACAGTGATGTAAGGACCAAACCCCTTTAGATCAATGTGTCTTGTCTCTCTCCTCTATGTCTTCTCACTGTGTCTCTGTCTCTCAGTTCCCCAGTCAGATAAAGCTGCGGGAAAAAAAAGAAAAAATTCTACGCTTTTTATATATATATTTGTACACCATTTAATTACCTTTTCTACGTGGTATAAAAATACTAGATTCTGCACTCCTAGCCTATCTACAGGTCATACACAGGACTTGCAACAAACCACATATTGAGAAAATCAACATACTTAATTCAGTATGTATTTATTCTTTTTATTATAACAGTCAAATTTAAGATACAGAGATAAAGTCGCGGCTTTAGGCCAGTTTATTTATTTATCCACTAATCGGTGAGGCAGCAAATTTGACATGAGACAGCCTCTGCAACAAAATACACATTTTTTTAGCAGCAGCAGAAGAGAAAAGCTGCAACTGAGCCTGCCATGGAGCAGGGGGCAAAATAAAAGTTCTGTTCCCTCAGTTTTGGAAACATTGTGCATAGATTTGCAACCCCTTTGCCGTCTCTGTGCGGCAGGTGTTGAGCTTTGCTTTTGGTGTGAAGGCAAGGAGGTGGATATAAATGAAGACTCAGAAGTAAAGTTAAATGTTTAGGGCCCATCTACATATTACAGCATTTAGCTATGTTAAATAACATCAATAGTATTGTCTGTGGTTTCACAATAATCACATCAGACATTTATGTTTCCTGTTAATATCATACTACAGTTCAATTAGAAACATGCACATTTGTATTATTTTTTAGAATTTTAATCCTCTTCTTAATTTATTGGCGTTTCCTAAAAGCTCATCCAGCTCAGAGTATGGCCTGTTTTGATTAAAGTTAGGCTGTAGTTTATTATCTGCTTTTCCGCTTTTGAGCTAAGGAGATGTTTGTAGTTTCAAAAATTTTTTTTTTTTTTAGACGTTATTGATCCTGGAAGTAAAAGTTTGATCAACATTTCAACTTAACTGTACCCGAACAATGATCTAATACAGAAGGTCTGTTAGCTTATCTGTGCGGACTGATTTTTTTAAACTGAGGGAACAATTTTATTTTATATTTTACCTTTGTTTTATTTCTACGCCTGGCAGGCTCCATGACCGACATCCCTAACACAAAGAGAGAAGTCTTGGTGTCCTGGGAATGTCAGCTACAGAACCGAAAAAAAAGTTAATAGAAACAGGTTTAAACAAATAGCAAAAATAACTTGTGTTGCTCTGCTTTTAATGTCTTGCTGCATTTTAAAACCTGTAATCTGTTGCAGCTTCACATAGTATAACCTAAAATCATATTTTAAAACATATATTTTAAATCTAATCTGAAAAAAAAAGATGGCTGTCTGCAGCACTTTCAGTGATTTTTCTCATTCCTGAGTATATTAAAGTCTTGCTCACATCACAGTATAACTACTAAAGCTGCTATGAAACTGTGTGTTTGTGTGTGTATGCATGTTCTTCACTGCACAAATATGTATACTTTCCTTCTTTCATTATCAGCTGAGCCATTTTCCCTTCTCTTTGTACTGAAATGTCTAACTGTGTGTGTGTGTTTGTGCTACAGAGTGTAATGTTGTGGAGTGAATAAAACACAGATTAATGTGATAGCAGCTCTTGGAGGTAAAAAAGTACCATGACATCTATAAAGCATCTTAGAGCCACTGTTTATGAGTGTCTGTGTGTGTGTGTGTGTGTTTGTCAGAAACGTTGCCGTCCTTTTGTGTGACACTAAGCCGTTACAGTGCTGTTTGGTCACGATAATAACAATGCTCTTTATCTACCTCTCTGCTTCCTCTTCGCCTGCCTTTCTGCTTCTTTTTCAGGGCACTCAGCTCATCTTCAACGCTGCCAAGGAGCTCGGACAGCTGTCGAAGCTGAAGGTACAGTATGTTTCTACACGGTTATCATCTTTGAGCCTTTCCCCACAGCTTCAAACCAAGACTATAATCTCCTAGTGAATGCAATGCTTATCAATGAAGAGATTAGTCATTGTGTTTTGTTTCTCTCCTGTTCAGGAGCATATGGTTCGTGAAGAGGCCAAAGCTTTAACACCCAAGCAGTGTGCCGTGATTGAGCTGGCTCTAGACACCATCAAGGTGAAGATTATGTTTTCTGTTATTAAAAATATATATGGTTTGTACATGAGGTATACGAAGCAAATTCTTCTAGTAATAAAACAAGAGCTTGTTTGTTTCATGTGTGGAAATTCATCACCCATCAGTCTTAAAATCTAAAGTTTAATCCAAGACCCTTTTTCACATCTCTTCTACAGAATAACACAACTCCCAACATGTCACTGAGACTATTCAGGGTTTAGAGCCATGCAGGAGCTCGAACCAAGCTGTGACTGAACACATATTTAACTCATTTTCCAGAGTCTTTATGGAGTTTGATTATCAAATCTGAAATTTCGAGCAATTTGTGCAGCAAAGACAGAAACTATAGTTTGGTCACAATAAAGACAATCGTTTTTTTTTTTTTAGAGCTGCAGCTTCCAATCATTTTCTCATGTCAAGCTTGTTAGTTAGAAAAAAGGACATTCTGAGCGTGGCGTTTTAAATTTACAGATGGAAAAACGTTCCAGTCGGATGTGGTAAATTAGTGAGAATTACTCTCAAATTTGCCAGAAATAAAGCTTAAATGTTGTCAGATATTACACTGATTTACATGAGAAAGCAAATACAACGTGGATCAACATCTTCACACCTGCCTCTTGCTGTGATTGCACTGGTTGGAATTGGGATTGAAATAATAATATAATAATAATAAAAACAAACAAAGGTCTGATTTGTCTATCTGCCTCTTTGGATGTTAGCAATATTTCCATGCTGGTGGTGTGGGCCTGAAGAAGACCTTCCTGGAGAAGAGTCCGGACCTCCAGTCTCTCCACTACGCCCTGTCCCTCTACACACAGGCCACTGATAAACTCATCAGGACTTTTGTCCAGTCACAGAACGCCCAAGGTGAACTAATGGTTTTACTCTGTCAAACTCCTCCTTTTGTGTCTTTTTAATGTTTCTGTTTTTTAGTATCTTTATTCCTAGTGTGAACTTTATTTTCTATTTTACATTATTGTTTGGTGTAGATTAGTAGTGTCCTATTTCTCTGCTTTGGCATTATGGTTTTCATTTTGTAGAGCAAAAAAGACAAGTGGCAGTATTTTCTCACTGAGTCTTTTGGTAGTCAGCCGGCAAGATGTACAGAAATTGTTCTTTGAACTGATCCGACAGCTTTTTGGCGTGAAAAGAAAAATCCACCCCTTCTCTTTGCTCGCCCTTTGATTTGGTTGCTCAGTCTTCGTCTCACCGTCAGATAGCCGCACGACGGCTGTCATCTTTTCGTGGAAGTGTTGATGCTGACACGTTGTCCCTGAGCACCCCTGGAAGGGATGCCGTTTCAGTGGATGAATGTTTAAACTTTAATTAGGCAAAATGCCACGTGGGTTTTTAAAGCCTAGATAAAAACAAAAAAAAAAAGCTTTAAAACTGCATCTTTGTAAAAGCTTTCATGTTAATAAGGCAATTTCTGTGCTGCTTATTTTAAGAGTAGTAAAAAAAAAAAATGAGCAAAGATTCAGTTTCCCTTCGTTTTAGTGAAAATGTTTTTAAATGTTGGTCTGTTTTTTCTACACTGTAATTCAACCCCTGCAAACCTCACATTTCTACGTCTCTCTCCTTTCTCCGTCTACTCCCTCCTCCTGCCCCGCCTGTGGGCCAGTGTTCGGCGGGAAGGGGGTGAGATTCACCACTAGTGAGGATGTTTACCCAGAAAAGGGTATGTGGCACTCAGACTTAGAGCCTGAGACACCCAGGACTACCGGAAAACCTCCAGACCAAAGCCCAGCCCCTTCCACCTTCCACCCTCAACCCTCCATATGCATCCTGACACCCCCTCCCCTGCCTGCTTAAACTCATCCCAACAGACAAATCCAATGCACAAACTGAGCACACACTTTCTGTCCCGACACACGTGCCAGGCACAGCAATGAGAACTTTATGCATTCATGCATGAAACGTACACACTGATGTCTGTATGTACTCAGCTGCACAGAATACATACGCCGTGATCAGTATGTATGAGCAGACACTAAAGCATGATGCGCGGACATCAGTGAAAAATAATGAACATGCATTAAAGTGTGGAGGAATTCTGATGCAGCATGATGTCATCAAGAAAGGCCGCAGGGCCAAGTGAGTACAAGAGTGTGTGTGTGCAGGCGAGTGAGTGACTGTGACTTCCTTTAAGCTTGTGGAGGTGAAAGCATCCAGTATTATGTTTCCACTTCGAGGATCACAGCGGGATTCCCTTTTCTTCAGCATAACAGCCCCTCCTCCTGTGTCGAAAGTAAAAAAACGCTGATGAAGACTAGTCAGGGTCTATTGTTAGGAACATGATGGCTGTTGGCTCATTTTGTCTGGGAGGGCTCTCTGCCCTTGCCTGCTCTGTCATCACACACACACACACCCAGACACACACACACACACACCCACACAGCTTCTGCATGCAGCGATGAGAAAGGATGCTCTAGTCATCTGAGCCAATCAGAAATACTCCCTCAGGTTAGGTGATCTGATTTCTGTCACTCTACATCAGGATAAAAAGAAAGATGTCACATTGTCACTTACAGCTGATTAACACACACACACACACACACAGTTTACCTACATTTGTGTGTCTTATTTTAAGCCTTGATGATCATTTGATGCAACACAACTCAGATGGACAGCTGAGTGTAAAATGCTTTGGGATCCAGCAAAAGGATAAATAAAACTATCTGTTACAAGAGCTGTTCTTCCCTTTGGAAAGAGCCTAAAGAGAAAAAGGTGGAAAATAAGAGGGGAAAGCTTTTTCCCCTGATTTTTTTTTTGTCTTTTTGTGTGAATTTGTGTGGTCTGTTAGCTTAAGGAAATTAATTCTTCTCTCATGAATTAAAAAAAAAAAAACCCTGAGAAGTGGAGGTTTTTTTTTTTTTTGTCCCATAGATTATCTTGACCGATTAAAGCATAAAAGTTCCAATGAGACTTGCTCCATTTAGATCAGAGGTCCCCAATCCTGGTCCTCGAGGGCCACTGTCCTGCATGTTTTAGATGTTTCTCTGCTTTGACAC
>JAOXNZ010000117.1:14841886-14852070 GCA_028566095.1 Kryptolebias brasiliensis | reverse complement strand
TGGGACTGAAGAGAGCCTGGCAGATAGACTGATCTCTAATCTGAATCAGGTGTACAAAGCTGTCCAAACCATATCTGGTTGTTCTTATTGAGGGTTTGAAGCTCCTGATACTACAGTCCGACTGTGTTTCTGCTGCCAATAAAACATGTAAAAAAAAAAAAAAAGAAAGAAAGAAAAGAGCTTTAGGTGTTTTTGAGTTTTATTCATTTGAACAAGTTAGTGCTGCCAACGATCAGTGATTCAGCAAGCTGAGAGTTAATTTTGCTAAAACGTGTCAATATTTGCATCCAGTTTTTCAGGCTCTGCGTAGAAAGGAGATCTTGAGGCAGTCTGGGATGACTAATGCTTCAGCGCTGATGGCGGGCGGAGGCGAGTGGGGGAATGTGACAGGAAACACTCTCCTCACATCCATGAGGAGCTGCGGAGGCTGACTGTCAGAGACGCCTCTCAGAAGTTCCTGGAAATAGGAAAAGCGGAGAACGCCGACATGAAACCTGCAGCTTTAAAACCGATCAATGTGTTCCTGCTTTACAGCTGCAGACGGTACCTGGACCGAGCGGATGAAATTCAGAGAGACTTTTTCATCAAGATCACTGTGTGGGCTGTAGACAGTCAGAATCTTTACAATCTGTCGAGGAAAAAAAAACAAACAAACAAAATGATAAATATATTAAATTAAAGGCCTAACACTTTTTGAAAAAAATGCACATCGTTTGTTGCCCTTTCATGCCAGAGAAATGACAGTTGGAGCCGTTTTTGGTCAAACCTTGAAAATAATAATATGCGACATCACAAGATGTCCCGCTCGGAGTATATGTCGTGCGTGACACCGGCTACTACCACATCAAACTCTAGCTCGGTATCTGTTAAACTGACGGAGTTGTAGCCATTTTTCCGTTGGCCAATGCCAGTTAACTGCGGCAGCCATCTTGAACTGGATTGAACTCCAAAAGTTAATTATTCGTAGATGTACGTCCAATGGTCACTTCCTGCAAGTTACATACAATTTGTCTAGAGGTTCATGAGATATTCTGGTGACAGACAGACACACGCTCACACAGACAGGTCAAAACACTGTTGCTTGCCTGTCACTTTTCCTTCAGGTTTAACCCAGAATTAACCAAACGGTCCCACCTGTTTGCTGGAGAGGGCGGTGCAGGTCTGAACTATGGCCTGAGCGTCGGCGTCAGTCTTCTTCCCCACCTGCAGCAGCTGAGTCGCCTGGATGAGGGGCTCCAGCGTGGCCACGGCACCCCCTGCCTGCAGACCCCGGTTCCGCAGGCACTCCTCCAGCAGGCTCACGTTGTAGCTGAAACAAGGCAAAGAAAAACACGTGCTTACAGCAACATAAAAACAAAAAAGAATATAAGAGCAACAAACACTGTTACACATCACACGCATGACCCATTATTTTCCTGTTACTCTTTGAAAAATTGATTGAACCAGTGCTCAAAAACTCAGATTTAATAGGTGCATAAATTCTTTTTATGCGAGCGCGTTTCTACCGTATTTGCATGCCACGGCTCCAGCTGCACATGTCCTTCCTCAGCAGCAGGTTGTTGAGAGCGCAGGCGCAGATGAAGTGGCTGAGCTGCCTGAAGGCCTGCTCAGTCAGACTGTGGGACAGAGACTGCTGAGTCAGCGCGGTGTGAAGGGCTTCGAGCTCCCTCAACACAGGCGCCATGGTGGGGGCGTCCCCTCCCATTGGCCTGGGGTTCGAGCCCGCTCGCTTCCTGGATACTCCCAGTTTCACCGCTGAGCCGGACAGACCTGCGATGGTCTCGCTCTCCAGCAGGGCTGGGACTGAGGAGGAGGAGGAGGAGGAGGAAGACGTAACTCGCAGAGAAGAGAAGCTTTCTTTACAAGCATCCGTATCGTGGCTGACGAATGGGGTACCTATGAGTTTCTGTAGGCGCGTCTCTGTGATGAAGAGGAGCTGCTGATAGCCCTGGATGCACAGGTCACTCAGGGTGCGGATCAAGGTGCTCAGGTCAAAGGTCAAAGGAACCAGTTCATCTGAGTCATGGCTCTGAAAACGAGTCAGACATTTTTAAAAGAACCAAAAATGCCAACTCTAAGATGATCTCTGTCCAGGGTTCCTACAGCTTCCATTTCAAAATTCCAAACTTCTCCAGACTCATATTTTCAGACTTTTTATCCACCTTTGAGTCATTTTAACAAAACATCTGTAAATTTACTGTAATTTAACATGTTTGCACAATAGTGCTGATTTTTATCTGTATGCTTATTGGATTTATTGGATGTGGGAATTTTCTTTGGCTTTCCAATGTATCTTATTAGGATAAATAAATTACTTTTTTTTCCATTTAAATATTGTTCTGTTTTATTTCAACTTTTAACAAACCATGACATAAGTTATTTTGTCTAGGCAAAATACTTTTTGATCAGAATCTTACCAATTTTCATCTTCTTAACATGTAAATCTGATTTTTTTTTTTTTCTGTTCACTTGAGTTTTGTCCCAAACTATTAATGTTGTTTCCTTTTTTATTGATGACATTACAAACCGTGTTATCTCACAACAAAGAACGATTTACGTTCCCCATTTCTTTTTACAGAAAGTGTCGCCCTCAGTGGTATATGGTCCAAACTGTGTTCATTATTTACACACACTTGATGGGAACATTACCCTGGTTGTTGAAGCAAATGTTTAAAAAAAAAAAAAGAAAGCTGATTTTTAGGTTTTAGAAGGTGGAAACGTGCTATAAATAAATTTCAAACTTTTCAAGACTGTAAGACCCCAGTCTATCAATAACATGTCAACAGTAAAGAAAGTTTACCTGTTTTGGGGAGTGTTGGACCAACAGGTCGTGCAGCAGACAAACGTTTTTCAGCCACAGCGCAGTCATATCTAAGTCATTAACATGTTTCTGCAGAGACAGAATATTTTTTAAAAGTCACTGACACTGAAAACAACCGACATAACAGAAATCATAATCTCTCTAGGATTGCCTAAGTCTTTGTTTTTCTTAAAAATCTACCGGACAGGACCTTTGACTGTTAAATAATAATACTGAATGAAGCTCGGAGCTCAGGTTACCTTCATAGCAGCCTTCATGGCGGTGACGGCAGCGCTGCAGAGCGAGCGAGCTCGGCCTTGGTCGCCGCCGCAGTCGGCCTGACGGACGCACAGGAAGAGGACGCTGGCCGGCAGACCGGGAGGCAGAGACAGAGCGACGTCCGCTCGGATGTCTAAAGGACAGAAGGTGGCGTTTCCGGTAATTCCAGGAAAATGGCAAAACTTTTTTTCACAAACCAGCAGTAAACTGTAATTCACAGTGGATGTACAGTAACGTGGGGGTAAAGACTGTTAGTGGAACTCGTTTGGATAAAATATATCACCTGTGATGAGGTTCTTGATGAGTTTGGGTTCATCTCTTTTCCTACACTCCAACAAGCTGCTGACTGCTGCTGGTTTCAGCTGAGGCGGGCAGGAAGCCTCTGTGGTCAAAGCTGATGGGAAAACTAGAAAGAGAACGCACCCCAACATAAGCCTGATGTAAATGTAGGAATTATCCCACGAATGTGGATGTGTTGAACCCAACCCCACGGGAGCGCGACCTGCCATAGAAGTTCCTCGATCTATGCAGGATTCAGGCTCACCGTGAGACAGGAGGCGTCTGAGCGACACTGTGGTTTTTAGCTCCTTCAGCTCCCTCCTCAGCCTCACGCACTCCTGCTCTCTGGCTTCCAGCAGCTCCCAGAGATCCTGTGCATGGGAGACATTTTACAGTATGGACTTTAGAGCCAATTGTGACAGTATAGGAACATCTAGAGATGAAATGTGCAAAAAGTGCTGAAACAACCACCACGAGAGATCGTTAACATCAACTTCCTAGGACCAGAATATAGTTAGTTTTAACGGGAGAAATGAATGCTGGATGCCGGAATTTGCTGAAGAAGCTGAAAATGAGTTTAAAGAAGAAAAACAGAAGCTAAAAGGAGCAGAACAGAAGGTAAAAACAAACTAAAATCACATATTTTAAAAAGCATGAAAGTTGCAAAAAGCAAAAATCATAGCACCCATCTCCTGAACGAGCTGAACGTTTAGATCTAAAAACAGCTGCGTTCTGTATTCAAAGCATGCAGAAGTCGTTAGATTGCAAAAAACAAAAACAAACAAACCCCCCCGCCCCAGGAAACCAGTTGTCTGAATGCTGAATCAATCAAACACAATAAATGGGAACCTGTGTCTGTGCAGCAGAGGAGGAAGCAGAGATGGCCTGGCTGAGCTGGGACCTCAGAGCGCTGAGCTCTTCCTCCCACCGGCTGTGCTGCTGACGGAGCTGACTCTCCAGAAACCTGAACAGATCAAGCCGGATCCCTGTTAGCTCCTGCACACAACACAAACCCGAGCGGCACCACGCTGACAGGTACGAATGAGTGACAGACTGACTTGTTCGCTACTCGAACGGCATCGTAAGCGAGCTCCAAGTCCTCTCTTTTCATCTTCACCGCGGGGTCTTTGGGCACATCCATCTTCTCCATCAGCTGCTCCTGTCGACGGAAACGTGATGACGCAAACCACGTTTCTCTTAGTCTTTATGCAGGCCTCATATTTACTCACCATCTGTGTTTCTGAGCTCCACACTGGGTGTCTCCTCTCGTCGCTGGGAGACGTCACGCTGATCCTCCGTACCGCCTCCGGGGAAGGAAACGCAGAGGGGAAGGGAGACAGGGAGAGTGGGGTGAGAGACTGGGGTGACAGCGGGGTCGAGGAAGGAGAAAGAGGCTCGAAGCTCAAACTCTGGGCGGAGTCGGTCCTCCGGTGGCCTTTGCTACGCTGTGAGCAGAGAACGAAATGTGAAGCAAACGAGCTGAAGTTTTAGAGTCGAACGGTGTCGAAGAGTGGTTCCCCCGGACCTCAGTCAGCAGACTCATCTCCCTGAGGTTGTCGTATCTCTGCTCCAGCCTGGTGAAGTCTTTCAAGAGACCCTGATACTTCATCCTCTCATCGTCCAGAACCGAGCGAAGATCTGCGCTGGCCTGCAGCACAGCCTGATGCACACACTCTGCACAGGCAGAGAGGAAAGAAGAGGCCAGAGACACAAAATAAGATCAAAACCAAAGAGAGAGGAACTCAGACTGGTTGAAAGGCGAAGCCCCACCTTGTTGCGTTTTTTCTTGCTCAAGCAAGCGAGCAGAGACATCCATTTTCTCTATGTAAACATTATCCTTTTCCGTCTGTAGCGCCTGTAACTCCTAAAATAGGGAGACGATAGGATGAGCTTTTAGAATCTGGATCATGTAGGAAATGTTTTCCTCTTTGGTTCGAGGGGCTTTACCTGTGTGAGTCGCAGGATCTCCTGAGCAGCTTTCTCCTCGGCTCTCCTCCTTTCCTCCACCTCCTTCTCACTCACAACTGGACCAGGGGGAAGCTTCTCCCGTTTCTGCTTCTCCAGTTTCCGTACGATGGCCCTCAGAGCCTCCAGCTCGGCGCTGGCAGCCTCTCGTTCCGCACTGAGGGTCTCTCTCAGAGCCGCACTCTGCCTCACCTGTCAGACGCAGAAAGAGCCTCGATAAGCGAATATTAAATGGAACATCCTCTTCTAACCCCAAGCGTTTTTGTTTTGCTCCCTAGCTTTTGACCCCCCTCACCCACCTCCTGGTCCACTCTGAGCTGCAGCTGCATCAGTTTCACCTCCATGCCCTTGTTGAGCTCCCTGTATCTCTCCACTGAGCGGGCCTCGGCCTTCAGCTTCAGCAGCTCCCTCCTGCTGGCCTTGCGGCGCACGCAGCACTGCATGAACACCACCGCCGCACGCACGCGCCCGTACGCCCGCCTCGCCAGCCACCCACGCACTCCTGCCTGGAGCAACACCGCAGCCCTCTCTGCCACCAACTGAGGAGCCAGAATAAGTTTAGCACTCGGATCAGCTCAGGCCATCTGGTTTTCACCGAGTTTGTGCTGACCTGTCTGTACGTGCGGCGTGCCAGCGTTCCCCTGGTGAAGGCTTGGATGGTGACGGTGGCCTGTCGAATCATCAGGAAAAGCTGTCGGACCACCACCATACGGAAGGTCTTCTGGATCACTAAGGCAGCCTTAGTGTAGCGCAGCGTCAGAGCCAAACTACAACCACATGACAAAGATAACAGAATAATACTGGTGCAGCAATCACAGAAACTGTAAATGTTTCAGTAACCGTCGATCTGGCTGGAGAAATTGTGACCCATCCCTCACCACAGAACAGTTTTAACTCTAAGATGTTGATGTTTGTTTTAAGTCGTACACAGTATGTCCTGCTTCAGGTTCTTCCGCAACCTTTCCGTTAAACTTGGATCAGAACTTTGACTTTATGTGTCCGAAACGTTCGTCGTTATTTGACGGAGCAGCTTGTATCTTTAAGGTCACCATTTGTTGGGCTGATGAACATCCACGTCACTTTTTTTATTTCTACAATATAACTAGAACCTTGATCTTTCATTAATCTCAGCTGGTCCACTGCTCGTGGGAAGGTAAAAATATGGCCCTAAATGTTCTTCATTTGTACGCAGCCTCACTGACGGTGGATTGGTGGGGGCCAAACTCTTTCAATAAATAAGTGATTATAAAGAACATAATGTGTAAAGGTGGTCTTGCTGTATATAGTGAGAACCTTTTTTGAAGTTTTTATCTAAAAGTTAAGAAAACAGGACTTGTTCGGGTCCCATTTTTGCAGAGAAGTTCTAATGGGTTCCTTTACATAACGGTAGAATAATAGTGCCACACAGAGAAACAAACATGGATCCTCACCGTCGGGCCAGAGTTCCCCTGCTGTACCTCTGTACGGTTACAGCCGCCCAGCAGATCCTGCCGTATCTGAGCCGTCCCAGCCATCCTTTGACTCGACTTTGGATGATCACAGCAGCCACTCGCAGCCGCTCAGACCTCAGCCGCTCCAGAAGAGCCACCTGACCCGCGCGGAAAAATACCTTGGTCTTCCCAAAGCAGTACTGGTCCGGGTCCGGAACGAGCTGAGGCAGGTTCTGCCTGCACAGAGCCTGGGCCTGGGCCTGGCTCTGAGGCCCCCGAAGCAGAATCCGGTACCTGCTGAAGAACTCCTCATACGTCCATCTGAACAGAAAAAAAAAAAGAAAAAAAAACACAGCTTGATTTTTATACTTTTGAACCCTTTTTGGGAACAACTGAGACCTTTAGGATACTTAACTGTTCTACTAATATGTGGATAAAATCTTGGTCAGGAGTAAGAAGAATGTTTAAATCACCTGGATGGATAACCTGCTGCACTGATACGAATAGTCTCCAGCACTCCACAGGCTCTCAGCTGCTGCACAGTCCTCCTAGGGTCAAACCTAACAAAGATACGATGCGATTAGACACGTTTAAGTCTTACCCAGTAGGACACGTGCACCGACACTTTGCTGAGAGAGCGCGCCGGTTCAAGACTCACATAAAAGGTTCTTTGAGATCGTTGGGTTTAATACAGCGGACGTAGTGAGGGGTGGTGCTGTTAAGAGTGTCCATTAACCTCTGTAAGGACTGACGGAACTGACGAGAAAGAAGCAGCACGAGCCGGATGAGACAAAGTCAAACTAAATCTTGTGAAAAGGAAAAGATAACGAGTCTCACCTGGAAGCCTACAGTGAGTTTATGCTCTCTGGTTGCTCTTTTCCCTGAACGGACGCTCCCATTGGCTATGTTAGGCGTGTTTCCCTGCAGCTGGAACAACTCAGCCACCAGCTCAGACTGATACACACACACACACACACACACACACACACACAGCTCAGTGTTACGCGCTTAGAAATTAGACCTAAATGTCTGCATTTTAGATTTAGCGCATATCTACCTGACTCGCTTTGAGAATGTTAATGAGCTCCTCGAAGACTGTGTCTCGATTTTTGTCCAGAAAGCCAGAGCATTCATACTGCACCTGATTCAGGGGGGTGGGGGTTGTGTGACATACAGGGGAAAAATTACAAGTTTCTTTCATTTGGATTGAAATAGGAGCTCACTTACCGTGTCAGCAAAGTGCAGAATGATGAAGGCGCTGTTAGACATGCGGGGTTTCCTGAAGTGAGGATGCGGCTTACTGGTCAGGTGTTGGTCGAACAGTTTGAGGACCCAGCTCTCATCCGAACCTTTCGGCATCTGTAAGAAAACACACACACACACACACATATTGCCACATATAACCCGGCGAGCTGAAGTTTAAAAATTATCGAGCATGCAACAGAAAGAGCCAAACTAAATAAAAAAAAAACAGATGAGCTCCGCAAAAGAGACCGACCCTGCACTCTTCGTCCAACAGGTCAAACATTCCCAGCTGGCCCTCGAGGAGGTTGATGCACCGCTGATTGTCGCTGAATTCGATCCTGTTCCAGGCCAGCTCCTCCCGCACGTACTCCTCCTGCTCCAAGTGGAACACGTGCTTCACATGAAAACAAAACACACACACACTTAGCCAACTTAAAAAAGAAAAAAAGGTGGGCTTTGCATGAAATACAACGTGATCCTCCTCCTCCTCCTTCTCCCTCTCTGGTCAAGGGAAATCTGTCTGGGTGCTCAAGAGTTGAGTTTTTGTGCACTCGTCTTACTGCATGTGGGTGTTAAATTGTTTATTAACAACAAAAACATATACTTCTCACACAGTGACTGCTGCTGCTGCTGGAAAAACATATACTTAAGTTAACAAAATGAAGCATAAATGGAAAAATAATCTGGAAAAAAAGGGCAACTTTTTAATAGTATTAAGGATAACAATCAGCAGAATAATCATGACCACATTCAACTGAGTGAAGAACCATAGCACTCTGTGCAATCAGTGAGCACTTAGAGTATGTGTTGGAGATGACTCTCAGCTACTACCATACCAAATGTTAGCGCAATATCTGTAAAATTGACTGAATCATAGTCCTTTTTGCTAGCTGTGGCGGACATCTTGAGTCGAGTTGGCTCCAAAGGTTTATCCAGCTGCAGATGCACCTCCAATGATTGTTTTCTGAGGGTTTCATTAAAATCTTTCCACAGGTTCGTGAGAGATTTTGCTAAAAGACAGACAAATCAACAGACACACAGAGACGGGCGACTACATGATCGCCCACCGTTCATGGTGCGTGAGCCAGAAAACCTTCGAAAAGCCACGTGAAAAGTGACCATCTATAATTCAGATATTCACGTATAAGCTTCAGAGAACGAAAAAGAATAAAGAATTAAACCGCAAGTCAGTTATTTTGTTAACAAAACAGCAGAATCATAATCACGATAAAGACAACGGAATGCATAAAACTATTTTCAGTATCAACAAATATATGAAGGTTTGGTTTTAAAACAATTTACTGTGTTTCTAACAATTCAGGCGAATAAAAACGTGTAAAAACGGCTGCAAGACCGTTGGATTATTAACAAAATTAACTATATACTGACTGCATTTTATTTGACATGCGTTATATTTCTAAAAAGGTCTGACTTGTATCATTTTTATTTTATGGCTCTTTCGCGTCAAAACCAAACTCACCCGGTTAAACTGCTGCTGGAGCTTCTCGTTTGCATAATTTATACAGAACTGTTCAAAACTGTTCCACTCGAAGGTCTCAAACCTGCTCCGAGAAAGAGAAGACGGGTCAAGATGAGTTTGAAGCCACACAGTAAGATTTTCACTGAAGCTCCTCGCTCACCCGTAGATATCCAGCACCCCTATGAAGGATTTGGCCTTTGACCTCTGACTGCGCAGGGCCGAGTTGAGCCTCTGGACAGTCCAGGTAAACAGCTGGCCGTAGATGTGTTTCGCAAGAGCATCTCTGGCTTCTAGAGCCTGCTGCCCGCTCATAGGTTTCACCAGCATCTCCCCGCCTACTGCGAGTCTGCGGTGGCACAGCCAGTGGGCCGTCTGAGATCCTTCAACTCCCAGCAGCTTGGAGAAGACAGCCAGAGCGCCGTCCTCTGCCTGAGGGACAAACAAAGACTCTTAGAAAAGCCGCTTGGGTTTTTTTTTTTTTTTTTTTGGGGGGGGGACTACAGCGTGACCATGAGTCCTGAACGGCCTGGCTGAGATCTGTCGAGGTATGTCTGTAGCCGAGCTGTTTAGGTTCAAACGAGCAGAACTAAAGCTAAAATCAGCAGAACAGAAGCTAAAAGCCGAAATGGGGACTATGAAGTTTGCAGATGACATTGACACATTCTGTGGTGAGAACAGGGAACAGGTGGAAGAGAACTTGAAGAGG
>JAOXNZ010000117.1:14806187-14821426 GCA_028566095.1 Kryptolebias brasiliensis | reverse complement strand
TGAATGACTGAGAGATTAACAGGCTGCTGCACAACTTGAAGACCTGCTGAAGAGCAGGGAGACAACTAAAACATGCAGGATAGTGGCCCTCCAGGACCAGGATTGAGGACCCCTGATCTAAACTAAATCTGCAAGTTCAGGTAGTTTTT
Organism: Kryptolebias brasiliensis; assembly: GCA_028566095.1. Classification (NCBI taxonomy): domain Eukaryota; kingdom Metazoa; phylum Chordata; class Actinopteri; order Cyprinodontiformes; family Rivulidae; genus Kryptolebias; species Kryptolebias brasiliensis. Next base: position 14,821,277 of record JAOXNZ010000117.1, on the reverse strand, counting down.
ACAATCTAATCTTTGCCCAGCAGATGGCGACAATGACTGTGTTTACCTTCTGTTTTGTTTGAAGTCCAATATGATGATTTTTAGATGCCATTTCTAACATGCCATTTAGAACACAAAGCTAATTAAGTGATTATTATTATTATTATTATTATATGATTTAAATGATCATTTGCAAGACAGTATAAAATTACTATAAAACCAAAAATATTTTTTTAAATCTCAATATCAACAGTTTCCTCAGAAAGGTTTAACCTGCAGAACATCGGAGCCTTCTCTATATTAAACACAAAACTCTGTGTAGAGAAGTTTCTATGAACATTTGTTTGCTTTATATCGCTATACACAATCACAAGCACAAAGACACAAAAGACAACAAGTAGAAAGACACTGACTCACCATAGCAGGGTGTCTATTGCTGAGGGCGAGGCTGGCATTGGGGAAAGCTGGAGAGAGGCCTCCAAGGCCACCATTGTGCACTGAGGACAGGAGGCTGTGCATGTCGGAGTGAGCGCCCTCTAAGGCTGGACCCTGGCCCACAGCGTGGCTACGCAGCACATGGATGGCCTCCTCCAAGCGGTCTTCCATTTTATTCTGCTAAAAAAATACATTCAAAATTAGACGCAACATGACAAGAGACAAGCTCAAAAATATATTTATTTCAAGGAAACTTTTGTATTTTGTTGGGGACATACCTATTCATTTAAGAAATGTTGTGCAAGCTCTAGAATATATATATATATATAAAAGCATCAGGCTTTAAATTATCTTTGGTATAGCAGAGAAATATCTCAACGTACCAGTGTGTGTGGTTGCCCTTCAAAGTTGGGTGTGGTTGGTCTTTGCCACTGAGACTGAGCTCCTGCAGAGACAAAAATGTATCGTATTAAGTGCTTGTACTCAAATATACACCAGATGGAGCTGCAGAGACAGGTTTGTAATGAAAACATTTATAAATGCAGCGCATCACTTCCACTTAAGTTTAAATGACTTGTACCTCAGAAGTAAATTCTTACTTTTCCCATGCCTTTTTTTTTTTTAGTGGTAAAAATGACAATTTTACAATGTTTATATAATGCAGGAACTGTACCTGCAATGGCCTGAGGAGACCCAGGAGTAGATGGGGCTGAGGAGAAATTATTACTGTTGTGGTCCGACGGGTAAATCTGAAAACAATTGGTCAAAACGCTTTAAAATCATGTCAAAACAAAACACATTTTAGACAGAAATTTGACTGGTTCTACATCCTACAAAAACAACAAATCTGTACAATGCAAGCCATAACCAAAACAGTTAGTTGTTAGTAAATCATCATATTAGGAAAAAAAACAACCTTTTTTATGATGTTTTCTCACCATGTTAGAAATGTTTTCTAGACAAAGCTTACACAAATGACTACAAACAGGTCTCTAAATGTTATTATCAATTGCTGGTACAAGATTTATACTTTTGCTAACAACAAGAACAACTCACTGAGGCAAGAGCCTTTCCAATCTCATCTCCTGAACTGCTTGCTGTAGTACCTCGGCTGGCTGCAGAAACAAAATAAATAATGCCAGTCAGACATCTCGACAATTTAGTCTTGAAAAAGAAATAACAAAACTACCAAAGCAGATGAACAGATCAGTAACAGCTGCTTGCGGTCTAGAAAAAGTTCAGGTGTACAGATTCCTACCCATGATGCTCTCTCCGTTTATGGTGGGTGTGTGGTTGTAGGTGGTGGGGGCGGAGTGGAAGCCGTTGACTTCACTGCCGTGCAGAGGATAGCTCTGTAGGGAGAGAAGCAGAGTTATGCCTCTAGAGAAGTGCTAGAAGTACTCCCATAGAGTAGAAAAGTCGCTTGAACTGAACAGCATGTTAAAAAAAACTATTTCAAACACTTTAAAATGTCCAAAGAGGTTAACAGAATATTTGAATGACGCAGTTATTCATCATGATTATAGTATAATAAAGTCAAATGTTTAAGATTTAATAAATTGAGAACGAAATAACAACAAAGTCAAGAGGGAGTTTCTGCTCACCATTCTGTCCTGTGGGTTGATTGGAGGGAACGAGCCAGGCTGTCCGATGTGAGGAGAGTTACTCAGCATGCCAGAATAGCCAGTGGATGACCAGGGATCTTCTGAGGAAAGTCAAAGTAGATTTAAAAATACTAAAAATATAAATACTTGGTTCATAAACAGTAAACTAAGTGATCAATGGTTGTTTTTTTTTGCGTTTGAAGAGCTACCTTGCATGTAGAAAGAGCTTGGGTAAACTGTGCCGGGCTTAGCACCAGGATATCCTCCGTTGTCCCTGACATATTCATCACTGGATGTGGAAGCGTAAACCTGAACAAACACACGCAAGTAATGAACCGTTTAAACAAGATGTCAGCAATACGCGTTATACACAAAAATGTACACACTGATGCAACATCAAAAACCACTGACATGTGAACAGTGGTCTGGAACATTTTTAGAACGGGTGGAACATGAGAAAGTAAAGATATGAGACCATTAGTGAGATAATTTACTTCACCACAGTAAAAATAAATAAATACAAATCCACAAGAACAGCTCAATGAGAAAAGAAGAGCCCGTGAAATTCAACATTCTCTACAAATAATGTAGCACCTGATGCAGCTTAAGAAATGTAATGTCTGTTTTGGTAAAAAATAAAAAATAAAATATATATATATATACACATATACATATATACACATTAAAAATTCAAAAGTCACAATGGAAAAACTCACGTGAATTAAACCAGCTAAGTCATGTGGAACAATTAAGACGTATTTATTACCATTCTGTTCACTCATCTTGTTTTATTTAGCTTTGAAAAGCTAATTCCAGTAGCTTTTAGCTGCCACAAGATGGCAGGAGGGAGTCTGCTGCTGGTGGAGAAGGAAGGCCAGCTCCTCTCCTGTGGAGGAGAAGACAGTGGCCATGGCATGCTGGGCACAGTGACGGCTCGAATCCCAGTGCACAGTGAGCATTTCCTCTCACTCCTAGGACCCCGGTGACATTGCACTGCCTGGCCTGCAGCCCCTCCCAATAAAATGCTCCGTATCAGCTCACACACATACCATGCATTTAGTGAACCAACACACCCACTGATGCACAATCCCACAGCAATGCTCTCAACCAGTTTTGTACGTCAGAGGATTGAAACCGATACAGTCAACAACTCCGACAAAATCTACTATGTGCACCAAGAGTTCAGACATTCTTCCTAAATATTAGTAACAAACCCCGCTCATAAAGATGCAAGATGGACAAAGAGAAGCCCTCAGTTTCCAGACACCATCATGTGCCACTCACTCCTCTTTTTCCTCTGTACTACACGTTAGAGGAAGAGGAAGAGAATGAAGGCTATGCTGCAAAGAATGCTAATCCAGAAAAGGGATTTTTTCTGTAATTTGATTTAACAAGGAGAAGTGGAAAGGGAATGGAGAGATGCACTTCTAATTACAGAGCCATCTGCCTGTTCCTGGACCGCATCCAACTCCACAGGCAGCTGGGCTGAGGAGAGGCAGTGAGGAGAGGGGGAGAGAGAGAGAGGGAGAGAGAGAGATGGGGGCTGGGATTCAGTCAGCAAGAGAGACGGAAAAGACAGAGAGAGGGAGAAATGGTGGTGGCAAAGGGGCAAGGAGGAGGATTGAAGGGGGGGGGAAGGCCCTGATGATATATGAAATGGGTAGAGAGATAAGGGGTGTTCAGAGGGACGAGGGAAGGTAATCTAAATGACTTAAACAAAGCTTGATATGACCAGGGGAGTGTGAAGAGAATGGAGGGGTGGGATTTAAAATGATCACGGTTAATTCAGGGGAAAACATGATGGAGATGGTTTCATTTAACAATAAGCTTTGAGTTGTTCTTTCACTAGGAACAATGTCGCGTGGATCCTGCTGCTCTAGATGGAAGCAGAACACCACAATGACTAGCGGATAATTGTATTCGCTCGGAGAAAAGAGATTTATAGAGGAAAATCCTTAACTAACAAGGGTTTAATGTAATTCAAATTATGACTGTGTAAAATACTAGGAAAAAAAAAAAAACTATTTTCATCAACCCCTTGCAACAAAGACCAAACTAACTATATTTTAACTAAACTATATTCAACTATAAGGGTATGTGGCGAGTCTATGGGGCAACTAGGGGGCAAAAGAGAAGTGGACGCATGGGTTTTAGATTCTGGCAAATACGGGGTGAGGGTTCACAGGAGTACAGCAATGATTCTGTGCACAGGTATCAATGGAAAACTTTATATTGCTTTACAAAAAGATGGGTTAGCGACTTAGAGCCACATAATTTAGTAGCCAAAAAGAGATTAAAAGAAGAAAAAAAAAACTGACAAGTTGGTAAAGAAAAAGTAGGAAAGGGAGGAGTGTGGGGAGGGAGGAAGGACCACAGGATCATCATCATCAGCAGTCATTAATCTGGGCTCAGACACGAGGCTAAGAGGCCTCGCAAGCACTGCGCCTCACAACTGGGTCACTCACAGGGGGGAGGCCCACCCAGGCCATCATGTGGTGAGGCGTAGGCGGAGGACTGGGTGAGGTGGGGGAGGAGGGGGTTCACACACACAGACGTCTCATCATTCGCAATAAAACCACACGGCCATCGCTCATATTGCGGAGAACGACTGAGGTTCAGACAGTGAAAAAGAGGGAGCACCCCCCCACCCCCCACCCCCACTCCTCAATGCCAGACAGTGTTCACACTCAGACTCTGTGATGTAGTCAGTCGCTACGTTAAAGTGTGTCGACACACGAGTTTCAGCAGCCACTTCAAGATGACAACACCCACAGGTAGAGGACAGCAGCTGTGGGTTAAACAAGCACAACTTCCTTTTCCAAACAAGATAAAAAAAATAAAAAAGGGACAAAAGAAACTTATCAAACTCAACTCAAGTCTGTCTATATACTGACTGTTGAGCAAATAATAAAACTAATCAAAGTCAGCATAACAAGTTTAATTTTCCACTGTATCTGAATCCAAACAGAAAAATACGACACCACTGATGTCTGAATAAATATTCCCCAAATTCATATATCTAGCTCTCTGATATAAACATATTCTATAAAAATCCTCACATTTAAAAACCTCAGAAGTCTGTCATATCGGTCTTCAAATTTAGTCAAACGTTTGTTTTTAAGTTCTGTGCCTAAAATAACAAAATCCCAGGCCAAAGACATCAAAAACTCATAGATGACTGGTTGTTGTTGTGTGCTTGTGTTGCTTCGCTTCAGCTTTGGGACACTGTGCTGAAATGTAGAAGCAACAAGTGTGCATTTAATCTTTGAGGTCACTCCTGTTATTTGAGAACTACAGTAGCACAAGGGGAGGGTTACAGAAAATGTTTGTGCAAATGCAATATTTCAAAATGATGATCCAGTGGCAGTAAAAGCATCAAGACCGGCCTCTAACACTAGCAGAAACACAGACAACTACATGCCAGAGTCCATCAGAGTTGAAATATGTTTGCCATATTATAGAAAAATGCATCCATTGGCTCATAGATACAAAAACCCTTCAGCTGTTTCAAAACAGAAATGAAAAGGTCATGCAACTGTTTTAGACTAAAATCATCTTATGCTAAGAAATGATTGAGTTATAGCCATTTTCATCAAACCATGAAAATAACACTATGCACAGTCATATGCAATATCTCACAACATTTGTTAGCACTTGAAATATGCGTTGTAAAAGACTCTCAGCTACTACCACACCGAAGTTTAGCTCAATATTTGTAAAACTGACTGAGTTCTAGCTATTTTTGTCTTTGCTCAGATTGCTTTGCCGTAGCGGCCATCTTGAATCTGCTTCAAAAGTTTATCAGTTTCAATAAAATCCATTCAGTGATTCATGAAACATTTTGCTAAAAAAAAAAAAAAAGATACAGACAAACAAACACACGAGCAAAACATTATCGCTTTCGCCTTCAGTGGCAGGTGATAAAAAGCATATGAAGTTGTGCTGAGCTTACACAACTTAAACAGTAAAAGAAATAACAACTCAGACACATCTATTGTCCACATAATTGAAACATTTAGCAGGGCAGGCTGGTTCTCAACACTACAAGAGTCAAACTAATAATAAGAATTTAAAAAAACCTGACAAGATGCATGCAACTGGAATCTGATTCAGTTCAATCAAATGCAGAACGGTGACTTATTCTTCCAGCTATGTGTGGCGGCCATCATTCTCACGTCAGCTGTTAGGATGTCGGACAAAACCAACACTTGGCACATTAGCTCATAGCATCACGAGATACTTTATGTTTCATGGAGAAGTGTTGGGCGATGAACAGAACTCAGAATTTATTAAAGGTGGAGCTTTGAAAGAAAAAGTGAAAAATAACCCTGTAAATAAGTGGAACGAGGCCGATTCCTCGATAAACTACATTAGCAGTCTAAGGTAATTATTAAAAAAAAAAAAAAATGGAGGATTTGTAAAACCCCAGTTCAAATCTTAGTAAGACCAAGTATCATTAACAAACTTGGATTAAAAAAAAATGTAAGCAGCTTTCATAACTAAACCAGCTCCAAAAATATATATATATTTAGTGTGTGTACGTGTTTTCCTACAACCCATAATTCAAATTGGGACACTGATAGGTTTGACTCGACAGTCTTTTTAAACTTCATGGCTAGATGACCGTCAACACCCCAACACCACTTGAGACCACTTGACTGTAACAACAACTATAGTGATGATGTTTATTGGGGTCTGAGTTGCCCAACTGTCAGCTTTCTGAAAGAGGGGCTGAGCAGAGGGTCTTTACCTCTGTCACAAATCTGCTCAAGCAGAGAGTAAAGCAGCGTATATGTGAGCGGAGAAAGAGGGGAAAAAAAAGCAAAAAAAAAGCAAAAAAAAAACCCAGAAAGAGGCAGAGAGAAACTGGCTGTGAGCTGTGAAGACAAGAAGAAATAAGCTCTCACCGAGGATGGCAGGCCAGGGGGTTTCCGAATCTTCTTTGGCTGGGTGTCTACACACAGACAGCGGAGACACAGAAAATGTCAAAGATAGGCAAAAAAAAAAAAGGGAAAAAAAAACAAAAAAAAAAAAAACAAGAAAGGACTTAGCAATGACACATTTGCAAACATTATACCAGTTCAGGTGCAGGTTTATTACGAGCTTGTTCCAATTTCAGCTGCAGACAATAATAAATGTGCAGGAATAACTTTCTGTGAGCAAGTTAATGAAAAAAAAATGTTTCTTCATTTAAATTTACATGGACTAAATTATATATATGCACACAAACAACCATTCAACAAAAGCTTGATCATTTTTTCATCTTTGCATTTTGGCCTTTTGCTCAGTCGACAAGTGCTGTGAATAATATTAAAGTAGTCTTAAAAATCTATGATATATGCACTGTGGAATATTTTATGACATTGTGTAGACCAAACTTATAAAATAAGCTCTTCATTTATAAAATTAAAAAAATAATAGTGGAAAAGAAAGTGACAAAAATTACTGCCATAACAGAACGTTCTTATTTTTTACCTAAACCTCCATCGGGCGGCCTTCTCCTGGGGTTGTTGGGGTATGACGGGTAAAACTGAGAGCCAGACTTTAGACCAGAGGGAGACAAAGCATCTGGGCTGGGCATCGCTATCTCACTGGGAAGAAAACCCGGCTAGAAAAAGGACAGAGCAGACAAGTTTTACTCATCGTATATACCATATAGGTGTGTGGGAGAAAACAGCATAGAACAACTTCTCTTCTAAAAACACAAAGACAGTTGTAAATTCAAAGTGTCTGAAAAGAGAACTGAGAAAAATGAGCTTCCTTTGCAGCAACAGTACTTGAATTTAGGTTTCATTTGTTTAACCTAAAAATGACAAAGCATCAAAATACCTGGCTTCCAAAGGGAGAGTAAGGTGGCCTCTCGTTTTTACCTATGAAGTGAAACATGGAGGTTGAACATTAGTGCAATTGAAACTCTTTACTGTATACACATTATGAGATGCAAGCAGTAATGCATAGGAAAAAGTAGGTTTTTCACAAGCAAAAATAAGTTGAGAGGCCCTCCCCTTTCTCAGTACGCTCAGCTGCATAAAGCTGCCCGCCAGACAAAACCCCTGGGAGGGTTTCTGCTTCAGCGCCCCAACATCCCCAACACTCAACGAATGAGCACAGGCACACGTACACACACAGAAATGTCGGCACGCATGCACATTATGGCATCTAGAAAACAATTCTGTAGTCAGGACAGATCGCCACAAAAACACAACACTTAAGAAGAAAAACAAACAAAAAAAAAAAAACACTTTGAACATACCAGCAATCCCTGAACTGATAAACGGAGAAGACAAGCCTTCATGTTCACTGAAGTGGGATCCCTCTCCATAGCCCTGTAGGAACAACAGTACAAAACATGTCAAATACAAGTAAATAAAATAATGATTAGTGTAGCATTAGGCAAATATAGTAATGCACCTACATACAGGATACCTATAGACCATACCACCGTTGCAGCTCTCCTATATGGATTAATGCTTACTCTCCCTCAGATTTTCTAACAGGGTCGGTGCCAAACATATTTGTATCATCTCGAGGGATTCAAACTGACTTTCTTAATTATCAACTTGTGGTAATCAAAGCTTTCCGCATCCATTTCACCCCCCCGTTCCTCATATTTACACAGAGTGGTGCCAAGACAGTTATGGTGGATGTGAAGCTGCAATTACCGCTGGGCTACAACAGAGGTTCTGAGCTACCAGAGAGCTTGCCAATCCTGCAGAATCCTGCGCCAAGGTTATTAGGTAGAAAGCAAAAACTACAACTGCAAATCAAAAATGGCATTTGGCAGAGAAGGGAGAAAAAAAATATCTCTAATCTGTTGTGGTAGTTGGGGGAGAGAGGATGTACGTTTTCACCTCTGGTGGTGTGATTAACTGAATGTGTGTAAGTGACAGCATCAAGGCATCTGGTATTACTCCTTAGATCTGCAATCTTAAAATCAGGTGCAACAAAACAGTATGGCTGATAGCGTGGTTAGGTCTTACCCGTCCTTGGCTGAATGAGGGGCTGTTCTGTTCTGTGGTGCCCCAAGAACCAGAGCCACTGCGCTCATCTATTGCCATAAAAAAAAAAAAAAAAACATTTAGTTAAAAACAGAAAGTGTGAACATGTTCCTCTGTAAAAAACAACAACAGAAAGTGACAAAATGCAGGTTGGACAAACTGAGCACCAGCAGTCCTTTAAAGAAAAAACATGTCCAGACTCAAAGTGTAATCAAAAAGTATTGTAAGACATACTATTCTTTACAGATAATGCTCTAAAGTGGCCTCAATAGACCAGGAGAGAGTTAATGTTGATGTTTCACTTTAAAGCAAATTTCAATGTTTAATGATTTCTAGGGGAAAGCATGTATGAAATGCTGTGCAATGTTCCTATTAGAGTTCATTATGATTACGGAAACAGCATAAAATTAACCATTTGCCTTCTAATGTAAACCACAAGGTTAAAACCATATCTGAGCCACATTTAATTACACCCAGCAAGTAAAACAAAATGTGTGAAGTCGAAAACTGAAACTCGAGGTTATAGGTAAGGAAGGAACTGATGTGTGGCACAAAGAAAACACAGCCAAAAACTGGTGAAGCAGAAAACTCCAAAATACCCCCATCATCCCCTTCTCCCTGTCTAATGCACTAATGCTATCCAGGCTCTCTGGAGACACAGGGCTTAATTGCACGCTGATTTGCATAATTGTGCATATTAATGCAGCTTCCTTATGAATATTCATATTTTGCCTTTGATTTTCGCCTAATTAAAAAAATGTGTGTGAGAAAGCAAAAGAGCGAGCGAGTGGAAGGAGAAAGCAAGGAGACGAGAGAGAGAGAGAAAGAGAGAGAGAGAGAGAGAGCGAGAGAGAAAGAGAGAGAGAGAGAGAGCAAGAGCGAGCGAGCGAGAGAGAGGGGTCTGGGTGAGATCAGCAGCCTGGTTGACGAGTGAGAATGAGCGATGAGACTAACAGAGCGGTGCAAGCACCTACACACGCTGCGACAGCCGTGATCTATGAAGCTGATGCCAGTGGCATGGAGAATCAGGCGAGCGGGGAGGAGAAGGGACCTCGAATGATCGGCCTCGCACGCCGTCACATCAGTCCTGCGCTAATAAAGAGGTGCAGCCGCGTCCAAAGTGACAGGACAGCGGCGGCGAGCTGGCTGCTAAATAAAGGTGACAGGCTTTGTATGGAGAAACTTCACCCTGAGCTTTGTGCCAGGAAAAGTACAGGAATAAATAAGATAAATAAAACATCTACTTTAAAGGACTTGCATCAGCAATCAGCCTGTGCCCTTAAAATGCAACATACACTCCTAATTTATCAAAAATTTCTCAGTTAATAATGTCACATATAGGAAGTGAACCACAAAAATCACTTATTATCACTGTTGATGTACTGAACATGTCTACAAAAAAGCTCTTTTTAAAGCGTCCTTCATCCACCTATGATGCCTCCATTTGGCCAACAGTAAAACAGAGAGGACAGAGTGAGAGCATGGCTGTGCAGGGGAGGTCTGACAACATTGTTTCACACTTACTGGAGTAATTAACTCGGAGGCAATTAAAACAAGGTGGAGAGCTGCGGAGGTGGTACCGACACCTTCGAGAGCTCCAACCATGCTAGAACAGAGATCTTCCTATTGTTGTTTATCACTTGTCCCATATCATATCAAACAAGATCACCACCACCAATGAAGAAATAATCTCCCATGGGTCCTAAAACAAAAAATATTTATAGTCACATTTAACCCCAGCCTTTGTTTTGGAAATATTATTTCGATGCTGAGCGCCTTGCTGCTTTCACATCAAAAAATAAAAAAAAAGGAAGATTTAATCGCATCAACAAGTTAAGCACCTTTTAAAGTTATTATGGTGCTCCTATATCAATCATCTGGCCAGCAAAAACACTTTCAGGAGTTTAGTTTCTACCCCTGAACAAAAAGTGCGAATTCTGGATGAAAATGATGAAACAATCTGACTATCCTGATCACGACTTAGGTTGATTTTCGAGCTCTATTACATGTTCGGAGAATAGCACAAAACCCACAAGCTGACACTGCAGCAGCTCCACCTGTGATGTCATGAATTAATAATTAGCAATGTGATAGATAGCACGCCAAACCTGTTTTCATAAACTTTGGAAAACAAAAAGGTTTCTGGTGTGGCAAAATGAGGAATTCTTCTTTTTTTAAAAAAAAAGCTGTTTTTAACTTTCAATTTCTGAGGAGAAACTGCAAGCATGTCTGCAATTCACTGTGCCGCTAAACAAGAGAAAGTCAGAATAGAAATTAACAGAATTAATACTGGCATGGATTTCCTGAGGGGACAGCTTATTCAGCACTTCAACATAAATACCATTTGGTTTTATTATGTCTTGTTTCAACAAATGCGTCTAAAATGTAAAACCACCTTAAACTAGACTGTTCAAATAGATCATCTGAGCTGAGTTTAATTAATTCTTCAACTGCTTTAACTCGCTGTGCGTCAAATACAGAACCACTTGAAGTAAGCGATGAATACAATAAAATTAAATTAGAGCGACAAAATGCCCTGGATTATCTTCCAATAGTGCATTCACATCAATGTAAAAGTCAAAGAACTGGCTGGTTTACAATAGTTTCTTTGCATTTCCCTAGATTTCAGCTTGGCTTGTTTGAATGTACTCGCAAGGCAAAACAAATAATGACTGAAAACCAGAGCCCAGAAAAATATTTATTTTCTGAGCTACAAAGCCTTCTCATGGCTGCAGGGTCTGAAAACATCCAATTTAGCAAAAAGAAGAAAAAAAAAAAAAAAAGAGAGAGAAGCCACCCGCATTTTAGATTTTCCCTTTGAGGGCTTAGATTTTCCTGTAAGACTTTGACCAATGTAGGAATAACTACATAAAAATATGCAGTTAGGCAAACAACTGAGCAAAAAGTTGAAGGCAAACCTATTAAGTTCGCCACAAAGAGAGACCACAAGTGTAAATTCTGAGTTGTTTTTTGTCATCTTCAGGAAGTAAAGGCTGTCGTGTCCCTTGTATTTGTGTGTGAAGGGGGTTGGAGACGTTGCCAGCAGCTGCAGAGGTGACCAAGGGGACGCCTGCCTGAAGGCTTGTGGGCTTGGCCAACTCCCACCACACACACCGTCACACTCTGCCTCCCCTACTTCTCAAACATCCCACACTTCTCGCCAATCCTCTTCTCTTTTCCCCCCAGTCATTCTACACGGGGCACCTAACCCCCACCCCCTCCACACACACGCAGGCCAGTGAGGAAGGGAGAAGGACGCCTAATGCAATTAGCACCCCTCTGAGCACTTTTGTGTTGATGAATAGAGGTGGTCTGGTGGGCTACTAGGGCCGCTCGCTACCGTTCCCGCGCTGCTGGGTCCCTGAATATACAAGCAACCTAAATAACGCCACGGATGGACACTGTTCTTTAATGGTCATCATTTCTACAATATATAAGTTTTCAGGCATCAAGCAATACATAGAGCAGTGCTGGCAAAAAAATCTGGGAGTGGAGCTTCAAAAAAATATATATAAAAGCACACAAGCCCCTATGCTACCCAATAAATGTACTGAGACAAATTTTGCTGTCTTTTTCTACATGTGGTGGGATTACATTTACTCTGAGTTTTTGACTGAAACTCTTAAGCCGGACTCTGCATGTGTTAGCATTTTGACACTAGTGCTATTAAAGACTACCTGCAGGATCTCCCAAAGTTAAAGGTGACAGCTTTAAGTATCACATTATAATGGGTGTCAATGACCGAGGGCCACACTTTAGGACATGAGGAGGGGGTAGGAATTAACTCCTCACTGCTTAGTAATTGCCTGCTGTAATAGAAACAAACAGAATCCTGCCTTCCACAGACTGATCCCTCTATTCAACGAGCTCTCTTTCCCCACTCTGGCCACTCACTGCATGCTGGGCCAGTTTAAGAGGCTGCGAGCTGGGAGTGAGGGACATTGTCTCAGACTTGAGCCATTTCCTGCGGATCAGTGGGGGTAAGAGCCCTGTGCCGTGTTGGGGGGTGGTGGAGGTTGTTTTACACTTCAGGGTGGGGGAGTCGTTTCAAGTCCATAAGCCCCCTTCTTTGCCTTTGTTCCTCAGTGGCTAAGTTCTCACTCTGGCGAATGCTGGGGAGTGTGACTCAATTTCACACACTGAGCTGGCACGGTGACAGAAGAACGAAAGTAAAACAACTTACTAATAACCTTTAGAAAGATGGAAACCCTTACTCAAAGCTTTCAGATGACTAAGTGTGTTTACTTCTAGGTGCCACTTCAAAAGTCTACAAAAATGTGGGGAAAAGGCTTAAAAGGGACCTGCAGCACAAAACAATTTTCTTCTGAAACTTCTAATTATGTTACAAATAAACGCAAGAATTTGTAACGTTTAGATATAGAAAAATGATCAAATGAGCACTGTTAGCAGCTCGTTTCCCCCAGTGTCGCTACTAAGTAAATAGGATTATTTTGATTCTCTTTTTTCAAATTAAACAATGTTAAGCACCATAAATTCAAATGTATGTCGTTACTAATAAAGTGGTGACGGTAAATCCCAAAACTGAAACCGTCTAAAAGGCAGGTACCACAAAATTGATTCTGATTTTGTCGCATTAACATTAGAAGCACTTGCACATAGCTCAACAGCTGTTCTGACGGTGGGGATGCGTCCTTTTGTCACTCATGTTTAGCAGTGAACTTGACAGGTAAAGATTTAATGAAATTATCTAGGTATATTTTGATTTGCCACATTTACATGCAACACGATGATGCAGGACTGAAAACCAACAAGTCAGGGAACACGAAGCCCAAAAAGAAATAAATTAAAAAATAAGACCTCTTACCTGATGCAGTAAAATGAGTGCTGGCCAGGGTCATTGTCCTGTTTTTCCCGTTGGCTACTGGGGGTGCAAACATCTACAAAACAAAGACGGAGATAACTAACAAGGCAAGGAAGGCACACTTCACACATTTCATCTCTACAAACATCTTACACACACATTGTTTACAGGCGTTTGAGCTCTGTGTCAGTCTAAAATGAGATATAAATAATTAGATTTTTTTTTTAAATTGATACAATTGGTAAGCTTTAGATTAAAAGTAAAACCTATATGATAATTCTTACTGCAAACAAACAGCTAATTTATTCCATGAACAAAGTACTTCACAATTAAACTGTTCAAGCATATCTTAGATATCTAAAGCCAGTGGTATGTACTTTAACTAACATTTATGTCACCAAACCACTGTGGGCTTTACCACCAGGTTATGGTGTGGTCTCAACAGCCGCTATGTGGCATCTTTTACGAACACTAAACGTCTGATGTACAAACCAAACACGTATAAACTAGGGCATTACAACGCAATTTGCCACTACGGCACATAACCTTGTTTTTAAAAACTTAAAAAAACAGCAAAGTGGTTCAAACGCAATGCAAACTTGCCCCCCCCCACCCCATGTTCAAGCCCAGATGCTATCCTATGACCGGCAAGAGACGAAACAAAGAGGCGAAAACCTGTTTATGTTTGACAGCTTCTCACCGAATTATCAAAGCTATACTGGAACAAAACGGCTGCTAACAGAAATCTAAGATGATCGATTTGAGCTCTTTTTATACACAAACTCGGTTGTCTAATGAGGACCTCTCAGAAGCTCCTTCCACAGCAAGATGTGTTTTGATCTGTCATGGATTGGCTTTCCAATAAAAGTGCAAAAACATAAACAAAAGCTACACTGTGCCAATCACAAAAATAGAGCTCTACCTAAAAACCTGGCTCAGTTACACGGATCGTTTAAATTACTCTTAAACATAAAAAGTTGAGTAAAGCAGAATTCAAATTTGTCGTAATATATGCTTCTGACATAACATCTTCTGGCAAATAGTCATTAACAGTTTAAAGAAGTGCCTGCTAATAATACAGAGCTGGGAAAAAAGCCACATTTGCTTTTCAGTTTGTTTGGGTGAAAAGACTAACACATCTCCACTGGGGCTAGGAGATGTTTATGTCAGTGTTAAGCTGCAAAAAGGCTTCACAACAAAAAAGAAATGAAACGCAAATAAAAAAAAAAAAATTTAAAAAAAAACAAACAAA
>JAOXNZ010000117.1:14724515-14735017 GCA_028566095.1 Kryptolebias brasiliensis | reverse complement strand
CAGATACACCCAATCTGTTGCTCATCTGGCCGCTTGTTGCAGCACAAAAAAGCTGGACCTTCACTCTCATTCAACCTAGTCATTTTCCCCCCCCAGATCATCCCAGTGATCTGTTTTTAAAACAGCTTAAACATATGATTAGTAAACCTCCATACAATTTTAATAAAAAAAACTTCTATTTATCTGCAAAGATTATAATGAAAAAGAGATGTTTTGGGGATAAAAAAGCCTAAATCCCAAAACGGACCCAGCCTAAAGTTTACATTAAAAAACACAAAAAAACAACAACCAAAAAAAAACCCTTTTTGTTCAGAGATTATTGCAAACTGAAAAAAAAAAATCAGGTTAGTTTTTACCTGTCTGACTCACATCAATAGTGAAATTCCTCTCTGACTTGCAAAGGTTGGCATTTACATCCACAGTTGTGCAGCCTGGGAGGATTAGATCATACATTGACTTTTGTGAAGTTTGTTTGTCTCAGCTCATGTGGGCTTCTGATTTGCAAATGATCGAATATTTGAATAAGGCAGTATTTGACATTAAATTAGACTACGAACAGACCAACAATATGTCAGAGGGATAAAAAGGTATTGAGAGCAGGTCTTATTTACAACACTTATAGGTTCTGGTAGTGCTCATTAGAACAATGACAGATCCATCTAATTAATTTTTGCTCGTCAAATCTTCCTATTCAATTCAATGTCGGCGGCTAATTGGAAGCCTAATTTGCTTAATTCCCATGAATAGGCCTCTGCATGAAATCCTCTTCAATTCGCCAGCTTTACGGCTTTAATTTTGGTTGCATATGTTTGCTGTACACACACAGACAGACACAGACATACACATCCAGGAAATTTCTGCATGCACACAATCAGAGAACATATTCAAACACCAAACCAATTTTAGATAACCCAAAAACAAGCTAATTTAGTGTTGAAATAATGCACCCTAAATGATAATTATCCACCTTTTTTAGGTCGATTCAGACTGAGGTCAGGAGGTGTCTGTATGTGTGTGTGGGTGTGTGTGTGTGCATTCATACGTGCCTGTTATTTTGTTAATCTAATGAGATGGGGTGGGAGGTGGGCTGGTGCTGGAGGGGGCCCGTAGATTAAAGCTCCAAAGATTTTATGCTGATTAGCAGAGAGTGAGCTAAGAAGATCAGTCCTGCTGAGATGGCGATGAAACAATAAGGCTGTGTGTTTTAATACACTTTATGTTTACAGCAGCATTCCAAAGCTGAGTCCCTTTAACTCACGCGTAGCTCTGTGATTTGAGCACAGCCGCAGCATACAGCAGATCAGGCAGCAGAAATCCATAGGTGTTAATGGATCAAAGAGAAGGACACTTGAAGAAGGACACTTGACTTTATCCAGGTGGTTTTCAGCTTGAATCCTGATTCAGTACGTGACAGGGACATATTTTTGATCAGGGGCGCCTTCACAAATGTTTTAAAGGGGTGGCCATATAGAGGCCGCTGGTAATCTTGGGGTGGCACATCAAAACCAAACGCCATAACAGACTTTCAGGAGTTGTATTATGCTGTTTTCAAATATGGACTATTACTGTAGAAAATACTGCTATATGGGAGTTGTAGAATCACCTTCTGATATATTCAGTTATTTTACTGTTGATATTACTACCTGATAACAGCACAGTTACTATTTAACTCAGTGAAGCTTAACATCCCTCTTAAATTCATATTCACGAATAAAAATACCATTCCTTGAAATAATGCATATTGCCACTGGCTTAGATTATGTGATGGGAATGACTCTCAGCAACTACCAGCTCAATGTCTATAAAACTGACTGTTATAGTCACTTTTGTGTTTGCTCATGATTGATTGGTTGTGATATTTTGTGTTAGAAAACCCTTTAGAAAAAAAGACAGACTTCTTTGTCAAATCTTAAGATTTGACAAAGCCTTCGTTGGAACACTTGCGAGGGAGCAAAAGGTACTTCACATCGCCTCAGTGCTCAGCACAGTTTGCTCAAAGATCATTGTTACACAGACAGTTTTATAATGCACATAGGGAGTCGTCCTTTCAGCTGGTTTCAACCGCTTTCTCTCATGGTCAGCAACACCGCTTATTCACAAGCAAGTCCTTATCTGGACAAGGGAGTCTCTGAGTTGGAATTCTTTCGCTGGGATTTCGGTTCCTCCCTTCACTGGGTACAATTTTCCCATCATCTGTAGACACTATTTTCACAGCAAAATGGTTACACAGTACACAATGTGCACAATATAAGGATTAAAACATGAAATTCAACAACATTTTGCTAACTGACAGATTATACATATAAGACTGTCTGGCCAGGGGACCAAACTGAGGGCCAACAAGTTTATAGGGGGCCATTAGTACCCCTGGGTGCCTCCATAAGTGGCACTCCTGTTTTGATTTTGATTGACTTTTTAAAATGAACTTAGAAAAACAAATCCTCACTGTCCAACACTTTAAATGACTTGTATGCATTGTATACACTGACTAGCATTACATTGAGATATTGCCATAGTTTATAATTTATAGCAAAAATACTAAGGCATTTCATTTAAAAACATCCCACATTTTCCACCCCAAGTCTCCAATAATTTTATACAGCTCCCCATAAAAAACATTGCTAATTCAAATGTTCTGCATGGAGGCTTATTTTCTTCCCCGTCGCTGTAAAGAAAATGATTTGGTACATCTTTTTTTCTTTCTTTCTTTCTTTCTGAAGTGTATATGTTGACAAAAGGATAAAGCAAGTTTCAAAATAACACTTCTCCAATACAGTGACAGAAGCAGCTTTTTCGAAATTGTTATGGGAAATTAGACAGCCTAAAGAAATTAAACGACAGGCAGACGTCATTCACTTAAATCCAGAAGTTTCTGGGTGATGCAGCTGAATAACTCTCTATAGGCCCCAAAGGCTGCAGGAGTCCAAATTGCTGCTCTATTAGGAAGCATGATTGCATAGAAGTAAGTAGTGTTTAAAGCTTAAGAAGCGCTGCAGTTGAACCAAAAGCAGACACTATTTTCTGCTTGTGTCCCACTATGAACAATAGCCCGGCGTTACCTCGGCTTCAAAGCCTCCATAATAGTCAATCGATCAGAATGCGAGGCGCTATTCTGCAGATTACTGTTAACAATAATTTGCCTCCCAGTGCACCGTTGCCATCTTTGAAGCAATGTTTTATTGCCTTTTTTTTTTTTTTTTTTTTCCATCTGCATCTGTCATCCCCGAGGTCCACTGTTTGATCTCCCCCTCCCACCCCTTCCATCACCACCACCTCCACCAGCACCACCAGTGTCTGCCTCCCCGGGGTCGCGTTGACCTGTTGATTGGCAGCTGCGATCAGACATATGGTGGGACGAGGCATCGACCGGAGCTTCCCCCGGAGACAAAAGCAGACTTAGTGGGTTTTTTTTTTTTGTTTTTTTTTACCCCCTCCGCCTCTCCACCCGAGCTGAGGAGCAGCAAAACCACTGAGGAGGAGGAGGAAGAGGAGGAGGCCAGATCCGACCACTAGATGACGCAAGGTGCAAGCGAATATTTCCCTCCGTGGTTTCAGCCCGAGCCCATCTTTACACCCATTTATCCCAGTTAAGATATAAGGTTCTGTATATGGTGTCGTAGCTTCTACTGATTATGGTTCATTTAGGCGAAAGGGCGAGAATGTTTTTTTGCCTGCGCGTCTGTGCGCGTGTTCCTTTGCCGTGTCTCGCGAACCGCTGCACGAACTTCAATGAAACTCTCAGCAAGTCGCCACTGGACGCACATCCGCAGCTCATTAACGTTTGGAGCCAATCCAGTTCAAGATGGCCGCCGCAGCTAAGCGACCGTAGCAAACACAAGAATGGCTATAACTCAGTCAGTTTTAGAGATGTTGGGCTTAACCTTTGTGTGGTAGTAGCTGAGACTCATCCCCAGCCTATACTCTGAGAGCTGACTGATCTGCTTTAAAAACTTTCTGCCTCTAAACCTTTAAATAGTTAATGAGTTTTAGCTGTCCACACAGTGTTGACTCCAGTAGTTTAGTGCTCAGTTTTAAAAAGAAATCTTGAGCAATCAGTTATTGTTCAGAGTATGTGTCGTGAGTGACTCTCAGCTACTACCACACCGGACTTTAGTTTAATATCTATATAACTATTTTTGGTTTGCTAAAGTTGGTTAGATGTGGCAGCCGTCTTAAATTGGGTTGACCACCAAAGTTCATCAGTTGTAGAAGTACATCCAATGACTACTTTCTGAGAGTTTCATTAAAATCCATCCAGTGGTTCATGAGATATTTGGTAATGCTACAGGCAAACAAATTTACACACACACGGCCAAAACTCTTTATCATCTTCACCTTCAGTCTATAGTTTAACACCTGTAAGGTCAGTCTAAACAGTCACAAACTGGATCAGAAAACACCAAAACCAGTTTTTGATTTGTGAACTTAAAGTGTTCACATCATCAGTAGAGAAAAAGATCTCGAAATTATATTTGGTGCCTAATCAAAATTTTAAATGAGTAAACAGCTTTTTAGTAGCATTTTATTTAATAGAGGCTGATGTTTTTGCAAAAATCCTGCTCCAACCCTTTTAATGCAACAGAAACCACAGTGATTGTGCCACACTTGGAAGTCTTTGAGTTTGATGAACAGGTCCCAGTTCAGGGACTGCCTGGGTGAGCAGGGTTGATGCGGATGTGGTGAACTGGTTAGTTTCCTCAGAGTTCTTGCCAGGCTTTGTTGGAACTAACCCAGCTGTGCGCTGAATTTCTGGAAACTATTTGCGAAAAACTCAACCCTGTATCAACAAAGAAAAAAATAATTAAAAAAAAACAACAACTCAGATGTGACGCTTTAGTTTCATGTGTGTGTGCATCATTTTAGCATACAGAATGCATAACACCCCCATCTCTCCTCCTATAGTGAACTCAGTGTTGCCATGGCGATGCATCCCTGGCCAGGGTCTTGCAGTGATTCCCAACGACCCTGATTGGTAACCTCTGACATTTAGGCCATGGCCAGGGTCAAAAGGTCAGCGATGGCCGAAGGGCAACAAGAGCACTTCCATGATTGGCACTCTAACACGCTCGCTGCAGCTTTCATCTGCAGGCCTTACCTCCCCGTCTTGTTTTGCAAATTCTCATTTGCATTTGTTACGGAGAGACATGGACCATCAGCTGCAGGAGTTTCATCCCGCTGTTTTACATTACACTTCAGCAGGTAGCCTGCTCTCCGCTCGCGGCAGTGTAAGGCTCAATATTGTATAATTTGCATTCAGTTGCTACAAAGTCTCCAGACGTCTGGTTTCTCACACCAGTTTGGTGTAAATTGTGGAGGTAAAACGCTATCAGCAGCAGGGCAGCATCCTGGATCATGACGGTTATGATGGTGGTAATGATCATCAGTATTCCCATGGTCCCTGCAATCCACTGGATGTAAGGATATTTATAGTTCTTCATCTGACTGAGTGTGTGGACGTTGGTTCATTTCTGGAGAAGGGGTGTGTGTGTGAGGGCAATACACAGCACCACGGTTCTTCTCGTGGGGAATAATTACAGAATCATGGGTACTAAAAGTCACGTGATCCTCGCCTCCTGCTCCCAAATAATTTATCCCCACGGCTGATAGCTCGTCAATATCAATTTATTAATTTAACAGTTCTGGACTGATAAAAGGTAGTTCACGCAGTTAGGCTGCTGAAGCAGAGAACAAGGATGAATTTTACAGTGCGAGGGTGTGAGGGGAAGGAAGGAGGGAGAGACTAGAGGACAAAGCAGGGGGTGTGGAGGGGGGAGAGCGAGAGAGAAACACCCCAGGACTGATCAATCGCAACACAGAGGAGAGACGTGCATATTCTCTCTGCAAAAATGGGCCACCATCGCTCATATTCCAAGGTTATTGAACAAAACTTATGAAAATTAATACACTTATTATCACCTTATTAAAAATTAAGATGGAGGACAGCACTCCCTTTATGTTGATATTCAAATTCCTCCAATATATTGATCAGCACAACCCAGTTTTACCCAAAGCTCTTTGGGTGAGCCGGTGCTAAAACCGTTGGAGGAAAAGAAATGTCAGTTGTCCATAAAGACCTTTTGAAAATTTTATTTTGTGACACAAAGAAAATCCTTGTTAGAGAACCTTCTGAAGTGTTTTTCCTTCATTCAAAGCTAAAATACTCCAAAAAAGACATAAACCTGACCCCTTACATGTGACCCTTTTGACCTTTGAGCCCTTCTGCTGCATTCAGATTTTTTTTCTTTTTTTTTGAGTAATGAATATGCAGATGGACAAAGTAGAATATATCACCCAGCTTCCACTGCAATAAAGCCAACCTGGTGCCTAACCTATTCCCAAAGCCATTACATAATATCCCTGAAGGAGGCTAAAAGATATTTTAACAAGACCCACTGCTCTGCAACCTTTGACCTCTTCGGAGCTGACCCTGAGCTCCTGACCCCACTTACACTGACCAGTGACGGTGCTGGACACTCATTCCATCCACTTCTTGGTGTGAGGACATCAAACAGGAAGATACTCATTCAGCATTTCTCTCTCTCTGAAATATAAAACCCCAACTCTGAAACGGTTGGAACATTGTGTAAAATGTAAATAAAAACAGAATGCAGTGATTTGCAAATCTCATAAGCACACATTTTATTCATAATGGAACATCGCAAACATACCAAATGTTTAAAGTAAGAAATTGTCCTATTTGTTTCAGATATGGTAATTTTGAAGTTTACAGCAGTAACACATATCAAAATGTTAGGGATAGGGCCATGTTTACCACTGTGAAAAAAGCAACTGTAAACATCTAGGAACTGATGAGAGCAGCTGCTGGAAGTTTTGGAGGGAATTTTGTCTCATTCCTGTCTAATGTAGGATTCTAGCTGTTCAACAGTCTTGGGTCATCTTTGACTGATTTATTTGCTGGATGGGAGCATATGTTCTTCTAAAACTTGTATATATATTCTGCACTGATGGTACCCTTTTAGATGTGTAAGCTGCCCATGCCAGAGGCACTGATGTACCCCCATACCATCAGAGAGGTTGGCTTTTGAACTGTGTGCTGATAACAGGCTAGATGGTCCCTCTCCTCTTTAGTACGGAGGACGTGGAGTATACAATTATTTTCAGTTAAATTCTGAAAAGAATTTAAAATTTTGATTCATAGTTTTCTACTTTGCCTCAATCTATTTTAAATTAGCTTTGGCCCAAAGAAGACAGCAGCGTTTCTTGATGGTGTTTACATAATGGCTTCTTCTTTGCATGATAGAGCTTTAAACTACATTTGAATGGCGCAATAAACTGTGTTTACAGACAATGCTTGCTGGAAATGTTTATGAGAGTTGCAAATCATTTAATTTTGATTTAATTTACATTTTGCACAACATCCCAATTCTTTTGGAATTAGGATTGTATACACAGTATTATTTTTCTTGTCCATCAAGAACTGCAGAGAAAAGAAGTCAAACAGCTGCTAAATCCGATCCCTTATTGTTCCGTGTGTCTGCACATTATATAATCCCTCTGGTCTCTGCAGACTCCGAGGCTTTCCTTGCACAGACAATCACCATAGCAGTGGATTCTCCTCGGCTCTTTGGAGAGCTGCAGGGTAGCGAGTGTCAATAGAAGTGGAGTGTGTGAATGTGAGAGATGATAGACTGAGGTTAAGAGGTGTCAACACAGGAGAGAGGGCTCAAGGACTCTTCACTCTGGCACTCTCCTCAACCCCTCTTCTGATTAACCGCTCTAAAGATGCCACTGAGACACATACGCCTCACACAGAAACACACACTTACACACACACACACACATACACCTTCCTCATTCTCTTTACAAATCTTTTACCTCAACGTCCTGCACGTGTTTGAGAGGCTACATTTCATCTCAGCGTGTCTGCATGTCAGACGCATCAACTCTGAGGTGTGGAAAAACCTGAAGATGTGTTGTTCACAGGCACAGGAGCTCTCTGAAAGGTTCTGGCAGCCAGCGATGGATTTGTTGCACCTCTGATGTGCTGTATATGTTCAGCCAAGTGTAAGACACAACAGTGCCATCCCACAGGGCTTCGCAACTGTCAGGTGCTGTGGTGCAACGTACAAACTGCAGAACACACACGGACACACATCATCACACACCGCTGCGTCAGACGGGCCGTTTCTGTGACATCGCCATAACACTCATATGGTTTTGTCTGCCATCATTTCTTTAATTCAGGATGAGGAAACAGTAAAAACCTCTGATATAGTTGTCATTTTTTTATGTGTGCTCTTCAACGTTCATTCATTCCCATCTTTAGAAGTTCATAAATTGCAAAACTATTTACTAATAAACAAAACTTTATGTGACATGTTGACATTCCGTCGATAAAACAGTTTTAAATTGCGAAGTGCGTTTTCATTTCCATCTAATAAACTAAACTAAAGCTGGGTTCTGCAGTTTTAACACAAGTTTAAATGGAGAGTTTATGGGAGTTTTATAGAAACAATAATTTAGTATGGCATTTGTGAGTGAGAGTGATAAACATGGATGATTTAGTTTAATATAAAATCAGCTTCACAAGTTTCTTTAGTCCTCAAAATTCCCCCATAAAATTATAATGGGGTTGAGTTCAGATTAGCCAGCTTTGAGCTGCCCTTAGGCTCATTACTATTTCCTGATGCCAAAAGACAATAATGTTTTTGCCAAGTCTGTGCCTGTGTTTGCTCATGAACCATCACACGGATTTTAATTAAACTTTCAAAAAGTAATCTTTGGATGTACATCTACAACTCATTGCATCTTGGAGTCAGCTCAGTTCAAGACAGTTATCACAGCTAAACAACATTAGCCAACACAAAAGGGGCTGTAACTCAGTCAATTTTACAGATATTGAGCTAAAATTTGATGTGGGAGTAGCTGAGAGTTGTTTACAATGCATACTTTCCCACTATTGCATGAGAATAAGCATAACGTGATTTTCAATGTTAAAAAAAAAGTTCTAACTTCTCAACATGAGATGATCGCAGCTTAGAAACTGTGGCATAAAAGACAGCAGGTGACAAGTATTGTGCTAGACCTTTAATTCTGTCACACTTTTAATCCTTCTCCACACAGATACAAGCCACAGGGTGATTAAAGAGCAACTTCTACCAGCAATATTACTGGTTTTTCAAGTTATTTACAGTAAAATGTTTGCAAGTCTTAGCTACTGTGTTGTTCTGCATTGTTTACGCCCCTGAGGAGTGATTTAAAGACTCTTCTTGTCCTCTGACCCTGCTGATAGAAAGCTTTCTGTCGCCTGTACATTTACTGATTGGAGTGTTGCGTTATTTCTTTAGTAAATTCTGTATATCTGTGGTGGAGCTGCTTTTCTATCTCTCAGTAAACAAAGCTTGACGTATTGATCTTCTGATGGTGTGGTCGCGTTTGGTCTGCGTGATCGTGCTTTGGATACCGCTGACCCAGTTTCCACAAAATGTTTGAGAGCTCCACACACTGCACTGTTAGAAACCTGGTCTGGCTGTGATTTTGCAATAAGAGTGCAAGCCTTTCTTTTTTTATTTTATTTTTTTACATATAATACGTTGTCTGACTTTAAATATAGTGTTTCCCATGATCACAGCACTGGTTTGAAACAATAAATACTTAAGACAGTCACTTTTGAAATATAAGTGTCTGCAAAGGGGTTTAGATGCACAATAAAACAGTACAGGAAACAGTACAGAAAAAAACCTCTGTATTTTAGATTTATTTTTTAAAAGTAGGGTTCTGTGGAAGGTTATGAACAGAAATGATCTTACCTGTTAAAAATAGCTAGCAGGTCAAATATTAATTGTTCATAACTTTTTTACAGAACCCCAGTTCAAAAGATCTGAACTATCTCGTAGCATGTTTTTTAAAGAATGTCTTAGTGAGTTGAATCACTTCCTGCATTGACAACCTTCTGTATGAATATTTGCAAACTGATGAGAGCAGCAGCTGCAGTTTGGAAAAAAGAACAGTTCAGGGCCTCCTTCGTTGTCTTCTAGTTCCAAAAAACCCCCAAACCCTCCAAAGGGATTTCCTAAATATGAACTGAAACATGGCTTGTGTCATATGCTCTTATGTAGGGTATAACATGACATGTCTGATTTTAAACTCTGTGCTAACCTGGACGATGTGGTATTCAGAAGTTCCAGACTGAATTTCAGATTTTGATGAGTCAGATCAGAGTCTTCCTCTTTACTTCAATTACATGATTCTTGCCATCAGCATTTAGCTTTTGTTATTGTTGTTTATTTCTTTTTTATTATTATTATTTTGTCTGTTTGATGTCAGTAGTTTTTAGAAATCTTTCTGAGTCTCATGCAATTATTTCCACAACAATGATGTCCTGAGATATATTAATGCTGCATAGACAATGAAATATTTTATTTCTTTGAGATAAAAAGTACTATTGTGGACTTTGGTCTATATTTATTTACTAATTGAATCAATAAATTGTGAGGTGTTTACCTTTGTGGTTTTATTTCTACTATCTTTATCCAAACAAT
>JAOXNZ010000117.1:14674388-14694637 GCA_028566095.1 Kryptolebias brasiliensis | reverse complement strand
AACGGGGGGGGGGGGGTGTTTCGAGGGTTTATAAATACCCTCTCCGAGCTCTGTAGAGTGGGCTCCAGTGGGCTGTGTTTGAAGTAGCAGACTGTAGACCTGCTGGGGGGGATCTGACCTCGGTCCCTACAGAAACCGCCCCCCCCAATTCCTACAGCAAGTTGGTCAATATCTCGCTTTCTCCTTCACATGCTGCCCCTCCCTTCTCTTCTCAGCTCCTCTCTTTAGTTCACACACACACACACCCACACCCACACACCCACATGCACACCCCCACCCACACACACATACACCTACATACACACACACACACTTAGTCTCACTCCGCATCATTTCTCTTCTTGTCTCTGTTCTTTCCCCATCTCCACTGTCTCTCGTTTCCACACACACGTACACACAAAGAAACACAAAATGCTTACTTTTGTGCAACAGTCACTCAGTCCCCCATTGCGACTCAAACTGCATTAATATTGAATCAAACAGCAGTGTCTCCAGCTAGCAGGCAACAGCCAGTCCCGCTGCCGTGCCCTCCCCACCCCATCCTTCTCTCACCGCAGGCTGGCTCCCTGTCTGCACTCTGCAGGATGGAAGGAATATTCCCACTGGGCAGGAGGGATGGATTAGCTTTAAATCAACTTTAATATGGCAATAGAGATAGAGCTGTAGCATCTCTGCTGGCGCATAAACTAGTTTTTTTGTGCTTAAGTACTCGCCATTAGTTCCCTCCACCTTCTGTCTGTGTTTTTGTGGCATCAAAAGCAATCACTTCTGTATATTTACCTTTTGCTTTGTTTTCTCTCCCCGCTCTTGTCCCACCGCTGCCACCCACACCAAGCCTGCAAGCGCAAAGAGCAGGAGCAACACAAGGACCGCAACACGGCGCCCAAGAAACAGCGTCTGGTTTTCACCGACCTACAGCGGCGCACACTCATCGCCATCTTCAAGGAGAACAAGCGTCCCTCCAAGGAAATGCAGATCACCATCTCCCAGCAGCTCGGCTTGGAGCTCAGCACCGTCAGCAACTTCTTCATGAATGCACGTCGCCGCTGCGTGGACCGCTGGCACGATGACCATGGTACCAGCCCAGGGCAGCCGGGCACATCCACCACCACCTTCTCCAAGGCCTGAGAGGAGGAGGCCTTCAGAGGGCTGGAGAACCAGGTCAGAACAGCAGGCCTCATAGGATGTTGGCAGTGATACCTGTCTCGACCTGGCCTGGACTATCTGAATGTGCCCTCTGCCTGAAAAAAAAAAATCTTCTGTGCCATGCAATCATCTGTTTTTGTCGGTCAAAACGTCAAACTCTCACCTGAAGAAGCATAATCCAAGAGGTGAGGTGTGAAGTCAGGTCCGATCTGCATTTCTCACAAAAGGACAATCATTGATTTTGTCTTTATTTTGAGAGAAATAATTTTTAAGACATCTTACAAAGCAAAGAGACACCAAAGATTTGATCTTTTGTTTTAACTTTCTTTTTTTTTTTTGATGGTATTTGCATTTTGCCGGCCTCCTTCGTCTTCACCCAAAGTAGCCACTGATACTGCTTTTTCTCTCAACACACCTCCTTTGTGTCTGCCTCCTTTTTCACATCCTCTTGACGCCGGCACATGGAAGCAACAAGGGCGAAAGAACGGCAATAAATCTGACAAGACAACTGCACATAGCCTTATTATCAGTGCCCCATCCTTCTCTTACACACACACATACACATAAGGTCGTCATAAAGAAAACAACAGAGCCTATGAAAAAAACAACAAGGCTTTTTATCAGTTCCCTGCCTCCACCTTCCCCCCTTTCTCCTGTAGTCTCCTTCATTCCTCAGCCAAAGGTATTCCCTGATGGCCAGCCATTTCAGAGAGCAGCTCAGCCTGATCATACAGCAAACTAATGAATTGAAAAATGAATCGATGCAGACAGAGAATGTGACTCCTTGACCCCTCCTGAAGGTGAAACTCAAGATGCTCGGCAGGAGATCCTCAGGTCTTCCAGGCCCAGGTTATATATTTTGCACAGATGTCAGAGGCCTGCAGGGAGACGTGTCGTCGCTCCTCTTAGCCTGAGCCAAGAGTCTGTGTTTCTCTGACCAATGGGAGGAGGCAGGTGAGATGTCTGGACATGCTCTTTGTTCTGCTGGGATCTTTCTTTCAAAATCAATAACGGAGAACCGTACGATGACAACAACACGCTCGGGCATCCAGCCAGCTACATACAGCTGCATATTAAAAGCAGAGGAGCACATAGAAGCCAGTGGAGATGGGGACACAAAGGTCTCAACAGCAGCAGCAGCAGCACACCACTCCATCCTGGTCCTGCCTGCAATGGCAGAGCAACAGTGCCCCCTGTTGTTTACAGTAGAGACCTGTAACCAGCAGAGCAAAGGGCTTCAGAGCAGAGGGGAGGGAGGGAAGAGCCACTAGATGCTGAGAAGAAGTCATGGCACAACACATTCAGGCTCTCGCAGCTCTTTGAAGGCAGATCAATAGCTAACCATTATCCTATTGTTGTTCCTCATCCAGCCAGCGCCGCTGAAGCTGGAGGAGGAGGAGGAGGAGGAGGAAGGGAGGTGGGGGTCAAACTGAATGCTGAAAACACAGGGATTTAGCAAAAGGCAGGAAATTATTTGGGTAGGAATCAACAAATTGAAAAAAAAACAATCAAAACGTCAAATATTAATTGGTGACAAGTACAACAGAGTCAAACTAACAAAAATGTGAGACAGACACAGAGGAAGCTTAATTTTGGTTATTATGGGAGGCTTCACGTTTTCTCAAATCATTTTTCATCCATTTTCTAGCAAAAATATAAAAAAAATCTCTCAAGTGATGTGTTTTAAAGCAAACCTTCTGATTATTACCACAAAAAAGTAATCAGCAGCTAACCCTAACCTAACCACACTCAGCTGTTATTACGCTACAACAAATAGTGCCAATGCTTACTGCCTTAATGTGAGTCAGAGAATATGGTACTAGGGTTAACACACAGCCCGCCCCACTGATGATGGGCAGTGTGTGCCATAGAAACCAACAATCAGCTGTTAACTGAAATAAATATACTTTTTTTTTTTTGTTTTTAGCAAACATAAAAAATAATCTGATTTTAAGATGCAAACCTCAAATGACAAAGTATGTGTTACAAATAAAGCAGAAACATGTCTCCAACACAAAAGTTGACAAATTTTGAAGCAGAAGAAAATCTCTTCATCTGATCTTTGGTTCTCTACCTCCTTTATCCCCCCCCTCAACCCTTCTCTCTTCCTCTCTATATTGATGCGGGTATTTAATTAGTACCATAGACACAAAGTTTCTATTTCTTGTTACTATTGTGCTCTGTTGTGCAGACGTAAGGCACCTTGTTGATAAATCGAAAAACAGAAAAAAAGGAAGGACTTTTTAAAAGAAAAAAAGAGGGGATGCAAGGACTTAGCCTGATGAAGGACATATATTTTTTCTTTTTTCTTTTTTTGCATTTTGTGTGAAAACAGACTTGAAGGAGACATTTACCACAACAAAGAGGGATGGGGGGAAAGAAACACCGGGAGCAGCTGAGAATGAGGAGACGAGTAAATGATGGGACACTTTCAGAACTGTGGCACTCTCAGCTCCCTTTAAGACGAACCTCAAGAATGGGGGCTAAAAAACCCCCAAAACAAAACAAAACAGAAGCAGCGAGGGACAAAACACGACCTCCGAATGTCCTGGCTGACTCAGTATGTTCTGTTGGAAGGAGCATTGGGGTGGGGTGGAGGTTACAGCCTGGGACTCAATAGTTATCTGTGTGGTCTTAAGATGCAACTGTAGCATTTCCAACAATGTAGTCAGATTAGCGGTAAAGATTAGATAAGAAATGGTCATTATGGAGGAGTTGATCGAGAGGCACTGGCTAACTTCGTGCTGCTGTAAGCAGTGAGTTAATGTCGCCAAAGGAAGATGAGCTTAAATCGACTTGTTGTATACAGTTCAGTGAGCAAACGGCTAGATTCACGTCTAGGTTTTAAGCTGACAAAATGACATTTGTTTGTAGTGAGAACCAGTGTGGCTACCTCACTAAGCTGAGTGGTTTGTGAAACCGCCACTGATACCAAAGATACTGCAGCCTACCAGTCTCAAACTGCCTGGGGGGGGAGGACACAAACACCTCTCTTTGCCCAAAACAGCTATTTTAAAAACAGACACACACACACACAGTCTTGTTGCATTTGCTCGAACAGTGCAGTCAGACTGCATCGTGCCACATAGGAGGAGGTGGTTGCCTTGCAGACAGAGTTGAGTGCCTTTTCCCTTCAACCACGGGTGGGACTGCACTGGTCACACACACAAAGCTGCACGCTCACAAACATGTACTCACACTCAGACAATGCTCCCATAATTGGATGGACAGAAAGAGGGGGGCAAAAGAGAGGGACACAGAGTGGGGCTGTGTCAGCATTTTCTCCCATATTGACTTTCCATCTTGATACACTAGAATACAAGCACTTTATCACGTAGAAAGTCTATAAAACATTTTCTATACGCTATTTATTTGAAACCAAACTCTATGTTACTCCTTAATCTTTCAGTCTTTTGTCGTTGATCATCTGCTAGCTCACAGCCTTTCCTTTCGAATTTGCTTTTTGCTTTCTGCCCGGCGTGCTTATGGCCTCAGCTGCTTTACCTTTCTCATCAGAGATATTTTTGTGTAACAGAGAAAGAGAGGGGTAAAAAATAAAAATAATAAAAATAAAAATCAGGCCGTGGCTTTAAGCACTCCCAGGGCAGCGTTTCAGATTTTTTTCCACCATCCAATGTCTCTTTCTGTCCACTGCGTGCAAGCACAGAGGCTGCACTGGAAAAGTGTGGAAAACTCACCGACTTCTTAAAGACACAAACTCCTCCCTCCACCTCATCCGTCCACCCAACTTTTCCCCCTGGCTAGTGCTCAGACTCGGTAGGCGTGTGTTGACAATTTAATTCTGAAATACCTCAAAAACCTTTCATGTAAACTTTATGTAATTTAAACTGAAAATAATAATGCTAATGATAACAATGATTATGAAACTATGATACTATGATAGTTAGTTTTGGAACTTGTGACTTGAAGCTTTATACTGTTAAATTCCTTTTATCCGTTTTTGCTTATTTTTCTCGTATTTGTTTTTGCTACGGCATGTACTTACTGTTTTCATAAAAAGGAAAAGACATTGTGAATGTTTCTGTGGAGGTTTAGCTGAGAAAAGAAGAGACAGAAAAGAAGGTTAGGATAGAGAGAGTCGAGCTTTAGATGTTTAGTTTGAAGCTCTAATCAAAGAAAAAGAAGAAAAAAAAGAGCAAATATAATTTGACCTGAATTATAAGCCAAAAAATTGATGTTAAACCAAAGGAGGAATAATCTTACATTCAGTGTTAGCTTTCTTCTGCCTTTAAGTTGTCTTTTCTCTAAAGAAAAAAATACAAAAAAGAAAAAAAAATCAGTTTCACAATTACTTTTGAAGGTCCCTGGGTGTGTTCAAGTGCTCCTGATGTTCTTAGAATATTAAAGACCAGCACCTCCTGTTGAGAAGAAGGTGCATTTTTCTTTTCTTTTGTGCATGGATATTGTATAACTGTATAGAAACCAACAGGAATGACCTGTGATTTTGTGGGGAGCGGAGGCTGGAAAGACTTGGGAGTGGGTGGAGAAAGGGTGGGGGATATTTTGGTTATCAAAAATAAACAAAAAATAAAGAAGGGTGGGAGGATTTGGGTTATAGACGTTGGAGGGGTCCTTGTTTTTAGAATTTCCGTCACTGTTGGATTCTCTGGTTGTGTGCATGTGTTGTTGCAACCCTTCCCCCCCTCTTCCCCTTGTTTTTTTGATGTATATAAATCCAGACAGTAGGGGGCAGTGTGTGCTGGGGGAGGTCAAACTCCTCTCCTCCCAATCAATAGCATTCAATCTTCATTCCTCAGCTTGGGGTCCATACTCGGGTCTTGAAAAAGTGTGTCTTGCTTTTCCAAAGACGGGCTGTTTACTTGGAGTTAATCAAAGGGACACACACAGATCCGAGCGGCCTTGAATATACCTGTATGTTTGTCTACATGCTTTTCTTCAATCTGTGTATATGTGTTCATTTGTACCTCTGTGGAGACAGTGTTTTCTACTTTATGTTCCTTTGCTATGGGTTGCAATATTTGTCATGCAAAAATCTGAAACCATTTCTTACTGACTGACCAACCAACAAACTCTCAGTACCACGTGGCAACCAATCGCCCAACCCTAAAACGCCGTCTGCATTTACTGTCAAACAGCATCTGTGTGTCGTTTTGGAGTTGGATTGAACAGGTTGCCAGTGGAGACTGATGTAGACACCCCCAGTCACACTGTGCTCTCCCTCTTCTGTTACCTGTTAATCAATCAGAACCAAGTGTCTTTGTGATGGTAGAAGACAATCAGTTTCAAAACAAGAAAAAAGGTAGAGAGAGGGCAGGCCAGTGGGGAGGAGGACAGGGAGGATAGAAGAGCAAAATCACGGGAAAAGAGGCTCTCTGACTCAAGACAAGCCGTAACGTGCGACTGCCAAATGACTGCCCTGCCGCTCCCGCTCACCCAGATACGCATTCCCATCAGAGCCAAATCTCAAAGTTAAAGTGACAGTTTGGATCATTTGAAGTGAAATTATGTGGAATAGTTTTGAACAGTTAACATCTTACCTGTTGTAGATAGCTGTTTGAATGTCCTCAGTTTGGAGGAATAGAGTTTAATTCTGACTGTACTGATAAGCTAACGTCTAGTCTGAGCAGGGCTAAGACCAAAGTGGATTACTGCAGTCTTAAAAGAAATCTGATTTTAAAAATTCTAATAGCGGTTCATGTAAACGTGCTTTACAAGCCTTTGTATCGCTGTCAAGTTCATATTATGTGGTTCTTTCAAACAGAAACATTACATTATTCCTTCTGGAAGTGCCCCAGGTTGCACAGGAAGTGCTATAGCTAGCTGCCTTTGCTATCAGCACCTGCAAATAACAATATATTTCAATCTTAATGACCATGTAATGTGAAATTGATAGTAACATAAAGGCTTATAAAATAGTGTTTACACAAACTGATATAAAATTTTGGACACTGGAGAATGGCAAGTATATATTTTGATCTTGGCCCTGCTCAGGCTAGACGTTAGCTCATCAATCTGGACTGAATTAAACTCTATCTCTCTAAGGTGAGGTTGTGCAAGGAGCTCTCTACAACAGGTAAGATATTATTAGTTCGTAACCTTTCCACAGAATCCCACTTCAAAAAATGTTAGCAATCCCTTTATTTCCAAACCAGCCAAATTCACTCTTGCTTTTCACTCTGCCTCATCTCTTGCCTCCATGCAGGAGTACAAAAAAACGAGAGAGCTTTGGTTTTAAAGACCATGTTTCCATCACTCACCACCTGATTTCTGCTAATCTGATGATGATGTAGCCAGCCGCGAGGAATTATAAAAATGGCTCCGGTTGGTAGCTTTTGCACAGAGAACTATGCAAACACCTGACCCCCCCAATCTTAATCGTTGCTGCTGGGTCAGAGTGTATAACCTTCATTCCCCCTCTGCATTTATATACACCTACTCTTTGCCCTCCTCCACCTTTTTTCGTGCCCCACTCATTCCATAAGCCCAACGAGGGCAAGGCAACCCCAGCCGCTCAGTTTTTGGGTGGAGTGGCTAAGGGAGAGTAGAGCACTACAGCACCCTGCGTTCCACCACACTTTACAGCAACATAGCTTCACAAGAATGCCCCAAACTGCCACTGACGTCAAAATGGAGTCCATGCTGATGTCTGCAAGCTGATCCCCCTCCTCCCCTGCTCATGGCTCCATTGTCCCGACAATGTTTGACTGTCTTTGTCCCCAGCGCCAAGGAAGGGCCACAATCAATGCAAAGACACTTACATTGTACCTACTTGAGTTTACAAAGTCGTCTGGAGATGGTGGCTTATATTGCACTTGGACAGACAGACAGACACACAAACAGACACAGGCACATGCTGGAGAGGGTGAGTCTGCCTTTTGAGAGTGTTTGCTGAAACCAAAGATGAAATCAGAGGTATGACAATCTGGCTGCCAAACCTAGAAGACAATGTTCAGCTCTCCGGGCTGCTCTACGGGTTCCTGCGATTCACCGGCCATGTGGACATTCCACGTCTTGCACTTAAACACACACATCTGCATACATACACACATCCGGGTGTGAAGCATTTCTTTTTCTCACACACACACTTTTCACAGGCCACCCGCACAAACACACACAAACGGGGAACAAACGCGCTCACGTTGGATCAGAAAGCCTCTCTTCCTCCCTCCTCCCACTGCAGAAGCCGGAGAGCCTGTGGAGGACTTTTAGTTTCACTCTAGTTGAGACTCTTGAGAAGGAAAAAAATCTGAGTAATAACTGTTACAGAAAAATAAAAACTTAAAAGGATAATATGGGTAAAATTGCGTGTTTTGAAATAAATTAACGAATAAAACAATTGTAAAACAAAGCTGAGCTGTTGGTTTCTTGTATGTGAAATTTAAGGGAAACACTGTGAGTTCAAAAGACAGAAATTAGATCTTTAAAATAAACTTCCTCAACAAAGATAAGAAATATTTATTGACAGTTAAGAAAATGTATGTGTAAACAATTCTTTAAAACATTTTTCAATGACATCATTATTTATTTTTTTTAAAACAGGACCCATCAACTGGTGTGGTTCCCCTATAGCCCAGAAAATCATGTTTAAAACACAGAAGTGCAACATGTAATCTTTTCAACCCTTTGTTTCTGTAAAATGAGTATGAACACAAATTTTCATATTCAAACCAATGAATGCACAAGTCATTATTCTTGCATGAGTAATGATTTTTGCATGGTTTCCACTTCTGCATGAGGCCTGTGTGATGAGGTTCTCATCATCCATCCCAGTCCACAAAGGTTTCCTGTGTCCCTCTGCAGCCTTGCACCCCAAACACATTCAATGTGTCAACTACTTTGTCCTTGAATCAAGCTTTCTTTTTCTATCAAGGCTCCAATCAGGTAGCTTGGGTGAAGTAAACATTGCCATCTGTACTAGTCTGTGAGGAATGTCTTCAAATCTCCATTTGGTCTGCCGATGCAGAAACCTAAAGCTTAATCATTAGAGTTTTATATCAGTGATCTTATTACTTGTGGTCACTTTCTGATCCCGGGACAACTCTTTCCTACGGATGGAAGTGGCTGAGTTGATGAGGCGCCCAGGCCCGGCTCCCTGAGAAATGGCATAAGAGGAGCGGCGGAGAGACGTCCCTCTTCTGAACCTTGACCTCAGCTCCACTGGTTGAGAGGATGAGCTGTGGACCTACATGACAGCACAAAAGATAACACCAAAAACCATGAAAAAGACCTCTTTACTAAACACAGATTAGGATGGTACTGTAAATAATTTTTCACAGGAACGGACGTTGCATACTAGGAAAAACAATTTACGTTTGTATTAAAAATATCTATTTGTTTCGTAGGAAAATATGCCAAATTATTTATTTTCTTTTAATGTGTTCATTAGAATTCTTTTTCTATCTTTATCAAAAGTTTTGAAAGAGGAAATGAAAAAAACAAACAAAATCTATTTATTTTGACAAATTAGCATCAATGAACTTTTGCTCCTGTGGATAATTTTCTTTGTACTCTCACAAAATGCACAAAGAGTCTTGCCTTATGTTTGTCGTGAACAGAGAGGATGACACTGAGGGCGTGAACGGTGAACGAGGGCAGAAAAGCTGTCCAGGTGGTGAGAAACATTGTGAGCCATACAACCGGATTAACGAAGGCATTGTCGGACGCTCCTGGTGAAAAAAAAAAAGAAGAGCAATCAAAGGTGTTTACAGGAATGGTGAAATCAGACTAGGAAACACTAAATAACAACTAAAATCGATGTTTATTGTATTGGTTTGATTGTTAATGGTCTCAGTTTGGGTCACTTCCATACGACTCAGACACAGGACACAGAAGACACAGGAGGTCTCAGACACACGTGAATGAAGAAAATAGATGCTCTTAAGACATTATAATAGTACCAATAAAATAATAGTCGACGGGTGATTTCTCAAAGAGGAGGGAGCTGTGGGTGATTCTGGTGCAGATGAAGAACATTATCACAGAGACGATCACAGCGGCGATATTGAACTTTGTCCAATATTTAGTCAGCATCGCAATCTAAAAAACAGAAACATTGTTATCAGAAGAAAATTAGTAAAACATCTTCTTACTGTATAAAGAAGGCGTACAGCAACAATAACAAAAAATATTTTGGCTTTAGGCTTTTTCAAGACTGAGGTTGTAGAATACAACAGAAGATAACGGACTAAAGCACTGAACAAAGCAGGACAGGCCAAAAAATAGGTTGAATTAATGGTAAAAAAATAATCCAAATAAAATAGACAAAGTCTTTATAACAGAAATAACTAGGGCCTGTAGAGGTGTGAGTGTTAGCACTGGCACCCCACAAAAAGAAAGTAAGTCACTGACCTAAATCTTCTTATAATCTTTTAAAATTCTTCAAGTTTATGTTTTGTGTTGCTGTCTTTTTCATTTTTTGTTTAACATGCATTTTTTTATTACTATTTTTGTGTAAATGTTGTTCCTGGTATTTAGTTGCAAACCATTTCTTTTGCGTTTTTCTTGTAGCTTTTGTTGTCTTCTTCAGATGTCCTCAGTTTCTCTACCTGGTCAGTATTTATTACAACTCATTGTGTGTCACATTCTAGTTTTACATGTCAGAACTTCCTGTACCTTTGTTGAATTATTGAAGTCCACTTTTTTAATCTAGACACTGCCTCTTTTCAACCAATATTTAATGGCACTTTGTCCTTTCTGTGTAGAGCATGCATGGTCTGCTGTACATAGGTTTTCTGCAGGTACTCAAGTTTTTGTCCCACAACTAAAAAACAGAAATGTGGGTTAATCAGAGCTTCTAAATTGCCCTTGGGTGCGAGTGTATGCGTGCACAGTTGTTTTTCCCTGTAACTTTGACCTGTCTAGGGTGTTCAAAATACCATCAAATTGCACACCTCAATAGATACAATTAGTATAAAGGAATAAAACAGAACTGAGTAGAAACCAACTTTATCCACAAAGGAACAACAAAAAATATCTGCTCAGTGTGACAGTTTGCACACACAAGCACATAGAGTCAAAAACATTTAAAAATCCATATATTTTAAAATATCCTAAATAGTATTTTTAAAATGGAGACTTTTACAAATGTTCTTGGCTGCAACAGGCACCACTGAGCGTACGTCATGTGAGTTTCTGTGATTAATGGATGTTTTCTTCTTTGCCAAATAGTTCCCCTGTGTTTTTCTGACTCGCTCACTAACTGAACCTGCATTACACTTACATTAGAACATCTTGCATCAAACTCAGATGATTTATTTAAAAACTTTGCCAACAAAACGAAGTGACAAAATGCTTTGATGATTTTGATGCACATCATTAGCTGCCTTTTTCTTTTTTTTTGTATTCTCTGATGGCAGCTTATATGCATCCTTAAAGAACACATTTTAAAATAAAGTACTTTTCTCTTAATGTAGTAAAAAGAACAAAACATGATTGCTCAGAGATCCTATTTTTATGAATTTACATGACCTGATATTTGTTGTCTTTTAGAGTGTAACATAATTTATTTGTCTCATGATATTTTTTTCCTACATTCTTCTTGTTTCCAGGTTAGTTCCTTTTGATTTTGAGGTACAAGTTCTTGCAATTCACTTTTACTTGATTACAGAAAGGGTGCTCCTGACCTCAATTGTGACTGTGAAGGTGACTGCCATCGAGACAGTGACTGCCATGGTCTGGAAGTCATAAGCTGTGTTGTAGAAAACTCCAAATGGGATGAAAAAGAGAATGAGCGACATGTAGACAGCATACAGCAGATGCAAAACCAGCTTCACATGGATGGAGAGCTTCGGTTTCAGTCCACACTTATACAGCTCAGGTGATTTCAGGCTGCTTTCTGCACTCACATCCTATAACACAAACATGTAGCCTTCATCATAAAGGTTTTTATTTGTATCTGATCACTTGGTTCATAAAAACATTCGACTAACCTGCTCAAAAATGGCAGCGCACATTATTGGGGATGCAGAGTACAAGACAGTGTAGAGTGCGATGAACCATGTCTCATACAGGGACTGTGAGAGAAAATAATGATCAACTTATCAGTCGGTTTAATTCATGATGTGACTTTTAGGCTTTATCTTCTTCAAGTTTTTCAGTAGGTTTCTAACCTGCGTACTGAAGCCATTGAAGAAAGCAAACCATATATGCACGAGAGCAAAGCCACATGTCTTAAAGAGGAAGTAGCACAGGAAGAGGGAAATGCGGCTGTAGGACCATCGGCCGTGGACTAGAAGCAGCCTCTGCAGAAACCTGAACTGGGACACGGCAAAGTCTGCATTCTGCACTGCCTGACCTCCCTCCACTCCGGCCAGTCCCACTCCAACGTGAGCCGCTGGTTTTATCAAACAGAGGGAAAATGAAACACAGCAAACCAAAATGGGTGTGCTGAACTTTCAATTACAGCTGACTTACTCTTGATCATGTTCACATCATTGGCACCATCCCCAATAGACATAGTGATTGAACTGGTGTATTTCCTGACCAATGTGACAATTTCAGCTTTCTGTGAGGGAGTCACTCGGCAGCACAGCACTGACTGACACTGTTCGGCCAGGTTCATGAAGGAGGACCCCCACTCTGGTCTCTGGTCAAACTCTGTCTGGGGTAAAAAAAAAAAAAAAAAAACATCATCAAGCAACCAGACACTTTACTTTAAAACTGCTATCAAGTTTACTCCATCAGGTGTGAGTTATTCAGAACTTATCTTTACAGTAGCAAATGTCTCTCCAAAACTCCTGCATCAGCCTTCATACATGCCATCCATGTCTCTGACATGGATGTTGCCTGAAGGTTCAAAGGTTACCCAGCTTACACAGTATATGGTCTGCTTGGCTTTTACATAAGGAGCACACATATCCTGTTATCATATAATGAACTGTAAAAGTCGAAGGACTCATGTAATTTGCACTTTTGTTCTGAAAACTTCTGAATGCCACGACCCATTCTTGTTTGGAAACACATTAGTGGATCCTTTCATATCCTGACATCCTCACCTGAGAATACTGTGCTAATTTCAGAAATGTTTTGTAATTTCTGTAAGATTTTCTAGTTTTCTTTTGTCTCTTTCTCAACGTATTTGAGTGTGTTCTTGGCATGAAATTAAAGATTCATTTATCTTTTCTCAACCTGAGAAAAAAGTTGAAAGTTAGTTTCTCTGTAGTTGTTTGTTATAATTCTGTTCAAACAAATAGAAAAAAAATAAATTGATAGTTTACTAAATTTAGTGAAATGTTTTCCACTGACCTCTGCATGTCTAAACAACAGACATTTTCATAGGAGATCAGTAGCAGATTATATGAGCCAGAAGCCCATTTTTAAAAATTGTTTATGTTATCTTTTCACTGTGCAGGCAGTTGTTTACCAGCTCAGAGCCAGTGAGAACCACAGACGTTTTAGCTCTTGGGATGGTTTTGTTTTCGGCCCACAGCTCTGTGCGCCCGGCTTTGGCGAAGCTGACCTGTGGGTCTGGAGACTGGAGTATCTGTCTGCATCAAACAAACAAACAAACAATGATCAATGGGGGCTTAGCAAGTGTGTACATGTGAGTATTTCTGAGTTTTTCTTTTTTCTTCTGCTGCAAACCTCAGCTCTTGCCAGTCCAATAGTCTGGTTTCAGGATCCAGGAGTCTGCAAGAGTATCCAATATTCACTGCAGTCTCTTAAAGCACATAACAAGGAAGGAAAGAGGGAGGAAATCAGCTTAAAAACTCATTTTATATAGAGCACCTTCTAACTGGTGACATTCCCATTATAGCATGTCACATTACCTTTTTTGTCTCCAGTCAGTACCCATACTTTAATTCCAGCCTCTTTTAGAAGAGCAATAGTCTCAGGAACTCCCTCCTGAAGTCGGTCCTCAATCCCTGTCACGCCCAGAAGCTGCAAGAATATTTATGTTTTAGCATTTAAATTTATTTTCTCCCTGAAGTATGACTTAAAAATGGGTAAAAGAAATGAAATGAGGCTAATCATGCAGCAAATTAAACAAAATGTCTTAAAGCAGGGATTATTTTTCTTAAAGGGTCTGCAGATAAAAAAAACAAAACAATTTGGAGAAAAATAAAAGGCAGAATCTCTTAGGCAGAAGTTTAAAAGTCTATAAGTATTATTCCTTTTGCACCACAGATACAATTGATAATCAGCAAACTAAGGCAGGGCATACCAACAGCTCTCTCTCCATCTCATCATACAGCTTCTCCAGCACAATGTCACGCTCGGATGTCGCCATGGCAGCAGCCTGGGTCAGCGTTTTATTCCACTGCTCCCATAATGCCTCAGGAACTGATCGAACCGCAACACACAGCGTCCTCAGACAGGTCTCAGCAAACAGCTGACAGAAGATGAGTTAACACAAATTATGAACGGCTGCACATTATTCATAGACTGATCTTTAAAGCACAACTGAAAGACTGACTGAAAGAAAAAGGCCTTTTTTCAAGTGGAGATCTTGGGCGTTATCAATAGTCAGTCATTTTACCTGCAGTAGACAGCAGTCAGAGCAATTTCAGTTTGAAGAATCTGAGAGAAGTTCTCATTGAGAAGTCAAGCTAACGGCTAGTCTGAGCGGAGCTATGATCAAAGCAGGTTCCTCCTGTTCTAAACAACTCCACTCTCACAAATGTTCACATGAACAGCCTTTTATAAACATTTACACGGCTGTTACCGTTACATAAGATAGTTGTTTACATGGAAGTTTGTGGTTATTTACACTGAAGATCGAGTCATCTACAGTTCATTAACATTATGGTTCATGTGAAACACATCCTCCAAAGTGCAGTTAACTCAATATTCAGTGTAAATAACAGTGTAATGCTAAACTAATGGAGATGTAAGGATTTATGCAATAGCATTTGTATAAACCCTTGTAAAAATCCTCATGAAAATCATACCTGATATTCCAAACTGATAATGCTGTAAGTATTGTCTACTGCAGGTAAGAAATAGATTACTGATAACTACATCAGAACCCCATTTAAAAAGACAAACAAACAAAAGAACAAAAAAAAAAATCCAAACTGTCTCTTAATAAAAAGCAATGGACACAATAACTTCCCCTCCTTTTTTTTTTTTTTTACAAATTGTAATGTGTAAAAATTAGACACCAAATTATTTTTTTTTATAACTGTGAACAGAACCTTTTTTTTTTTAGCTCAGGACATGACAAGTACAAAAGATCAGCAAGGGTGAGGCTGATTCAGACAAAAAAACAAAGTGCACGACTTTACTTCCAGCGCTCTTTCAGTTCTCTCTTGATTTGGACAGTCCTTCTGTAGTCTCTCAAGGATCACAGTATCTGCTCCTTTACAATAAAGTTTTATCCCACCGTCTGGCTCCCGCACTATCAGAAACAACATAAAACCATTATTGACGTACACTGAGTGAATTTATAACTTGAGGACAATTTGACAAATTTAAATAGAAGAACCAGACAGCTGAAAGTACTAAAGAAAGCTCCCCTTACCCAGGACTGACATGCATCTCCTTTTGCTAGTGAAGTCCGCCAACGCCAGCAGCTGATATTGGTGAGAGACACCCAGCTCTGAGACGACAATGAAATCTCTTGTCCTGGAAAGAAAGACCCAGCCAAGTTCCCTCGCTGCACCAACAAGAGCTTCCTCATCTGGGGATGTCGCCTGGTAAACAGGAGAGTCTGGAGGGATGAACAGTACATAAGGTTACTGGGAAGGCACATTATGGTCAGAAGTCTGAGGTTTATCTAGGAGCAAGGCAACTTTAAGCTTTGAAGATGAGAAGTATTTGTTACATTAAAGTAAAATTTTTAGAAGAAAAATACCAAAACACAATTACCAGCATCATCACATATCAGCACTGAGTGTATCAAAAGTCTAATGTCTTTACATCCCAAACAACCTCACCTTCCTTCCACTGCGCCATGACAGTATGACATAAAGCCAACGCTGTGAAGAACTGTCTGCTGATTGGACACTGCTGTCCTCTGAGCCTCTCTAAGAGGCTGGGGGCGGACATGTACAGACCTCCACAAGAGAACGGATTCCACCTTAAATCCATGGGCTGCAGAATCAAAGGGGAAACAAGAAAACAGCAAAAGATCGGTGTTCAGTGTCATTACATTAGACAGATATGAGAAAACCTTAGAACTGAGTTGGAACTACAATACATCCTATAATTAAAAAAGAGCAATTCTAAAAAGAAAATCAAAGTGATTCTTGCAACATCATTATTTTGACAAGATAAACACAAGCAGAAATTAGCAAAGGTTATAGGTAGCAAAAGGCTAGCTAATAGCTAAAAGTAGCAAAATGATAGCTTAAAGCAGTAAAACATTAGCTAAAAAAAGCAATGGGGTAGCTTACAGCTAACATGAACAAAAGGCTAGCTAACAGTATCCAAGATACTAGCTAAAAAAGAAGACAAAATTAGAGCAAGTATGCTGAAGCAGATTTCAAACACAACAATGTTTTTGAACAAATTGAAGAGATCTCAATGTATTTCTATGGGAAAAAAATTAAAAAGAAAGTTCAATATTCGGAAAAGTACAAAAATGTCAAAATTCAGAAGTCATAGCACACTATTCCTGAATGAGCTGAAAGTTTTGATACATAAATGGTTAAAATAACTCAGTGTATGCAGACGTACGTTATAGTTAAATTAAAAAACATAAACAGGAAAACAATAGCGTGAAAGCTGAGTCAGTATTCACACAATACTTGTCAAAATCAATGCAAGAATCAGTGTCAAAAGGTGCACATTGGAGAGATCATATGTAATACCTTTACGTCCTCTGCTTTGACTTCTGCATCACCTATAAAAGTAGTGTAAATGTAATATTATATTCCATGACTTACAAAAAGATGAGAAATGAAGGTAAAGTTAATTTTATGTACACAATAGATTCAAAGAAACAAAAAGACAGAAAAAAGCAAACATATGGACATAACCAAGAGGAAATTCAGGCACATGAC
This sequence comes from Kryptolebias brasiliensis, assembly GCA_028566095.1. Lineage (NCBI taxonomy): Eukaryota > Metazoa > Chordata > Actinopteri > Cyprinodontiformes > Rivulidae > Kryptolebias > Kryptolebias brasiliensis. The sequence continues at coordinate 14,677,565 of JAOXNZ010000117.1, read as the reverse complement.
ATATTGGTTTGATATGAGCCTTACAACAATTCAACATTTTTCTGCATTGACAGCCAAATATCTAGTGCTTGGCATTATTTTCTCTTTAAAGGAATTCCCAAAAGTTTTTTACTGTTTTTCCCTCCAGAAAAATATTTGAAACATTACCTTTTTTGTTAATTGACTGTGCAGTTGTAGCAAATAGGATATGTTTTACATTGAGACTGAGAAATGCTTGACTTCTGGACAGTTTCATAAAATATTCTGGACACAGGCATAACTATGCAATTTGTCTCTTCAAAATTAGCACACCCATTGAAGTTACTGTGTTAATATGATGTTTATTGTAGCTGCTGATAAGTAATAGGTGTTATAAAAAGGAGAGGCATCTGGTATGACAAAAGACCATGTTCTAAAATGACTTGTCTGTGGTAAAAAGAAAATCTGGCAACAAATCATTAACTAATGACTAAAAAAAAATCCTTATGTGTTTGGAGGTAGTCTTTGCAGCAAAAACAAATGCGCATCTTTAAAACTGGAAAACTGAAATCTCAAACCAAAAAAAGAAGATATTTTGGCACAAAACTAGCTTGACCAGGTTGTGAGGCAGTTCCATTCAGGACTTTGTTATAAAAACTTTGTTTGTGTTACCATAAATCTCCCCGGCGATGCAGCATTGTCTGAAGAGCAGCCGGTTCTGGGTTAGTGTTCCAGTTTTGTCACTCAGCAGGTAACCCACTTGGCCGAGCTCCTCGCTCAGTGAGGTGTTCCTGGCCTGGGCTGGTGTGTCTGCCTGCTGCCAATACATCTCCATATCCCAGCCGATAAACTTGCTGTGGATTGTGTGGATCACCTCAAATCTGCAGAAACACATACAAACAGCAACAAAATTAGTGTATTGTTTCTTGACCTCTGACTAGTGATTGCACTTTTGGAACTAACGTGATGTAGAGTGCGATGGGCATGGCCGGGCTGAGGAGGATGATGTAACCCCAGTAGATGAGGAATCCGGTGTAGGCTGGAGTGCCGAAAACCGCCACAGCAGATAGAACCTCTCTTTGCCTTATGACCTGACTCGAGAACACACCACAGCCGATGGCGAGGAGCAAAGCTATCAGCAGAACTGAAAGGACGATCTAAAAATACAGAATATGGACACATGCTGTTTCCAACCACTCCACGAGGTGTTTGTCACCCTCCTGCACTTCACCCACTCACCCCGATCACCACTTTGTTGAAATCTCTCTCCAGATGTGTCCTCTTCACTCTCAGTTTCCCGCAGTTTCTCAAGATTTTCGTGTCTGCGCCTAAAACAAACAAATGTTAACTGCTGCCATTACAGCGAAGTGATTCAGAAGGCCACTCTGCAGCCACGGGATTAAAGTTCAAGCTCTTGTGTCAGAAAGCCTCTGCTGATGTGCCCTTGAGCAACATGCTGAACCCCGTCCACTCCTAAGGAAGGTCTGACCTCCAGTGCCGAGGTCAGGGAATTTTCCTGGCTGGGATCGATAAACTATCACATTATGTTTTTCAGAGATGTTGTCTCAGTTTTGTTTAAACAGTTTAAAGATGCTGAACTTTATAAGTAAAAATTGCAAATTTGTTTATGAGCAGGACTGCATTTGAGTCTTCATTTAACAGTTAAAAGAAAGAGGCAAAAGTTTTTGTCCAGGCCAGCCAAATGAGGGCACTTTTTAAAACAATATTTTTCATTGTAAAACAATTCTTTCCTAAAAATGTCATACCAGTGTGAAAGAACACTAGGTTAACTAATAATAAACCTCTACACTTTTGCATGAACTGTTTCTTTAGTCCCAGCACCACCAGCATTTATATTGTCTATCTATGCTCAGCACACACACTTTCTAGTAGTAACAGAAGAGTTGGCTGAAGTAACAACAGGAAACTAATAAAAACACTAAAAAAGGAGGACTCGTTTGGCTAGAATAAAACGTCTGCCATTTTCTCCATACTCTGTGGTCTATGAGTGATAAAGTACTAACTAATGATAAGTACAGAACATCACTAAACTGACTAGGCTATCCCTTTAAAGAAGGTGATGTGAAGGGTGAAGCTGGTTGGAGTTATGATAATGGTATAAGAATGAATGAAGGGTATAAAATACCATAATAATAATCCAGAAATGAAAGGGTCACATCTGCCTGGTTTATTGTTGTCTGATCAGTCTTCATTTAAAAAAACAAAAGATGACAGTAACCTCCCACATGTGAACACGTTATATTAGTTACTGTCTTAACTAACTAACTTCCATATTATAAAATTTATTATTGGAGGGTGTATGGAGACCAAAGTATAAGTTGTTGTAAGCATACAGTGAGTAGTATGAAAATGTTCTTTTTTGCTCCTTAATCCTTAAATCCTTAATCACATCTGTTTCTTTGAAGTGAATTCATCTTTCCACCAGTACCAGCATATATAGTTAGGCCGTAGGCAAATCTTGTGTTGCGAAGGACTGTTCCTCTCAGGAGGATGTGCTCGTTGTCCAGGAGAAAAGTCTCCCCGCGCCAATGTAGCTGACCTCTGAAGTTGTACAGGCGATTGTTGGGTTCCTCGCAGAGCACCACACCTGCAGTTTTAAAAGTTTCGCCTGTTTACTGCTTTTTAAATGTGCACAACTGGAATTTGTGGTCTTATCAGAAACCATTTATTCACCATCAAAGGCTCCGAGGGCCTCCTCTGAGGGCTGAGAGGTCAGCTCATCGTGTGTAGCATTGAGTGCCTGTCGGTACTTTAGGTTGGTCTCACTGAAGAAAAGTAAAAACAAACACATGAAAAGTTTACGTTTAATAAAAAATAAAGTCTAAGCATCAATCAGTTTAAAAACAAATACAAAGCTATGATATTCACGAGGTACAGGGAAGTAGGGGATTAACACAAATATGTAGAACGAATATAATGGGATTTTTAAAAAACATTATTTTGGTATAACTTAGAACTCATAAGTATATTATATAGATACATACAATTAGACAAGTATATTGGTAGTTAAATCTGATGCATAATGTTTTAACTATAGATAAGGGGTAGGATTAAATAAGTTTTCACTTCTTCCTACAAACAAACAGTGGCAAGCTCATTATTTACTTTTTTTTCTGCCTTTGGTGTATTTTCTACTTTGCATTTATTTGTTTATTTATTTATTCTCTCCTTGTTCTATTTTATTTGTTTTCATCTGTT
>JAOXNZ010000117.1:14658329-14668617 GCA_028566095.1 Kryptolebias brasiliensis | reverse complement strand
TTTGTTTTGGTCTCCTCTGTGATGAAAAATGCTGAAATGCAGTGAGCTTCTGCGCAAAGGTGGTGAAAAAGTTAAAAATGAGAAAGAGGCAGGTCAGATTCTAAGATTAACATCAAACCTGCAGGTTTTCTATACCAAACTGATTCATCAGCACATGCAAATATTTACTTGCAGCTTTAAATCTTATTCATCTGGTCACATCTGTTAATCATACAAAGAGAAGAATGAAGGATGGTAAACAGCAAATTTGATTTATCAAATTAACTACAGTTTAAGCAGCACAGTATGAATAGCTCCATAGATTCAGAAAAGGTTACCTGGACTTTGTTGTGCACCCTTGTCAAACACTCGCGATAAGGTGACATAGCTGGGCCACAACTCAGGAAGCTCTGGTGACCACAACTACAGATCAACACAAAGCGTTTATATCAGAATTCTGCACCTGCTTTGCAAAAAACAAATCATTTCCAATTCATCTCTCTCCTTAATGCTCAGGCAACATGAAACCCTTGCCGCCACACCCTGGTTTTTGTCCCATGTGAACATTACAGCATTGCACACTGTACTCCCTGTGCACACTCACCTGAGGAGAGAAACGGCAATGGAGGAGAAGCGACGCAGCTTTGAGGCTATCAGGATTTTGTAGAATAACTTGGAGTGATGCTAGCCACAGTGAGTGATTATTGCCTGAACCTGAATCTCTAATGTGTCCTACAAAGCCTGACGATAAGAGAATGGTGCTACTGTATAGGAGAAGCACTGGGACTATTGGTTTACCAGCATGTGAAAGCTGTGAAACTTTGTATTCAGACAAGGCATGGTCAGAGACAGCAAAGCTTTTAAATGCTCTGGATTGTATTATTGTGTCGTTCCAGTGTGCATGCCTCAAACCTGATCAAAACCATGTACAGCCTTGCAACGTTTAAATCCCAAACTAAACTTTGCTAACTAAAGTTTCTAGAGAGCCTAGAGAGGCTGCATTAAACAGTGGTGTTCCTCGCGTATGACACTTCCAGCAACAGAAAGCACAGAATTCAACTCACGAATGTCCACACCTTATTTATGAAACATGAAAAACAAATCATCAAATACATGTACATAAGAATTACAATAAAAGTGAAGGTTCACTTTGTGCCTTTACTTGTGTATTGAAGTAAAATAAAAAAGGCAAGCTTTCCTTTTGTTAACTTTATTTGTCATCAGATATTCTTGGTATGACTGCTTGAGTCATATATTTAGGGGCTGTTCAAAAGGCCTTCCACCTTTTTTAATGGATCTAATGCCACCTGGTGGAGGTGAGCATCCACTGCAGTTTAACTCTCATTCAGAGGTCAGAAAGGGTAACTTTGTAAACAATGGCAACTCCGAACAAAAAGCCGTTCACTGAATTGATGCTGACAAAATGTCAGTTAAATGCACTATTTGTGGTTTCATATCTCTTTGTCTCATTTCTGTTCCCTTAGTGAGGTTGCCTCCCACAAAGGCCACACACTAACACCTGAACTTGTGTGTATCTTATGTCTAATACGAGTCTGCACGTGGATGCATGTACATATCTGGGTCGATCTTTCCTATCTATATTTACAGCCGTGTTGTGCAGCAGAGTGGTTAAGGTGATGCACCACTGGTGTGGAACGGGCGCTCTTAGGCCTCTGCAGACAAATGGCAGTCGCTAGGCCAAACTTTCCCCTCCACAGTTTAACCCTTTGGCCAAACCCCACAACGGAGTTTACAGTGGAGATTCACCACATTGAGTTTGCAAGCTCAAGCTAAAAATACTCCCAGCTAGAAGCTGAATTTCACCATTTAAAACCCTCCAAATTACTGTTAATTAAATCCCAATATATATATATATATATATCTTTTTTTTTCAAATTAAAAAGGAAACTACGATACACCTTGATATTCTGAAGAGAAAGAGCCCAGCTTCATGTTATATCTGTGACTGACGAGATAAAAAAAAATCAGAATTCAATCAACCAAGTTCACGGACCAGAAACCAAACTCTGTCCAAACTAAAGCAGCTTCTTATATCAACACATCACACATTCTTGCAACTGAGGATGTCATTTCACACACATGCACGAGTTCATGCTAAGATTCACAGTTATGCTGTCACATCAGCAACAAGTGTGAAATACAAAAGGTGGAGATGACAAATGTTAGCTTCCTCATTCTAACAGAAATAAGCTGCTAAACATGAAGTGGCTTTAAAATTACAGAGACCCTATGGTAACCAGGATGCTACATGTCTGACTAGACCATAACAGCCCATAATTAGTTGTTCTATCAAGTCAGTCAGTGTGTCATAAATAATTTGGAGGTATTCAATTGCTTGCCGTCAAGTGAGTGGCTGTTTGTGTTGACAAAACTGACCATTACTTAACAGCATGAAGTCATTTATTTAGCGTTGATACTTAACCTAAAATACACCCCAAATTTATTTTCCTCATCAGTTTACATACATTTATTTCTAAATAACAAAAAAAGATGACAGTCTTTTGGAGTGTACTGTTATAAACTGTGTAATTTGACTCAACCACAGCAGGAACTTGGTGTTACATGTCATCCACACATATGCAGCACATTTTAAATCTGATTAGCTTCTATGAAGTTTTATGTTTCGCAATGTGTTTGACACCCGCTCGTTCAATTCCTCGAATTCCACCAAATTCAGAAAAGCCGCACATGCCACAAGCATATCCTATGTGCAGAAAAGAAGTATGTTGTCCAACCATTTAGATTCCGAGGATTTATTCATTCACACACTAAAACGAAAAACAACTTTTTCTGCTTCCTGTTGACTTTCCTGCTCTGGTGACTGGTCCACATACTGACCTGAAAATATTGAGCCCATAGTTTTATCTGGCTCCAATAAACTGAAACAAACAAGAAAGTTTGAAAAATAAACTTACAAAAATGCAGCCAAACACAAAGTGTTAGTGAAGAGTCTCAATCAGGACATCTTGAAAGGCAGCTGAACTTTTTTTGTTCTCGGTTCTTGGAGACGCTTCACCTCTCAGCTGAAAGGCTTCTTCAGCTCTGATTGGGGTTCAGGAGTTGCAGGTTTACAAGTCAATATTGGAACAATAACACTAATGAATCACTGTTCCACCCATCCCTTCTGCGAATTGTTTTATGTTTTGTGTTGCAGCCACACATTTCAGAGTGCCTAGAAAGAAGAACCAAACCAAAACCTACCACTTTCTTTAGTCTTTGTAGGTTTTTCCTCATTTATAGCATATAACTAAATGACTTCCTTCATTCTTTTCTCCTCTTCCAAAATGTGTCTTTGAAGGAGACCTTTATCTTTAAGATGGAGGTGGACAGCTAAGTTTTGGCCTGAAGGGCTGGCTATGTCATGCATTTTGGTTGTAGAGGTTTGAACAATCCTTGCTGGGTTGAACCAACTTCTGTTTGAGGATCTCATTTATTTTTAAATGCACCAGAATGTTAAGTTTGGAGGAAATCCTTCTAAGATTCTCAATTGCTCCTGAAACATTTGGGATAAGAGTACTATTTGAAGCTTTTTTTTTCACTCCTTGTTCAGTTCTCTGGCGTGTTATCCAGGCTTCCGAGCTGATTTGACCAATGTGTAGTGATTGTGGTTTTAGTGTAGCAGCTCCTAAAGTGTGGAGTGAACTCCCCCTCCATCTCAGACAGGCTTCTTCATTGTCTGCTTTTAAAACTCTTCTTAAAAACCACAGTTTTTTCCTTTTTTACACTTTGTAAAGAGATATTTTATTCCGTTTTATTTTTCTCTGGTAGTAATTGCATCTGATCTTATGTGTCTTACTATGTTTTTTGTCCTTAGAGCCATGTTTTATTGCTGACTCTGTACAGCACTTTGGTCCGCTGTGGTGTTTTAAAGTACTTTACAAATAAAATTGAATTGAATTGGATAGTTAGAATATCCACAAGCTTGAAGAGCTTTCTTGATGTGTTTGTATTCCTTATTTTTTCCTTCTGTCCTGGTGGAGAAATGCTCGACCCAATAATGTAAAGGTCTGATGAGGACAGTTTGGGTCCCAGTGTGTGGTGAGAGTCAAATAAAAGATACTAGCCTGTATGTAAACTCAGATCTTGTCTTTTTCTGTTCACCAAACAGCCCAAGAAAGGCAGCTTGTTATCCTTAGTATCCTTTCTTGTTGGCTTGATGTTGTTTTCAGCTGAGCTGATATTTCAGACATTTCAGCTTCTAGACCTTTGGTTGGAATTTTGACCCAGTTCTCATCCACGTGTCTGAAACAGTGGCTCGGTGTTGCTCCCTGATAAGAGTTCAGAGCCTACCTTTTCCATGTAGAGGAGGTAGAAATGTGTGACACTCTGGTCTAGGGTGAGACAGGAGCTGTTGTTTAAAGTTTCTTCTTCCAAGAGTTGCTTCCTGAACATTCCTGCTGCCTACTGTTAACCGAGATGACAATTTCCCCTTCAATTCAGAAAAGAAGTCCAGTTGTCCTCTGTTAAGCTCTTAAGATTGCCATGTCCTGGACAACTGAAAATCTGCATCAATATAGTTTATCTATCTAATACCTATGGTTCTTCTTCCCAGGCAGTTTCACAATCATTCAAACTTTGAAACATGTGCCTGCAACACCTCACATAAACAACTCCAAAATGAGTCACAGGAGGAGGGGGAGATTTATGTGTGATTGTTCTAACAGGGACTTGTAAACAGAACTCCCAACCCATGATCAGAACTGAAGCCGTTCAGACAAAAGATGAAACACCTTCAAGAAACAAGAAAGTCCAGTTGTCTTCTTTCAAACACAGAATAACACACAGAGTAATCCAAATTCAAATTATTGGAAAGAACAAACCGAATAAAATGCTCCTACACACAGTCATGTTCACATTTTTTTATTTTTTATAAATGCAGCACATACATACACACATAAGGAACAGGGAGAGGCTCAGGATCAAACTGACTGGTGGCTGGCTATCCTATTACCTGGAAACACAGCCGCAGTGAGTAAGATTATGTTGTTGATGGTTTATACAAAGTAAGCACAGAGGTCAAGAGAGCTCTCTGTAGATGTTCAGCTTTGCAAAAAGGCACAGAGCTGGAAAGTAAGGTCAGTTGCATTAAACGTGACCAACAAAGCACACTCTGTTTTTTTTTTTTTTTTAAAAAGGAAGGTTGAAAAGCTTTCATTTGCCTGGCTTCTCATCCAAACAGGATAAATAGGAAACAAAGGCTCTTGATCAGATGGGGCACCAACAGATCTGACTGATGTCAACGTGTACTTGCTCATCTTTTTCTTTATCTCACAGGATCTCAGCTCAGCGTGATCCTTAGAGCACATCTTGTCTTCAGTGGTGTGAATGTAAGAAAGCACTTATGGCTCAGAGGCCTGTAAGCCTGCCACATGACTGTATGAAAGACCAACTGCAGTTGAGGGTGAAGAAGTGACATCCTCCGAGCTAGCTGAGGCTCAACTTCCTGTAAAAAGTGGTTAACAACTCAGCTGTGAATTTAGGAGCAGGAATCAGGCCAGCAGAAGTCAACCTAAACAATTAGACAAATTACCCCTTTAAAACAAAACAACAGGAGTCGTTTTGCTTTTAGGAATAAACACAAATGAGTCGCCTTTACAGTAAGAATTGTGGTTTATTTCATTTTCACTGCACAGGCATTATCTTTCTGCCATAAATCCTTATTACAGCACTAGGAAGAAACTTTGAATACTTTGAATAAATAATAAAAAAAAAGCAACAAACTCAGACATTCTGCCAAACAATTACAAACAAACAATTAATAAAAAGGTCAAAAAATTGAAAATTAGTCAATAAAATAATGGAACTTCCTTACCTCATCATTCTTTGTTTAGTACCCCAGGGTTAAGGAAACCTTCACAAAATATCCTAAAAACACAAATGGCCAAATGTGCTTTTTTTTAATTTGTGAATTTTTTAAATATATTTATTTTTTTAATAAAAGCATCCACTTGTGATCAATTACGCAGAGATGAATGCATATAAAAATTTTGAGAAAATTATGAATAATGAACAAAGTGGCTTTCACTAGCCGTGTTAAGTAGCATTAAAGGTATTTACCAAACTGGTCGTTGCATAATCCTGGAACAATATGAATATTTACTTCTCAAAAAAAAAGTCATCCAGATGAAGAAAACATCTGCAACATGCAGCCAGGATGTGGCTGCTGCAGGCAGTCCCACCATGACATACCACAAAGGTTTCTGATCACGTTGTTTGTCAATTAAACATCCCCAAAAAGAACAGTTTCAGTCAGAAGTGTGCAATCAAACACAAAATTTACAACAACATTTCAGACTTTTTTCCCCACCTCAAAATGCTCCCTTTGGATGTCAAACCTGCAGTGTTATTACCTCTCTTTAAAAATCTGAGGACCGACTTCAAAATCTGACTGTTGGAACATGGCAGAGTGTGGCCTGTGTGGTTACTCTGAGTCAGACAGAAAAATCTGCTGTTTTTTTTTTAACAACCCCAAACTCTCTCCCTCCTTCCATTGTGGTGGTATTGTTTAGTGCGGTTGTGCCACTTGGGGGAGGAGGGGGAGTCTATGCATAAGGTGAGAGTACTATTATGAAAATGGTATAATTAAAAACAAAATCTAATGTTTGTGACTAGTGAAGGTGAGGCTTAGGGATACTCAGGGACAAAAAGGTTAGATCAAACATGAAGGATGCAGAGGCTGTAGTCTGCTCCACTGGAGATAAATGGATATTAGAAAGATTGAACATAGAAACAGTCTTGCCTTACAGCTGACAACAAAGTACCAGTGGATACTTGCAACAAAAACAAAGATGAGTGCCAATGCAAACTCAAACTGATGTTAGACGCCCACTGTAAATAGATGCAGCAATCCCCCCCTGAACATTCTGACTTAAGCTGATGCTTGATTTGTTTTCTATTTGTTTATTATCACCCGCAATAACATCCAAAGTCAAAGGCGGTTGATAATGTTTTTGCCCCTGTGTGTGTGATTGTGTTTTTGTCTGCTACCAAACTATCTCATGAACTAAACAAATGTAAATAAAATTTGAAAACAGTAATCACTGGATGTACGTCTACAGCTGATTAAATTTAGGAATTAGTCCAAATCAAGATGGCCGCCACGGCTAATCAGCATGAGCCAACACAAAAATGAACTCAGTCAATTTTAAGGATATTGAGCTAAAATTTGATGTGGTGGGAGTCTGAGTGTGTGTCTCGACTTTGCTCGAAATACTATTTCCTAGGTTTGACCAAAGCGGCTAAAACTCCATCATTTTATTTTACTTTAATTTATTTCTTTATCTCATTCTGCTGCATAAAAGGTTTGCATCGCTGCAGTTTAAAGAGGGAATATTGGTCCTGTCCGCCTGACAGTTTAGCACCATGTCAGAAAGAAATAATATTTTGGTTTCTAACTTTTCTGAATCTGATTTATTCTAAGGGGAAAACACTTTTTAAAATCTAATCTGAACCCGTTGGATCACATCAGCACACAGGTTCCTGAACTCAGATCCTGAACTAAACTCTTCAGTTTTTAGGTTTCCACATTGATCAATAAAAGCACAGCTGAAGTAAGCTAATGTTGTGGCCATGCGTGCAGGAATTAAACTCTTTCCAAACAACAGTTCACTGAAGAATTCAACTTCACAAGAACAACAACTAGGTCAGTAAATTCATATTGACTCATCTCACGACTGAGATCTCACCTGTTGCTTCAATCGTGGCCACAACACAACCCTATAGTTGTCTGATCATTTTCCAGAGCAGAAGGGGGCGGGACACTCAGTCAGAGGACGCCGCGCCATTGGCTGAGCTCGCCCAGCTGCGGAGCGCTCAGCAGCACCTCTGCGCGAGACTGACAGGCGCGCGCAAAGCTCTCAGGGGTCAACATGCAACTCCCACAATCCTGCGAATAAAGCTGCGTGTGTGTGTGACTGTGTGTGTGTGTGTCAGGAATTACAGCAGACTCTTCCCTGCATCCAGGATCCGACATCCTCTCAGGTGTCATCCTCTCGTTCAGGTCAGTGCGCAATGTTGTCCTGCTCAGGTTTGCTTGCTTGACTCAGTGACGTAGAGGTAAATGAGTTATGACTACTTCAGTTCACTAACAAAGATTAAACGCACAGATTGTTGTTTTGTTGTGCGCTTGAGTCGCTCAGTCGTCCGTGCCAGAGAAAACAAATCAGGTTCCTTGAGTTCACTGTTAAACTCTTTAACTTTCAACTTTTTGATTCTGGTCGAATTCACTTTGCATTTGAGGAGAGTTGCGCGTGGGTTTTGAGAAGCGCAAGCTCTGACTGTATTAGTGCGGAATACCAGCTGCTTATAAATAAACATGTCACACATTTCCAAAAATAGCCGATTAAAGAGCAGATGAATTTACCACGTTTGTCTTTTATAGTTGTTGAATTTAACCTTATGACCTGTGAAAGCCAAAATTAAAACTGATGGTAAATTCCACATGGAGCCAAATTTGTTTCTTTACACTTATTCTCTTTATTTTGGGTAACTGTCTTATGTTAACTAAAGCGAGTTTGATTCATTTTTGATGCAGTGTCATGTCCTCCACGGTGAGCCCTGAGGCCTCCTGCCCTTCCTCCTCCTCCTCCCCTTCCTCCTCCTCAGTGGAGAGCAGCGGCTTCCTGGAGCCCGGTTCAGACCGAACGCTCTTCCCCGTGACCCGGTCTCCCCTGTTGCCCCGACGTCTCGTGCGACTGCGGGACTGCAGGAGCCACTTGAACCCCGCGAAGCGACGCAAGAGGGAGATGATCCCCGCCGACAAGAAGGATGCCGCCTACTGGAACAAGCGGCGCAAGAACAACGAGGCGGCCAAGCGCTCCCGGGAGAAGAGGAGGTTCAAAGACCTGCTGCTGGAGGGCCAGCTGGTGGCCCTGAGTGAAGAGAACGCCCAGCTGCGCGCTCGGATGCTCAACCTGCAGTACCACTCTAGCCTGGAGAAAAGCAAGCCTACCTGCCCCGCGTCGCCTGCATCAGCCCTGGCCTCTGCGTTGTCTCACAGTCCTGCTCTCCTCCATGCGGGACTCTGGGGCCCCATCGGGCCCAACTCACCCGCTTCAATGAGGCAACAAGAAGCCGCCGTGCACCAGTTTGGTGCCACGATTCCTTGTTTTGGCTCGACCAGAGGAGTGTTTAACCCTCTGGGTCATCACTACCTCATCCCACAACCAGACGGGCCCTGCGTTCTCCCTCACGGAGGACTTAGGGGGCCCAGAAGGTCAGCGGAGGCGGAGATGGATGACCAGCGACAGGTGTCTTCCAGGGACGACATTCCCATCACTGCCGCTGCGCCCCCCCATTCACTCTCATCCGTGTCGGGGTTCCTGCCAACCTTCGACGCGCTCCATCACGCCTCCGCCGCCCCGTACCCGCCTTACAGCTGCGTCGTGCCCCACCTGAACCCCGCAACGGTGCTGCCCTGGCAGCCCTCCTACCTGTCTAAGCCGAGCGTCTTCCCCGGCCTGCCAGTGCACATCCAGGCGAGACAGCGGGGCCCCGGGCCCGGCGTGGAGGAGCACATGCAGAGGGGATTCGTTGGACGATTCAGCACCGCGCCCTGAACTAAGATCAGCGCAGAACTCTGGCAGTTTGACTGTGAACCGAATTCATGCAAGGGAAACAAATAAAGCTGACAAGTAATGCCAAAGTCATGTGAAATATACTGTAATGACGCAGGAAGTTCGTCATTTTTTTCAGAGAGCCTTTATCACACGAATTGTTTTTATGTAAACTATAAATTAACAGTTTACTTCTCCTTATCCACGCTCAAGATTAAATACGCAGCAAACATGCTGACTTTCAGTGGTTTGATGAGTGTCATTTAGAGACTGGAGCTGCGTTCCGGCATGTACTCTGTTCTGCTGTCACAGACATGTTATTTTACCCCATTTGACTGAGACGTTAATAGGGTTTTGTTGTCTTTTAATAAGGACAATATAATGCATAATGTAAAAGGGTCGGGACGTAAAGAAAATAAAAATAAATTACCGATACATGTGTAAAAAAAGGGGGTTAATTTAATTGCAGTTTCGTCATCTTTTTGTGCTTTTTTTTGTGGTAAAGAAAAAAAAATTCATGGGCGACTGCACCAACGAAACTAGGTGTTAACTAAGTTGGTATTCCCCTTGATCCCCACTGCGTGATTTCCCAGCACGCTTTGATTCAATGGAAAACCAAACCTCCACCCGTTTAGGGCCAAAACAAATGTAAACATATTCACCACATATTGCTCTAAACAAAACAAAACAAACAAAAAAAAAATACTGCACGTAATAATAAAGCATGCCTACAG
>JAOXNZ010000117.1:14626622-14647084 GCA_028566095.1 Kryptolebias brasiliensis | reverse complement strand
TGACTCACTGATGGGCCACTCTGGTCACATGAATGCAGGTCCTGATTGGAGCGAAACTGACTGGGGATCTTCTAGTGCAGCTTGGACACTTTTAACAGGAATGTTGTAAAATATCTGCACAACTGAAGGCTCTGTAAAAAATCTTTTAAAACAGTTTTGAGACTGTAGTTCAGTTTTTTAGCTACACCTTGACTAGCTGCTAGCTTGTCAGACTGGTCCAAACTAAAGTCGTTCAAAGAACTATCTAAAACAGGTAAGATATTAACTGTTCATATGCTTTCCACAGAAATCCAGTTCAAAATGGGTAAACTATTTCATTTTTTTCATTATTTAACCAGGTAGATCTCACTGAGACTAAAAATCTCTATTCCAACAGAGACCTGGCCAAGAAAGGCAGCAGCACACAAACGTTACAAAACATAAACAACACAGTTATCACAACACAGTTAACGTACATCATAATAAATAGCAGGAATAAAATAAGAAAATAAGCAAGAGATAATACCCCCAAAAAACTAGGAACTACCATATCAGTTAAAACATTTAAAAATAGATGTGTCATTTAAAAAATCTTTAATAATGGTCTTAAAAATATTCAGAGACCAAATCCTTCAGTTTCAAGACTTTCTGCAGCTGATTCCAGTCTGAAGGAGCAGCAAACTGGAAAGATTTTTTTGCCATAATCTGTACAAACATTAGAAACAGTTAATAAAATTAAATCACCAGAGCACAGAGAATGACCTCTTGAGGACTTCCTAACAATATAGGAAATGAGATAAGAGGGAACTAAACCCAAGATGGTTTTGTAAGTAAAATGATGACAATAACAGAATCTGTGTGTAGATAAAGCCACCTATCTAACATCGGTGTGGGTAAAGCCACCAAGATTGGTTATGAAACGTAAGGCCCCATGATATACAGAGTCCAACATATGCAACCAGTGGGAAGATGTGTGAATATAAATTATGTCTCCATAGTCCAGGATAGACAAAATTGTGTCAGCAACAAGACATTTTCCAGCCTCAAAAGATAGACATGATCTGCTTCTGAAATAGAAACCCAACTTTAGCTTCAACCTTTTCACCAGCTGTTTGATATGGGTTCCCCATAAGGCCAGAGCTACATCAATAATAAAACCTAAGTATTTATACTGTGATACTGTGATACTGCTGCAATCTGAGAGCGTTGTAGAGTAGTGATGGGTGGCAACAAATGTGGTTTAGACTTAGTACTGCAGAACAACATTAGTTTTGATTTCTCAACATTCAAGACAAGTTTTAAATCACACAGCTTGAACTGAACCACATTAAAAGCAGCTTGTAGCTTTTCAAAAGCACTATGAACTGTGTTTATTACTGTAATAGAACAGAATTACATGTGCTCAGCAACAGTTCTTATGAGGGATTGATCTGCATACACTGGTGTCATCCCATTCTTGGAAATTGATCGACGGCAAGCTAATGGCTAAATGTTTTATAGTAAAACTAATTACTCACAAAAGCAAGAAACCAAAACTGCTAATCAGATTGTGAATTTAAGCTGCAAAGAAAAAGCAGTGAATTACACTGAGTCATTTCGATCCTAGCACAAACGCTGAAGTCAAAATGAAAATGAGACACACTTGAGGTGTGGTGTCACCAGGTTTTATTAAGATGTTTTCTGAACTAAACAGAGATTAGCGCTCAATCACACATAATTTTTGTTTTTACAGCCATTTCTTTATTCATTTCCAGTGAATGTTTGCTTTCAAATAAAGTATTCTTCACACATTTTCAGCAGGTGAATGCTTTTTTGCTCAGCAGCTGCTAACCACCACAATCTCATTTAGGCCACCGCATTTCTACACCTTGGTAACACAAAACGTGTAACACTCATACACACTCAGGCGTACACTCACACACTCTGTTATGTCATTTCAGTTGCCCAACCAACGTTCCCAGCACATAGTTGAGAGAAAAAAAAAAAAAACTCTGCTGAAGCAGACGTCGAGCATTCTAACATCATTTCCTCCCACGACAGAACTGAAGAGGCGCTCGAGAGGAAAGGTTGCAGCACATTTAGCCACTTTTACCTCATCCGGGTGAATTATTTATTGAATGAATAAAATTCAGTGTATACTCATTTGACGAATGATGTAATTTTACACAGTGAGGCTGGTGCTTAACGCTCCTCTGGTGACACATCTTTGGGTGGCAGTGATCTGAACTGTTGGTGCCAGGTATTTCCTCTTCAGAGATCCCCTCGACTTGCCTCAATCAACACACACTGAAGTGTTGGAGGGGCTCAGACACATTAAAGGTTTCAAACAAAACAAATAAATGAGTCATGATGACTTTTAATGAGAAGAAAGACACCCTGAACAGCAGGGGAAGGAATTAAGACACATCACCGATGAGTCATAGTTTACCATATTTTTGTTTGGTGGGGGGGAGCCCAAGACACTAACAGCAACACCAGCAGAGTGTTAGTGTTCGACCCCCACAGTGCGGGGTTTGGTTTCTGTTTTTCCACTCATGTGTCCCGAAAAGGAAGGGTCCTCTGCACCACAGCACAATGTCTGAGAAAAAAAAAGAAGTGTCTCTAATGGAACAATATAGGATAAAACTGGTTTAACAAACATGACATGAATTATAAACCTTCTGGCCTCTTCTGGACTAAATTAACACAAGGGGATTTCGAACCAATATTTATTTCTTTTTATCTATGTCATTAATTGTTGTCCTGTTCACTTTTCTTTTATTTATGAAAGATGAATAAGAAAATTACATCTACAGCATCCCATGTAGGGCATGATTGTGATGAATAACATGACAAAACAGCAAAACAAAACTGCTAAATTTCAACAAAAAGAATGCAAATTTTACAGGCTGTAGACACAATGTTAAAATTACTAAAACATTCAAATTGTGTGCAGTAAAGGTTTTTATATGACATACCTGTACTGTGCAAAAGGTTTTTAAGCACCCCTTATTTGTTTGTTTTTTGTTTCCAAGAAGTGAAACTTTCTTGTAGTCATTTACAGTGATCATGATGAATCGCTCTTCAGGTTTTCTGAAGTCTTTCTTTGACTATTGGTTGCTTTTTCACTCATTTTCTGTTCAGTCTTTGTATTATACCATAAAAGCATATTGTGCAGAGTGATTTAAAAAAAACAAGGAGAGTGGACAAGTGGAGGGCATAACAAGAAGAATCTAAAATTATTTACAGCAGATGAACAGTATCTGAAAATCATGTTCTTAAGAAACAGAAAAACCTCCACCAAAGTCCTGACACAGGACCTGAGAGATGAATCACCTTTCAGTTGCTCACCTTTGGGTTATCAGCTTATCGGTGCTAAATACTATTTTATGTCTGTCAGAATGTGTTCTTTGGTATTTTTCATAAACTGAACTAAAGTCATGGGAGTAAATTATGTCTTTGTGACAGGCTGCTGATACATTTTCTGAAGATTCTAAATAAAATCCTTAAGTTGCCTGTTATGTGTCGACACAACACCGGTTCATCCATTTATGCCTGAATAATTTGTAGATAAGACTACTACAAAACCATTTCTCTTAAATCGGTCAGGTAGGGGACTGGAAATGAGAAAAAAAAGCTGCCAAAATTCTTTAGAAATCCTGACAAACGATTGAACAAGTCTTTATACCTTAGAAGCAAACCATAAAGAAATGAGGGGTGGTTTAAAACTGCTTGCACAGTGCACTATTAGCTTCACAGCTGGCTTTTTAAAGCACACAAATGATGTGTTTGATGATTTGTTTTTAGAAAAGTTACACCATAATCACAACTAATGTTCATTAAGAGTAGAACTGCATGAAAAATAAAGGTGCCTTTACACAGTTTCAGGATGAGTCATTTAAAGTAGTGAGTGGGAACCTTATCCTCATTGCAATTTTCTCAGCCGCATTAATTTTATTTACACATGCTGAAGGTGAGGATTTAGGTGAAAGGTGTTCAGTTGGTTTATACTGCTAGACGCAGTTATATCCCACACACTAGACTTTAAAACGTCAGAAGACTACATGTACAAGTTTTGACAAACTTCTGGTAATTGCAGACAAAATTTTACCCTTCAGAGAATGGAAGCAAAAAAAAATTTAACTTTCCTGATTCAAACTAAAAAAACCAAAATGCTCAAACAACAGAGTAAATACAACTAAAGCACGTATTTACTTTTATTAGTGTCTCAAGGTTTTGCAGAATTATGTTATTTGTGTTGGCTAAAGTCTTTTCTCTGAAGTGGTCATTTTGATGTTGGTTGATTCCAAAAGTTTATGAGTTGTAGATGTACATCCAATGATTACTTTTGTATTATGGTTATGGATTATGGTTGATGCTAACAATTATTGCCAAAATCTTAAACAAAAATATTGAACAAAGTGCAGAGCTTGGAGTATGTGTTGGGAATGCTCAGCTACAAACTCACTAAATTTGAGCTCAATCTTTGTAAAACTGACTTGACTTATGGCTGTTTTTGTGTTGGACAAGGTCAGTGGGCTGTGGTGGCCTTCTTGAATAGGGTTGACTCCAAAATTTAATTGGTTGTAGATGTTCATCCAGTAATTGTTTCATCCAAATCCATCCAGCAGTTCATAAGATATTTTGATAACAAGCAAACAAACAAATGTACAAACAGATAAAATTGTTATAATAATTTTCACCTAAACGATTTATAATAAGAATATCTGGATCTATTCACTGGGTATGTGTGAGTGGAGGTAGGTAATATGTCCTTTTCATGTTAAATTTACAATAGGGCAGGTCCCTGGAGAAATACATAAAAACGAAAACACAAAATTTGAAGCAGAGGGTTCACAGTGGGTGGAGGGCGTCGCAGATCTACCGTAGACTCAATGATCAAAAGCCATCACTGTAACAGAAAGTGCAGCGTGATGACACAATAAATGGAAACATTAGTACTGCAAGCTTCTAAAACAGTGCTTTTAATTCTTTATAAAACATTACAATACAAAACAGTGGTACACAATTTCTAGACACAGTGGTTTCCATACTTACACAATGAGTTTAGTCAAAGACACAGAAATGTCTGAAACCGAAATGTTCACATAAAAAAAAACAGGAAGATTAGCTGATTTTTAACCAGTCCATCAACATACTCACTGCTCAGTAAATCTGTTGTGCAGTTTATTTATGGAGAATTCAAAATGAAGTGAGAGAAGAGCATCTTTCATGTCCAGTTTACACTCAAAAAACTAATTAAAAAAACTATATTTTCCTCTTTTGTATTATTAGATTGAGACCAGCTTCATACTTTTCTCTTGAGGAAATGGAGTCCAGTCCTTGTCCTAACCGTGCAGGTTAGTGAAAGCAAAAGAAATGACAGTTTTGAGCCAACAGGAGGCAGCAGAACAGCACTGTTGGAAATGTGATGATTGTGGTTAATAGCATTAGCAGTAGATTTAAACGCTAAATTAAATGCTCACATCCTAATGAAATCTCCTCCAGAATCCTTCCTGTGTGGACTCTTAGTATAATATTCGCCTGACATTTGCCCAAAGTTATTCAAAGTTATCATGCAGCCCTTTGTTGTCTGTGTTTCCAAGAACATCTGTACTCATTTCCCTCTCAGGCTCACTTTCACAATGACCTTTGTGCAAGGTCTTCAATACATTAACATTTTCCCTGCATGAGTCTATTGAAGCCCTGTTGAGAACAAACTGAAGTCTTTCAGCTGCTCACAACCCAACACCCCCCCCCCCCCATGCTTACATGTCCAAAAATCGTCAACTGATGTGAAACCTGCCACAGAGTAAATGTCCTTCATGAGTTGCTTGTGAGAGCGAGCATGTTTCACAGCTTATATGATAATGCAGTTGCACTGTTAAGTTCTATTTATAACTAAACTCTGTACGTCTGACTCCAAACAGAAACCTTTACAGTTTAGTAATGGTAAAATCTGAATTATCCCACTTAAAAGTACTTTAAACAACAACCAGGAATTCAAAGTCAGTGATTATAAAATATATATGATACATCTCATACAGTTCATGTCCTATCTGTACAACTTTGGTGATAAATGCACCTCAGCAGCTGTTTAATGTATATGTAAATGTATATAAATTACTCAAAGTAAGGAGAAAGAAGTGTACATGTCTTCATTTTTACTGTTTTTTTTCAGATTTTTTCATATGTACAAATTTACTAAACAACAATGAAAAATGTAACTACAAAACATGCCTGCATGATTTTGTCACCACACAGTTGTGCACTTGAGCTCCATTGCAGCTTATTCTGTGGAATCTCACGTCAGCTTAAAACAAATTCAACAACTTTGACAGATGAACTGTAAGTAACACACAAAGCTTCGTGGTCAAATTGGCAGTGATGCAATGAGTGGTATCTTAGTAGAAATCCATCAGTCAAACGTATTTATAAGGAGGACTTTAAAGACCACATATGAGTCAAAATATGCATTAAATAAGTGAAATCATCCAAATATATATTGGCAAGTCCTTGGCAATCACTGAGCACAACCTTGTAATTATGTTTTCATCACTTTGGAGACATTGCTTAAATCCTCTCTGATGGAGCTGAGAGGTATAAAGTCCTTAACAGATGAGGAAGATGGAGTTCCTTGCAGGAAATAAGGTCTGAGTTGGCAGGAGCAGAGACCAGTGGGAGGTTGAGAGGATTTGCAGATTGGTCTTTTAACAGTCTATTCAAAACCTTCATACTTATTTAGGTCTAATTTAGTTTTATTGCACCATGATGTGAACACAACAAAGAGCAGTAGAAATATGTCAACGCAACACTTTTTTTTTTCCATGCATACAGTTGGTTTTCATTAAAAAACCTTGTCTTGATAAAAAAAACAGCTCATAAATTATTAAATATAATGTTTTCTACACACAAGAGTCTACTTTATCATCTGTTGTTTCATTTTGTGCCTTAGTTTGTGGCTGTTTAAAAACAGTTTTGAGGGATAAAAAAAAACAGAAATTCTGAGCAATCAGATCATTTTCATGTTGAACTTGCGTGCTCCTCCTTGTCCCCCACTGGTTGTGGGTCCATCCACTTTTCTGAAAGAATACTCTACAGAGAAATTGTTCTTGTGCTGCCCTCTCCCTCGACTCCACACAAAGAGCAGAATGAAACAGAACAGGACCACTCCCAGAAACATGATACAGCCCATTGCTGTAGATATGAGGATGGTCTTCAGGTCAAGAGTGAACTTCAAGAAAACTCTGGTATCATTCAGATTTGTGTCATTAAGGTCCCCGACATAATAGGTACGGTTGGCCATAAGAGCTGCATCTAGTGGCAGCCCACTTACTGTGAGGGTAGCAAAATATGTGTCGTTTCCACCAGCATTGCTGGCTATACAGATGTATGTTCCACTGTCTATTATCTGGGCGTACCGTATTTCCAGTGTGCCTTCTGGTAACACAGTAAGTCGGCCGCTACTTTTTGTGGTTATGCGACGGCGCTGTGGAGAAATCCAAAAAATGACGGGGGTCGGCTCACCTTCTGCTCTGCAAATGAATGATACTACTTGGCCTTCGCGGGCAGATATCTGCTGCAACTTCCTGTTGCGGATTTTAGGCTTCTGGCAGGTAAAGTGATCAAAGAGAGCTGAGTCAGAGAACGCACTAAGGGCTCGTCCTTGCACCTCAACAGGCGTCATACACACAGGGGGGGCATTGTCAAAATTTAGGGTCTTCCGGCGCTGAAGGATCCAGAGCAAGCGGCAGTCACAAGCCAGAGGGTTTCCATCCAAACGCAGCGTCTCCAAAGTGTTGACAGACTGAAAGGCTCCATCCTCCAGGGTTACCAAGCTGTTAGTGGAAAAATTAAGAAGGCGAATTTGCCTGAGACCACCAAGTGCATAAGGCTGTACTACAGCCAGGTTAGTGTTAACTAGATGCAGCTCCTTGAGCCTGAGGAGATCCCGCAGAGCCCAGGACTCCAGCACAGAGATAGGGTTGTAGGACAGGTTGAGGGAGGTGAGGTAAGCCAGACTGCGGAGGGCAGAGGTGGGCACAGAGGTGATGTTGGTGTGCGTGATAGACAACCAAGACAAATTAAGACCCTGCAGGCTGTGGGGGGAGATATATTCCAGAAAAGGCCAGTGATCAATCTCCAGACCCTTCAGGTTTCCCAGCTTTCGGAAGTTCTGGTCCTCCAAGGAGAAGATACTGAGGTAGCGGAGCCGCAGAGTCTCGAGGTTATGAAGGTAAGACAATGACTGGCTGGACACTGAAGTCAGGTTGCACCTCTCAATCGTCAGCTCTCTCAGTCCCACTAGACCCAGAAAGGCTTTATTTGATATGTAAACCAGATCATTGTCTCCAACCTCCAAGTTCTTCAGACTCTTTAGGTCTTGGAAAGTGAAGTCCAAAAGGATTACAATCTTATTTCCACTAAGGTCCAATGAAGTTAGGTTGGAGAGACGTGAGAAAGCCCCCATGGGGACCAGCTTCAGCTGGTTACCCCTCAGTGAAAGTGACTGTAAGTTCTGAAGACTAGAAAAAGCATTGGGCTCTAGAACGCTGATCATGTTATCGCTCAGGTCCAGCTTCTCCAGACGTGGATATGGAAGCAGGTCGCCATGCTCTATCCAGCGCAGTTTGTTCCCACTTAGGTCCAAGACCTTGGTGTCTGGTGGGGTTCCATCTGGCAGTGCAGACAAACGTTTACCATTACAGGACACAGTCTTCAGCTTGGCCATGCACTCACAACGCTGAGGGCACCCTTGGCTTTGGATGGATGACACTGTGATCATGAGCAGCAAGAACAGGAAAGGGCAGCTTACATCTTGGCCCAGGCTAACCCCCATGGCACCCCCTTTCTGCCTCTTCCTTTGTGTCCTGTCTGGGGTTGAATCACTGGGCTTGGCACCTGAGCAAAGAAAAAGATGGAAAGAGAGAAAGGATGAAAGAGGAAGAAGGAGCAAAAAGAGAGAAGAAGACATAAATAAAGAGAATTAATTCAATTCAATTGCTCTTACAGTCAATCACACTCTTTGTGAGGAGAATAACAGTTTTAAACTCTAACAAAGCAGTGACACAAAGCTCAAAGATAACCAAAGGACAGAGTCCATGCTCAGATAAAACAGTTAAGAAAGAGATGAGCTCAACTGCAAGATGACAATAAAAATACCAGTACCATAGTACATCCAGCTTATAGCATCACATGAGCAAATGCATGAGAAGGTCACTTACCACAGCAGAACAAAATAAATCAGTCTATAGCGTCATGTGCATGAGTCTCTGAGGCATAAAGGCTTATCATGAGAGGAGCTTGCTTAGCCTGACCTGCCAGTGGGTCTCATATGACACACACAGACATACATGCACACACGCACAACTGCTGTCTCCCACCCAAAGCCTCCGCCTGCTGATGGATGTCAACAGCAGAGCTGTAATCTTCTAATAAACCCTTCATGAAATGCCAACTTACAGGATGGAGAGCAGCCCTCAGATACACACTGTAATAAACTAAACAAATAAGGCTCATACACACATTAGTTCATACAACCTGAGGTGTAGTGTCACATCATGTTTTTTTCAACTCACCAAACATCATTTACAAATTCACACAAGAAACACTGTTAACCTCTTATGACCTTAGACTTTGCCTTCTAAAACTCGAGGGTTCTCTGAAAAAATGACTGCACTCCACTAAACTTTTTTAATCTTTCAGCCTTCGAAAAAAAACCTAGGAGCCTTTAACAGGTTCAACGTTCTGCTTCTGTTGTAAAATAGTGAGTTCACCTTTATATTTGGCAATACTTTCAAAACATGCATTGCTTAACGTGTCATGTAAATGTCTTGCAAATTTCGCAAAATCTGTTTGACACCTACTACGATTACAAATGACTGAACAACTCACATGTGCAGATATTGTAATTTACAATTTACCCTAGATATTCCCACCATCCTACCACTGATTAAAATGAACTATTTGAAGAGTGTAACTGTGGCAGCAGTCTGGCTTAAAAAGAACAGAACATGAATAAATTTCAACTTTATGACACACACGGGCATAACTGATATACAGCTTACTTTTTGCAAATACTTTATAAATTGTTGTCATTCACTAATATTTTTTCTAATAAGACTCAGTTGACACTGCAGAAAAAGCTCTCTACACACATGGACGGTGCTAACATTCTGATTAAGGCCTTGAAACTGGATTAACAAAGAAAAAACGAGGGACAAAGAAAAGAATTGATCAGAAGTGACAAATTTAATCATTTATCAGTGAAATTGTTTAAATAAGCAACTGTTTGCAACAATATTATATTATTACAATGTCATTCAGGAGCAGGAGAACTATGTTCTTAAATTCATCTCACTATTTATTATGAATACTTAAGCAGTATGATGAGAAAATTTAGGTAAACTTGCAGATATCTTTTGGTGTCTAAAATGTATCTTTCTGTAAATCATGGTGAGGAAATCCACCATTTTTTATTTGTATTTTTATATCAACACCAAATAGGTAAAATGCCTTTACTTTTGCCCTAGATTAATATTTATTGTATCTGATAATACAAAGCTAAGTTATGTCTAACTGAAAATTCAAGCAGGAACGTTTCTGCTCTCTAAGAGCCTTTGCAGTTTGTTTTTTTTTCTCATATACTGTGTAACGAATGGTTGCTTTCATATTCTTTTAAAACAATATGAATATAGTGAGCAATCTTCTCCATAAATAATTTATTCCATAATATTTATTCTGCTTAAATCTAAGAGAGTTTCCCTTTAGCAAGAAAACTGATGCAGTTTTTCTAAACTCTATGAATTATTTCTGGTCTGATCTAGTCTGTTCGGCTTACATTTTATAATAAAATCCACTATTAAGTTAATTTTTAACAACAATGAGATGACTGAGCTTATTTCAAGAGATCCTTTATTCATCTTGGCATGCATGTTTTTATTTTCCTCATCAGCTACAACTCACCTTCTTCTGCAGAAGTTTGAGATATTTGTTCCATAAGCAGAAGGTTAGAAGTCACAGAAAGAGCATTAAACACAAACTTCCTCTCCAGAGACCCACTGACCCCTAGCCCTTTTTAAAATGGCTCCAATTTCCTTTCAGTCACACGGCCTGCTTTTGCAAACCCATATCTGGTAGCAGTGACCGAGTAATAAGTCCAGCCAGCAAATGCACCACAGGTCAGCAGAAAGTGGATGGAGCAGCGAGCCTGAACCACCCAGTGTGCAGACCCGATGGATAAGGCTGATGGAGGCGACACAACATGTGATGCTACTGAGGGGAGAGCTGAACACTTTAATCTCTGCGCTTACATTTTTATTGCCTGCTGCCAAAAGGCAAAGGCAGACCATAATGTTTTTACCTGTGTCTGTGTGTCACCAAAATATTTGAACTACTGGACAAATTTTACTGAAACTTGCAGATCACTGTACACACCTCTACAACTTATTAACTTTTGGAGTCAACCCAATTCAAATGGCTGCCATAGCCACCTGACATAAAAAAGCACAAACATTGATTCCCAACACATGCTCTGAGCATGACATCTTGTGATATCACGAGATTGTGCATAACTTTTAATTTAATTTTTTTTAGGTTTGACCAAAATGCCGACAACTCCATTATTTCTCCTCATCAGATAATCCTAGTCTAAAAGTCTGGCATGAAAGGCAGCTAGGCTTTTTCTTCTGTACGCAATTGTAAGATGTTAAGCTCTCACAAAAGTCAAGAGGTAAATAATTTAGATTTTGCTTTTCCTGGGTTTTGAACAGAAATATAAATAAGAAAGCAAATTTGCTTTAGCTTGCTGACTCTCTTCTTGCAGATCTGATGTGAACTCGAAAGCTCGGATCGAACAGAAAGTACTGTAGGTGTTTAATGTTGTCATGGTTACACCTGTGCCTCCTCACAGCACTCCTCTCTTATTGCTTCGATTGCGCCTCATAATCTCCTAGTTTTCATAACAAGCCGTGTAATGCAGCTGTCTCTGATTCCCTCTGCAGGGTTTCTGCATCTGTGTCGACCTCACCTAAATGTCTGGGGTCATCAGTCATCCCCTGCACAGGTGCTGCTCATTTAGCTCATATGTTGCCTAGCAACAATCATATTAATACATCCTCTTATTTCTCACACCTTCCTGTAATTTCCCACCTTTCAGTGCCATTACCTGTACGTTTAGTGGCTGCATGTACATCCTGCTTTCTGCTGCCAAGGCTGAGAAAAATGACAGGTGGCAGCTATCAGTCCCCGTCAGCCACATAATCACATATTAAACTTTTATCACAACAATCTATGCACACATCTAGCAGCATTACACGAGTGGTCAGTTATCCTTTACCATTTTTCTGTTGCCAGGCAACATTTTCTCATCTACAGCATCCTATCAGAGCAACTTTGACGCCTGAAGTGATGTTCTGTTTTGGAGGTGCTTTCAATTTTAGACACAAGAGGCAGAATTGATTTTAAATCCATTGTTTGTTTGTTTTGTTTTCATTTTCAAATGCAGGGTAATTTTTCTTTTTTTCTTGTGGAAAGTCAAAATGTATTTTGGTTTTGTGTGGACTTTGCCTCAGAGCAAATATTCTTTTTAGCAGCACATTGTATTTAAGTCAATTTCTATGTTTCGTTTTTTTTCTTTCCTTTTCTTTTTAGGAAGACTGGTGGAGTGCAAGAAATGGAGGGCACTAAATTACACATATAAATCACTTTGCTACAGATTGCCAACTCATGACACACTGTTGAGTTTTCTGCTTCTGCACTAAGTGTTAACAGGCAGCCAGACTGAGTGTTATCAGAGTGAAAGACAAACTGCAAGTGCAAATCGAAGACTTGTCTCCTCCTGCTCTGTGCTTGAAACTGCAGATTACATTTGTGAAATTCTTCTTAAACTGTAAACCCTATTACCTCCTGCTGCCAAAAGGGGAAGAGCGGTAATGTTTTCACCACTGTGTGTGTGTGTATCTGTTAGCAAAAGAGCTCATGAATGACTGGACAAATTTTAATGAAACTTTCAGGAAACACTCATTCAATGTGCATTCGTTCAAGGAATGCTAGGCCTTTAATTTTAAGGACTATAATGTGTACAAAAGATCTTTCTAATTTCTGATTGAGACACAGTGAGCTCTAAATATTCACTCCCAGGGACAGTGTGAAAGGAGAGCAACATTTTATTCGACATTTAAAAGGACCAAACTAACGTGGAACATTAAAATTTCAGTGACTAACTCAAATGCATATTAGAATTTTCCTTCATGAAAATGTGCATGAATAAAGCAGTGCCTCATAAAAGTCACATTATAATATTTAGTACACATCTGTCTGATAGCATCAACTGTGAGCAGCATTTATTCAGGAGCAGATGAAGAACAACGGGGACTATGATGCTGTTAAAATTTGTATAAAAGAAGCTGTGGTAGGCGGATGCCTTTTACTTTCATGATTTGTCACACAGTAAAAATAATTGTGCAATAGATCGGGGCACATGATGCAAACAGATGGGCTGATTGTTTTTTTTTTTGTTTGTTTTGGGTTTTTTTTTGCAGCACTCTTTGTTGTTTGACATTTTTCTGCTTTGATTTGCTCTTTAGATTAGAGCCATGAGGCCATTTCTGTGCACGTGGTACCAACCATTCAGCTGACGTAGATCATTATTAGACACAAACTTGATCATAAAGCAACTTATTTTAGAGGTCAATTTACAATATATGTGTCTAACTTCTTAAAAATGGTTGTTGTTGTTGTTTACCTTTTAGTGCAGACACTTTTCATATGAGAAAACCACAAGTTTGTTAACTATTTGGAATGGACTTTCTTTGCAGCTGATACCGGACATGAACAGACTTATTGTTGATCTTTAAATATAGACACAGCTGTAAGTTTTATTTTTTTTAATATAAGCCTGTATGTAGTAAAGGTTTAATACCTTTAAGAACAAGTATAGCAGTAAATACTCCTCATTTCAACTGACATCCTTTTCTCTGCAGATAAAGTGAACATGGGTCCTCTGCAGTCTCTTAAGCACAGATGATGGAGAAGGTGGTGTGAAAATGTTGTGCTCTGTGACTGCAGCCCAATTACCATCCGAACGCTGCAGATACTTGGTGAGAGACGGATGGAGGGCAGGAGAAGTGCGGCTTTCAAGCTTAAAAGGCCAAAACAGCATAAGAGCCAGATTTAGATGGTGGAATGGGTTGAGAAGCTGTAACAGCAGAGGGCTCAGTGAAAGAGCAAATTCACTTCATGGGCTTCATGTAAAATCCTTCCATCCATCCATCCATGGGTGTGTTTTCCTGCCTAAATGAGAATGAATCACAGCAGAACAGAAAATGCAACTGGCAGACAGATGATTGCGCTTTAGGTGTGTGATACAACTGACAAATGAGCAGGAAGCTTGTTATGAAGTGTGTAGGTGTAGCCAGAAAAAGAAATCACACAGGCTGAGGTACAACATCCACAAAAGCTCCTCAAATGGATGTTCGTACTGATTTCTACACTGCCCACTCATTACGCTTTACATAAGCACAACTCGGTGTGTGTGTTTGTGGTGTGCTGCAGCGTACCCCAGAGAAAACACATTAGTCATTTACACTGAGGGAAGCCATTGTCAGAATCCACAGGGGAACCTCAAGCCCATGGCAGTGCATTTTTCCAGAAAACACAAACACACTCACAGGCCATTGCACACACTCTAACTCACACGGAAAAGAGAGAAAAAGCCCGAGGGTGAGAGTGACTGGGATGCTTGTTCCCTTTTATGTCCCTTCCACCTTGCAGTGTAGTGATGGATTGTTGTTTCTGGCGGGGTCATGCCACCCACCACAGGCAAGGACACCCTGTCACTGCAGCGAAGAATGGGAAAAAAAACAGCGTGTTTCAGCCTTAGTGGGGATAAGCAGCTATGTTGTATGAATATGATGTTAGGGATAAGAACTGCCATGTATTTAGATAAGTGAATGTGTGTTTATATAACCTTATAGATAGTTTTCCACCAGCTGTGGATGCTGAGGTGACAGCAGAAGTAAAACTAAAGTCCTAGCATAGCAGTCCTTGTCATCGTTCATGCCAGAGTTTAAAAACTATCATCTTAAGCTGAGAAATGATATAACATTCAGAGTATGTGTGGAGGCTACTACCACATCAAATTGTAGCTCCGTATCTGTACATTTGACTAGTTATAGTGTTTTTTTTCATGAAAGTTTCAGTTAATGCCAAAGCTTTAGGCAAAGATGTGCAATGTGTAGCACTTGACGGAGGAGTTTTTAATTAGTCTCAGCCACTACCATGTCAAATTTAAGCTAAAATTCTATAAATTTGTCTGAATTATAGACATTTTGGGGTTTTCTAAGGTCAGTTGTCTGTGGTAGCCAACTTCAGTTTAAAAAGTTAATCAGTTCTAGATGTACATCCAATGATTACTTTCTGCAAGTTTTACTGAAATCCTCATTTTTTATGGATGAGGGACTTTATGCATAAACAGTGCAGCCATTTCAACTGATCTCATTTTTCAACACCTTTTTATAAATTTGCAGCAGTCAACGGATCAAAAATATTAAAACTTTCCACACACCCACCAGTAAAATATTGCATGCTGACTGCAGCTTGGATTCTCATTATAAGAACAAAATATGATGGAGACTCTTAAATTGCATTTATGTCTTGTGCAGAGTATAATCGGTGAAACCAAAAGACACGTAAGGGTGATTAAAACGTGTCTTGCCATGTGTTATGAATCTTTAATGAGAGAGAACTGTTTCAGGGCTTACAGTGAAAAGGCTTGAACAAACAGGAGCTAAATTATTGATGACGTTGTGCTACCTGGACATGACCCACTGCAGAGTTTGACCTTACCTCAAATAGCAGTTTTAAAAAAAACGACTCAAAGAAATAAAAACAATACACACCAGAACCAAATGTAAGAGCATTTGAAAAATGGTCACAATATTGATGTCCCGCTTGAGCTGCCATAAACTTTCAACTTTAATGTTACCGCTTAGTCTAATTGATTATTAGGTGGATTGATCAGGGTTTTAAATTGGTCAGTTTATGTGAAACCTAAGTTAAATGTTGACATTTACAAACAGTTTGAGGACAAAAAATATCATAATTTATGTCCTGTTTCCGATTGTACCAAGGCTCAGTCTTATGAGGATTGAAACCTATCAAGTTTAAAATCACTCAGTATACTCTTAGAACATCTGTTAATGACACATTGTTAGGCTGATATCAGTCATTTTAATGTAATGTAATTAGGAATGATCCTAATTACCATTGCCTTTGCAGCAAACTTGTCTGATGTTTAGCCACTTATATTTCCTGAACTCAACAGATAACCTCTCCTCATTTATTTTTTTTTTTAATGCCTTTGATACAAAACAGCACTGCAGCATAAACAACACAGAGGAGCTGCTACAAGAGCAGCAGGGCTCAAGAAAAGAGTGTGTGAAAGTAAAAATATATTCACGGTTGCTCAGAAGCGGTGATACTTATAAATAGGCTAGTTTACAGAGGCATTGCTGTGTAGAATGTGGAGGAGCAATGGTGCGTGGCCTGTCACCGCTGGTGTAGAGGGTCATGATAGAAAATAATAGGGGCATCAGTTTTGACGAATGTCATTTGCCATTGGTGTTTTGCCCTTGAGAGCTGGGTGCTGTAGTTCAGAATGTCATTTTTTAAACATCTCTTGGTTAAAAATATTTAAAATAAATAACAACAATAAAAAAATAGATGAACTTGCATTCCCACAACTGACATATCACACCCTGTCATTATTTATTTAACGAGCCAAGATGAAGAAACTGCTTTCAAAGGGATTAGGAGAGTGAATAGTAACCACGGGCTGCTAATCAAATACACTTGATGGACTGATCATCAACAATTGTGTAGACCTCTAGAAAGGTAGAAACCTTTGGCAGTTTGATGTTCTGAAGCATTCATGTGTGCCGTAACACAACACCAAGAGGGAAAGACATCAGCAATGACCCTGGAGAAGAAAATGTTGCTGCCAATCAGTCATCAGCGAGAAAGATCATTCACAAGTGAAAAACATTCAAGACAGTTGCTGATCTTCTCCAGAGTGAACGTTAATCCCTGTGATAGTCACACTGTGCAATGCTTGCAAAAGTACCCAACAAACCATAAATCTCAGACTCCATGAGCCCAAATGTTAAAGCTCATGGCAGTACAGTTTTCGCTGCTAATTGCAAGTATTACTTCTTTAGAGGGACTGCCAGAAAAAAGCGTCTTGTCAAAAATAATACAAATATGACAGAACGGTTTCGATTTCCAACGTTATATCTAAACAAACCACAGGAACTCTGGAGTAATATCCAAGTAGAGATGTTTGGCTAAAATGCACAAAAACCAAAAACAGCATATCTTCACAAACACAGCACACATAATGCCAAGCACCGTAGTGGAGGGCTGGCAATTTTGCATCCATGGGGTTATATTGCAGTTTTTGACTTAAACAGGAACTACTCTGAAAAACAAAACGACTGAAGCTTGGCTAGAGCTGGATCAGGCAACAAGATAACGATCCCAAACATAACATCAAATCTACAAATGAATGAAAAAGAAAAGAATCAAGGTGTTGCAATGACCACCTCAAAGTCCAGATCAAACCTCAATGAACTAAAGGAATGTTGTAAAGAACAGTGGACAAAATCTTCTTTGTTTTGTTCAGTTTTATGGTAACAAATTCTGAAAATACTTCTGTTCTTGAAATTTATGTAGCACTCACAAACAGGTGACCCTATAACACCTTTCAAACTCAGTATAGTGATGAGATCTGACATGGATTTTCTTTTTAATCAATTTCCACTGAAGCATATTTCGCAGCTAAAGGTCCAAACAAATACCGAGGTTCCCACACAAACACTTGCATACAATCCGAGCCCCCTCCAAGCGCAGTCAGTTTGAGTTAATAAAATGGGATCTGCGGCTCCAAAGAACATCGGGTCTGATGCCACACTCTGAGAGGCCACAGGCCGTCACAGTAATGGAGGGTGAAGCGTCCTCCCACGATCACGTACGCACACTCTTTCCAGGCTTTACAGAACAATCAACAATGTTTTTTGCGTCGACACGCCACCTAACACACTTTCATTAGCAAAGTGCTGTAACAGTCATTTATTACCGCACTCCATTAGTTTTGGCCTATTATAGGGGTGACAGACTTATTTATTCTTTGCTTGTTTATTACACCGCCTCATGAGACTTGAAAACTCAGAGTGAATCGACTAATGATGACTAAGGATCCAGCCAGTCATCAGTCATTCAAGTCAGTTTCTCTACTGTTTTTTGTTAAAAGGTAATTCAGAGTTTATTTTTGAAGGTTATGCTGAGGATAAATTGATTAATCTTGTACAAAATGTTACTTGTTGATCTTTTTTTATGCGGATGGTAAACTTGAAGAGGAGGCCAGCCTGTATGACTTGATTTATCTTTAAGAGTCAAAACTTACATGTCTATAACAATAAGGTTTCTTTTATAGTTTTTGACATATTAAACAATAAGGGTACACAATGAAGCACTTTATGACAACTGAGGTATTAAATGGGAGGTAATAAGCTGAAGAAATGATGTTGGGTTTTTTTCAAGTTCAGAACAGATTAAGAGCTGTTACACCCTAATTAACAGGCTTCAGGATTTGATGGAGAGCTTTGGAAATGTTCTGCAGTGGTTCCATTCTTACCTTTTAAACGGAGGTTTCAGTGTCTCCATAAACCAGATTGTGTCAGATATTACTGACCTGTCATGAGGAGCACCACAAGGCTCTGTTTTGGGTCCAATCCGGTTCCTATTATACATACACCCTCTTGGACAGATTATTAATAAATCCCATAATATCTCCTACCACCTTTATGTTGATGACAGCCAGCTGTACTGCTCCTTCAAGGACCTTGGGTTATTTAAACTGTCAGAATTACAAACTGGTTAAAAAATGACTACCTTCAATTAAACTCAAACTGGACAGAAACCTGAGCATTGCTCCAGACAGCATGGTTCCTCTCATCAGGCAACAAATTGGTCATATAAACCGTGACGTTGAGTCGAACTTGAGGAATTTGTTTTGACCACTTTATGTCTCTGGAAGTTCACTCCAAACAGCTGGTTTAAAACTGTCTTTATCATTTGAGGAATACTTCCAAATTAAAAAGTCTGGTATTAAAGCATTATCTGGAGATGTGTATTCATGCTTTTATTTCCTGTTGTTTAGATTATTGTAGGGGATGGAACGGAATGGAGAAGTGGGTAAAGAAAATGGATGGATGGATAGATTATTGTAGCACATTTTTTACTTGTTTTAACAAATGTGCTGGTCCAAGACTTTATTTAAGATCTTAGACACTATGTCCAATTTGTTTTTATGCCCTTTTTTAACTATACCATTATTTTTATTACTTTATTGGTATCTTCATGCATTATTTGTGAAGCGCTTTGTGATTTATATTAGGGATGCACCGATCCAAATTTCTTTTATTCTGCTCCGATCCCAATACCTAAATCTGGATATCTGTCAATACAGATACTGTTCCGATACCATTCTGATATCATCCTCATTATTGATTTTATATGAGGCTGTAATAAACTCCTCTCTACAGGCAAGTACGATTTGTACAAATGCATGCATGTCCAAAAAGGCAACTTGAGATAACTACAACTGATAGCGGTCAGGGTTAGGGTTAGGTCATCAAGTACAATGAAGTTCAGCAACTTCTTGGTAATCCCTTTAGCTTTCACCTTGTCCAGTGGAAGTTTACCTTGCTTTTGGAAAGACTCCGGAAGTGATGAAAAGTTGGTTAGCCGTTAGCCACAGTGCTGCTCAGTCCTCAATGCTCACAGTTTAGCTGGCTGCAAACTATGACATGGATTTCCTGAATGTGAGGCAGGTCTTATTACTCTGGGTTTCATGAGACATGCCTCCATTCACGAAATCCATTCCACCATTTGAAGCCAACTTGCAGAGCAGCCGGCAGGGAATCGCATGTGGAGACGTTTCAGCAGACACAGACATGCATCATGGATCAGAAAATTCAGATACGTAAATTATGCTGGTATCAGAACCCGATACCAATACTGGATTGGATCGGCCCCATCCCTAATTTATATCTGTGAAAAGTACTATATAAAAAACTTTATTTACGATCATTGACTTTTAACCCCAGTCATTTAATTGCTGGACATACATCAAAAACTTCTCATCCTTTTTAAATCAGTTTTGTTTTTAGTTTTGCACTAATTTTCTCTTTTTTTAATGCTTATGTCATTACTTTCGTTGGCAGACATGTCCTTTTGGCCTCAAACTAGCAAAACAAAACAAAAAAATACAATAACTGGCTGGATCTGGACCCCTGTGGATCTGCTGTGCTTTACTTATAGAATCAACAACATGGATATCACAGAACAACTCATGACAGTCGGTGATCAGTTCGAATTTTTGGCCAGCTTTCCATGAGGACCGGCTGCTGCTGGCTGCTTGCCCAGAAAATTGCCCTCCTCTCTTT